>JAJGRW010001306.1:406755-756052 GCA_025461045.1 Carex parvula | reverse complement strand
AGTTTTGATTAATCAAATTTTATTTACAAAAGCATAATTATCGAATCTGCATTCATTATCAAAAAAGTTTAATCCATACCACCAAATAAAATTAAGCCGGTAGCATTATTATAAAAAAAAAATTTAAGCCAATCTGCTTTGCCAAACAGAAATTAAGCCAATATGTTTTAGCAAATAAAAATTTGCCTTCTATTTTAAAAATTACCCCTAATTTATTACCAAAAATAAAATGAAGCAAACCTTCAATATTAGCAAAAAAACTAAAATTAAGCCAATCTCATATTTAAAAAAAATTACCCAAAGTTCATTACCAAAAGAAAAAACTAAGCAAACCTTCAATATTATAAAAAAAAAAAATTGAGCCAATCTTCATTACCAAAAGAAAAACAAACTAAGCAAACCTTCAATATTATAAAAAAAAAAAAAAAATTGAGCCAATCTTTATTACCAAAAGCAAAAATAAGAAATTCTGCATTACTGAAAATACATTTCAACTAACCTGCATTACTAAAACATATAATTATATCAATAATGGTTACTTAATTGAAGAAAATTGATATGTTCTCACTTCATTATTGGTTTCACCTCTTGAAAGTTATGAATGGAGGATGCTCATACAGGGAAAGAATAATACTCAAATTATTGGCAACAAATTGCAATGCAGGATGGAGAAAGGTATTTGCTGTGGAACCGCAAAACATGAAGATGCCAAACGCATAAATTCAAAAAGCATTTCTGTGGTGACAGTACCTTAATATGGCCTGTCAACATTACACCTGATTTATTAAATTCAGCCACCCAATAAAGATAAATGCATATAATTTATTACATCTTAATATCGTTTGTCAACATTAGTACATCTTATATATTAAAGACAACCACTCAATTAATTTTCTATCCATTCTTGGTCAAGTAATTTTGTAAATAAAAAAAAAAACCCACTTCCTTCAAAATGAAAAGGAGGGAAATAAATCTGTTGTTATTCCTTTGGAAAGGAATAACAAGATTCTGTTATTCCAATCTCAACCGTTCAAATTTTCTCATACGCAAATCTCAACAAAGTAAATATTTTGTGCAAGAATCTCAACGAAGATCAACAATAATTGAGATCGGAATAGCAGGTTCCTGTTATCACAAAGGAATAACTGCGTATTTATTTCCGAAAAGGTGTTTACATTTTTCTTGATTTTACTTGTTAAAACTTATTTTATGGTGCAATATATGAATTATAAAATAACACATGGCCTGTAATGAAACTTCCCACTAAATTTGTATATGATTAGCATGATGGAATAAGAGAGTTTTAGCTAACAAAATAATACAAACATTTTAGTTTCTGATTCAAAATCCATTATAATCAATGGATTGAACCACACAATAAAAAAAAGTTATTAAAAAAATCCAATCAAACAAACTTAGTTTTCAAAATTTGTTTGCTTGTCTTTTTATTCTTGCATCATCCTCTATTAAACAAGGTGTACTGAATAAATTATTCCCTACAGCTGATCTCTCTCCTTCCTATAGCTAAATATACCCATCTACTCCAGACATTCTCTCTCACACACAAACACACTAACACACACCACCACCTCCGCTGGAATGACCGGCAGCACCGAATTAAGCCAACAGCTTGAGGCTGTACTCACAAACCAGGGGACAACATGGACACGTCGTGTCGGCCTAGCAATGCTAATAGAGATGCAGCTGCTGATGCCAATCGCAGGACCGGCAGTAGTGGTTTATGCTCTAAACAACGCGCTGTCAATCTCCACTCAAATTTTCTCGGGACATCTCGGCAACCTCGAGTTGGCGGCTTCTTCTCTCGGTAACAATGGCATCCAAGTATTTGCCTATGGTCTCATGGTGAGTCTCTTTATCTGTCTAAATATGAACTAGATTAGAAGACAATTAGAAAATCTGAAAATTTAATTATTTTGGGTTTATTTTGTTTTTGCATTGTATCTGTTGAATATAATTCTCCAAACAAAAAGATCATTAACTAACTTGGACCACTCATTGCTGATTTGAATTTCAGCTTTCTTTGAGATGAATCAAATGGAATTCTTAATTTACATGGTGAAAATATGTCTTCTCAAGTATATTTAATTGGATGTTAAAATTTCAAGAAAAAATAATTTAATAATAATTCTGGAAAACATTTTGTCTTCACCTTTGTGTCCCAAATTGCTTACAAAATTGCTAACTATTTGCATGTACGATCTCAAAGAAAAACAATTTTTGCATTTACACCCTCAAAACCTGAATCATGACCTGACATCTGTAAGTACGGATAAGTTTAGAATATTTTTTACCTGTCACGTACTTTAAAAAGAATAATATGGTTATTCTGATTTTTAGAGGTTTCATAAAACTCTCTCGAATTTTAAATTTAATTTTGACTGAACTCATGTTTACCACTGAAAAAAGTGAAAAATGTTTCCCAATCAAGTGGGCATGTAAACGCCCAATGACAATCATTGATATATCCTCCTACATTTCCTCTTTTATATTTTACAAAAATTATTTTCAGTTGTCTGAACAAAAGAACTAAATCAAAAACAATTGTAACCTTGTTTGATTTCAGTTAGGGATGTCAATGGGTAAGATTCTTTTTACCTGTTTACTCAACTTGTACCATATTCGATAAGACGGATATAGGTAAGATTTTTTTTTTTATTTAGCTTATCAGATACGGGTAAGGGTAAAGTTTTTTTCCATTAACATAACAGATAAGGGTACTGGTAAAGAATAGCGTAACGGATAAGGGTACAAATAAAGACTATTCTTTACCCATTATCCTATACGGTAATAATTAAAAATAAAAATCATAAAATTATATATATAAATATTGATTTATTTGGAGATGATATGATATGGTATAGTTTTATTCAGGATCATATATATCTATTCAATGACATTTTTTTACCCGTTTACCCGACCCGTACCGTATTTGATTCCGGGTCCGGGTAATATTAACTTTCGTTTAGCTTATAGGATATGGAGAAGGGTAAAGTTTTTTTCGGAAATATAACTGGTAAGGTTATAAAAATGCTTCCACCCGATCCGTTTCATACCCGTTGACAACCCTACTTACGGTCTATCTTTAGTAAAAAAATTGAATAAGAATAGTCGTGTTTTTGTTTTTTTTAAATACGAGATAGAAAGAATTAGTGACTATGTTCTCACAATATATATGATGGAATTATTGTTGTTGATTTTGGGGTTAAAATTGGTGGCTTATTATTAGTTCGTTCTTTGTGTAAGAATTTGCAATATAGTTGAAGGTATCTATGAAAAGATCCAAAATAATAAATAAGGAAAAGTACAGAGCAGGTCCACACAATTTTATTACAAAGATCTCAAGGTATGTAATATAATAATGGTGTGGATCTTAGTATTATTATATTTGTTACTAAGATCTGAAGGTATCGAAACTTCCACCTAGATTTCTTGACATTATAATACATTTAGCTAACAATTAAATATGTTTGGATTACAATCAATAACATTTTGTTTTGGAGTGTAGACTTTTACTGAAGCAGTATAACTTAAATTAGTTCAATGATTGAAGTTGAGAAAGTTACAGTTATAATAATATATCCGCACCCTTTGGCATTATAAGGTCACTCCAATGTATGTAATATAATAATCCATATCAATACCGATCAAATATGAAGCAAATTGATATAATTCTGAATTTAGTGGAAAAAAAATAGTTGAACTATTCAACCAAATTGATATAATTGTTTTTTTTTAAGGTTGAATGTCAAACAATCCAACTATTTAATATCCATCAGGAATCCCCTATTCGAGGTTTCGAACCTACAACCATGCAAAACTAGAACATTTTACCACTAGATAAAAGACTAGTTCTCATATAATTCGTCATTTTGAAGTTGAACACTGACATTAATTTGTCACTGTGTGCAAAATTTGTAACTGCAGTTAGGCATGGGGAGTGCAGTCGAAACCCTATGTGGCCAAGCGTATGGTGCAAACAAGTACAACATGCTCGGTATTTACCTCCAACGTTCGACAGTTCTCCTCATGGCGACCGGCATCCCACTCACAATACTCTATGCCTTTTCAAAACCAATCCTTCTTCTCCTCGGTGAATCTCCAGAAATCGCAAGTGCAGCTGCGGTTTTCGTCTACGGTCTGATCCCCCAAATTTTTGCATACGCTGCCAACTTCCCAATACAGAAGTTCTTGCAAGCGCAAAGTATCATTGCACCAAGTGCATACATCGCTGCGGTCATGGTGGTAGTGCATTTGTTATGCAGTTGGGTTGTAGTGTACAAGCTTGGAGTCGGCTTATTGGGGCCCTCGCTAGTGCTCAGCTTGAGCTGGTGGGTCATCGTGGGGGGGCCCAGTTTTGTACATTGTCATGAGTTCTAGGTGCCGGCGCACGTGGACCGGGTTCAGCTCACAGGCTTTCTCGGGCTTGCCAGAGTTTTTGAAGCTGTCGACTGCCTCTGCGATTATGCTTTGTTTGGAAGCATGGTACTTTCAGATCTTGATTCTTATAACTGGTCTGCTTGAAGATGCGCAGTTAGCTTTGGATTCTCTTACTGTATGGTAAGAATTAAACCCAGTTTAGAGTTAATTAGAGTTAATTAGACAATCTGGTTCAATTTCTAAACCATGAACTTTTAACTGGACAATTGCTGTGCATATATATATTGTTCTAATGATATATAAGCTCTGACATGTCAACTATCCGAAATAATAAATGTATTGTCTTCCTACAAGTTGTTGAACCTTAGTCATGTTATATTATTCTATTGAATGACACAGGAACGGATCTAATTTTTAATTAGGGGTGGCTAAGTCACCCCTATAAATTAAATGTTAACCATTTTTGTCCGTAAGCTATATAAATACTTCTAAATTTTAGCTCCCTTACAAAATAAAAATATACTACAGTAACTTATTCAACTTCTCAATGTCAATTTTGTAGTTCCACCCCTGGAAAGATATCATATGTCCCAAAACTGTATGAGTTTTTATTCTAGTCTTATTTCAATTTTCTTCATTTGCCTTTCACATGCAACTTGTCTTTTGTTGGTGCAGCCTGACACTTGCTGGGTGGGTCTTCATGATCTCTGTTGGATTCAATGCAGCTGCCAGGTCTCTCTTTTTATGAAACCCAAAATCAAGTATTTTTTATACATTTCAGCAAAACAAAGTAGATTTAGTACCGCTGAATCAATGTATATTATTGTTGTTAGTAAGAAAACCATATGATAAGCAAGTACATATTGATACAGTTCTCCTCATTTCTTACTACACGTGGCTCCTGTTAATATTTGGTGAAAAGAACATGGTATAACTACTGAGCTTGAATTGTGTGGGCTCAGTAGTTAGTGCCAGTGTACTAAATTGAACTAATTATAAAGGGTTGTACCCTGATTCCTTATATAATGATATCTTTCTCACCAAAAACATTTATCAACAACTTTGATATAATATCAAATAATTTGTATAAGCATTTATTTTCATATTTCTTTATAGCGTGAGAGTTGGCAATGAGCTCGGGGCCGGACACGCGAAAGCTGCTGAGTTCTCAGTGATAGTAGTGACATTGGTCTCATTTGTAATTTCAGTCACACTGGCATTGGTTCTCTTAGCATGTCGCAACTATATTAGCTACATTTTCACTGAAGGTGAGACGGTGGCACTTGCAGTTGCGGATATGAGCCCCTTGCTTGCCACCACTCTGATCCTTAACGGCATCCAACCTGTTTTGTCAGGTATAAAGCATTCTTTTTTTGCAAATTCAATTTAGATGATCCTATTTTATTATTTCAACACACCTGTGAACATTGGTTATTGGATTGTAATGGCAATCGGTACCAATAACGGTATCTAATTTGTTTGTGTAATGAGAAGAACAGATTATCACAACAAACCAGTGAAACTAGGCAAGATTGCTAAAAATGTTATCCTGTAATCAGTGGTGAACATATACATAGTGTACCGGTATCCGACATGACATGTAATGAAATCTAGGTTGAAACTCCTTGTATAATTGTAGGTGTGGCTGTTGGTTGTGGGTGGCAAACATTTGTGGCATATGTCAATGTGGGATGTTATTATATTGTTGGTGTTCCTCTTGGAATTCTCTTAGGCTTCAAGTTCAACCTTGGTGCAAAGGTAAATACCAAACAACAAACGAACATCAATGCGTTTTGTTAGACTAGATATCAATCTTTTTCACAACAAACGAACATCAATGTGTTTTGTTTACTCATGATGCATGTTATCCTGTGACAAATAAACATTACTTCGATTGCCGCAATATATTACAGTAGGACCATCAAAAGAAGATACCATATCAACAAAAACCTTCAGCCAAATAACTTCCTTGATAGCCTCCATAATTGTCATGTATTCAGCTTCAGTAGTTGAGAGTGCAACTGAAATGTCGGCTTATTCAAAGACCGTCTCCTATCAAAATCACCTCAAAACCAGACCCGTTACATTCTTATTGCTCGTTTCAAACACCAATTGAATATCAATGATACCTCTTAATTAGCCAGAAAGTTAGAGAGGAAAGAGAGACACGGAATTGAGATAACAACATATATGACGATAACATTAATTGTTATTGTTGTTAATTAATAATTGCAGGGTATATGGGCTGGTATGCTTGGTGGGACCTCAATGCAAACTCTAATATTAATTTGGATCACATTTAGAACAGATTGGACTAAAGAGGTACTTTTTCCGTATTATTTTATTTTGTTCCTCACTATGAGGTTTTGAAATTAGCAACTACCATAATTTATTGAAATATATATGTAACTCTCACATATATAAATATATATATGTAGGTTGAAGAAGCAAGAAATAGACTAAACAAATGGGAGGATAAAAAGCAACCCCTTCTCTCAAATAGTGATTCAGAAACAAACAATTGATATATATATCCAGCGCCACCATTCAACTAAATAAAGATCAAAAAGAGGGAGTTATATTTTTATTTGTACAACAGATTTTATTTGCAACCAACTCTGTTTTCTTAGTTTTTGGAAATTTAATATAAGAAGGATGTGCCTAATTAATGTGTATATGATATATATTGTTTATTTTCTTCAAGTAGGAAAAAGGCTAAGGAAATACAGTTTCCTCATGGAAAAAAATATCACCTATTGGCATCAACCAAACAAAACATGCCTTCTTCCTTTCTAAAAATAGAGAAACAATCAAAATATAATAATCAATTAAAATTTTTTTTTTGCCAAATAGCCCACTTATATCCAATAATTTTAACCATTTATATCCAACAATTTCAGAAGAAAGTTAGAAACACCATACTCTATGATTATGATGGAGATTCTATGAACCGTTACAATTTTGAGGGCTTGATAGTACTTTCTTCGGCCCGGCCCAAATCAATGAGCCCGCAGACAAATACAATTAATTGATTAATAATCTGACCGGCCTGTTCAATATTTTTATTTTATTACTAACTGTGCAACATCGTTGCAATTAGGGGTGAAAATGGGTTGGATATTTATCCAACCCAATATCCATACAAATAGTGGTACAGATATAGTTTTAAATTTTAATTATCCGTATTTATTTATATCATATAGCTTAATATATATTATAAAAATATTTATTATATATCTACAGATATCCGATATCTAATTTGTATCTGTATATATCCGTCTAATATCTGATCCGTATCCGATCCGTTTTCACCGAAAATTTTGATGGTGCAATAGGAGAAAGGCTTGGGTCCGATGCCCATCGGACTCAAATTTGGATCTGATGGGTTTCGGGACCGTCTGATCCACTTTAAGATTCGTGCACACGAATTTTAAAGCATATGCGAAAGTTGCGGGTGCGAATCCTAAAGCAAATCGGACGGTGAGAGAACCCGTCGAACTCACTTTGGGTCCGATGCCCATCGGACCCAAATTTCTCCTGTGCAATAGACTCACGCCCCTTCGTTTATTCAAACTTTTATTTAATTTTATTCATATTTTTCAATTTAATGGTGCAAAAGCATCTACACACTCATGTCAGAAACCAGGTATTAACTATAGTAGAAAATGAATTTGATAAAAAATAAACCGGATCTTTTAACGAGAAATATTTCTTATTTTAATGAAACAAATATTTCATTAACAGAGAGGACAAACTCTAACTTTTTATTAAAAGTAAACTAACACATAAAATTTTTAACATTTTAAAATCGTAGGAGAGCTGTATTCCATTAAATCCACTCCTGTAGAAAGTCCGAGAAGAGTCTAGAACAATAATTAATAAATATAAAGAAGGAAACTCACTATTGAAAGAATGCATTTTTTATATCATCAATACCTTTTTATACTCATTTAAGATTACATCAAATGAATTTGTTTGATCAAGCTAATAATATAATTATAACCTTATCTAATTAACATTATATATAATAATTACTAAATCTTAATTTTGATAATTCATGAAGACAAGAGAAAAAATTAACAACATATATATTTGAAAAAATCTTAATCTTGTCCTATTGCCATAAATAATTATAATAATAGTAATAATAATAATAATAATAATAATAATAGTAAGAGTTGGCCATTGTGCATTATGAAAGGGCGTGTTTTACTCCATGCTCATATCTTCAATTTTGAAGTTAGAAAAGTCGATCTGAACCGTTGAACATGATATGCTTGCAAACCAAAATAAAATTAAAATTAAAATTGTTTACTATATTTTCAGAATTTTTGAAAATAATTGTTTTTTAGATAATTGTGGATCATAAAAAATCAGTGATATTAGTAGTAATTTTTTTTCTAAAAATGTAAATTTTGATCTCCAAGCACAATTTAATATGGAGAACATATTGAACGGTTTAGATTGACTGTTTGAACTTGAAATCGCAAAATATGAACAGAAAGTAAAACATGTCATTTACTTAATGTAGCACAATAACTCAACTACTACTACTAATAATAATAATAATAATAATAATAATAGTGCTTCAATAACTCAACTAATAATAATAATAATAATAATAATCTCCCCTCATCTTGTGTCATAGATATATGCTCACAAAAATAAAGCACGGAATATGCCATTTTTGAGTGATTTTTAATATATCTTACATGCTAAAAAACTGCACCTTAAAATATATGTAGTAAGCTTCACTAAATAAACATCTTTTAATATTCCTATATTCTTTTTAATTAAATAATATTCTTATATTCTATTAGAAATATTTTATTACGATAATCTATTATGATTATTTCGGTAAATTGATTTTATTCATTATTATAATTCCTATGTTTATTCCCATAGTTTAAAATTATGCTGTATTTATATACTACAAGTGGCGATCGATAAATAAAATTATATAGTTAGAGCTTCAAACATTTGGGTTAAATTAGATATGGTTACAACTAAAACTACTAATTATCTTTTGTACAGTTTCCAATATCTTTTGTCCGTCTTAATTTTATACAAAAATTATATATCTTCACCAAAATACAATATAGAAAATTTTATAGAAAATTATATATCTTTCACCGCAGCTGATCATTTCTGAATTCCATTTTTAATTTAATTATTAACCTTTATACTATATATTACATCATACAAAATAATTTTGTATTCATTGTCTTCTGATAACTTCCTTCCTAAGCAAGGTGAGTCAAAAATTGCATCCATTTCGCCCAATCAAAAATTGACACATCAAAAAGTTAATGGTTAATAATTGTTTGTTAAAAGGTACTACTTACTTCTTAGAAAACTTGATTACTTATGAATTGATATTTTAATGACAAAAATTAGATATATAGTTGTTTGATAGTGGTTGATTTTAATATAGTTAAAAGGTATATACTTTTCTTGTATGACGAATTTGGTGAATGTTTTCCTTTTATGAATACTCGTTACATGTCATTTCATCATTGATAATGTGATGAACAAGCCATAGACTAACAAAGTTCAACTAGTATTAATTACCATTCGTCTATAAAGGTAAACTAATTATAAAGTACAACACAATGGTCTTTTGAAAATAATTATATTTGGGTGTATGTACTAAAGATTTAAGTACTTAAACATAATTGAATGAATGTAGAAAGATTGAAAGCAACTTCATAAGTGAATTGAATGTACATTTCAAAAACCAAAGAATTAAATCAACATGCCTAAAGAGATGCTACTACATTTCAAAACTAAAATAGGCCACTGTCCGTCAGGATAAAAAGTGACTATTTTCAAAGATACACCAACATAAAAGTGTTATTTCTGAATGTATCGGTATTATCAATAGGAGTATCCGCGAAGATACTGTCGATAAAACACACTTTTACTCTCGCGGATAGTGACAGATTTTTATAGTAAAGTTCAATTGAATTTAAATATATACAAATTCAATTTAAAAATCATGATGTACGGTAGATAAGCACTCTTAGCTATACATAATTCATCTGCCTTTGTTTTGACATCTTCTATTTTTACTACACTTTTTTTTTTTGGAGATAACTTACAACTTCACATGTTAAAATAATGTATTATGATAATTTGACTTTTATTTCACATAATGTTACTCTATATACTTAATATACTATTGTTTATATTAATTATACCTGGTTTACTCAAACTTTGATTTAACTTTACATACCAATAAAAAATAAATTAGTAATTTAGATAATTTATGAAATTTATGAAATTTAAAATTCAAAATATTACAGAGAACAAATGTATTCTTCCTCTTTTTGTCCAAAACCCAACAAAAGCACTCAATCTGTCTATATACCTACTAGGTTTCTTTTCCAAGGTTTTAATAATTAATGACTTTGGAATTTTCAGAAACATAAAAAGGAACGAACTATGACCTAGGAACAAAACCACATCAGTGTTTGTAATAAATTCCTATCCCACCTAAATTTTCAAATTTTAACAAATTCTGCCCCACCTAATTTCTCATAAATTTTTAAAGACAATGATATCTTTATTTAAAGAAAAGTTATAAAATTAATTTATTATGTTTGAAATGTGAATACATTTGTTTGGAAATATCAACTGAATTCATACATTTAAACGCAACATAAAAACTAAATGTGAGCATCAATCATAACTTACTAAAATATTCATCTGTTCTTATTTTAGATAAGAATTTGATGTACTAAAATTTAATCATATGTTATAAACCCGAACAAAAAAGATTGTTAAAAAATACTTCTATAATAATTCTTTTAATACTTTTTATTAAATTGAAAGCAGGTCAATAGAAAAAGTCATCATGCTGTAGAAAAAACCAAACAATAAATTGGATTTTCATAGCTTCAGCTTTGAAAGCTGTGGGCCAACTGTGCTTCCTCCCAAAACAGACTGGCTAGCACAGTCTAGAAATGAATAAAAAATATGAAAAATTAAACAAATCAGGACCTGTTCATGCAACCAACACGCGTCAAAGAAACCCTAGCTCGCATCAACACGTGTTAAACATGCAAGCACTGTAGCAGTTAAAGAGCTTTTTATTCAAAAACCCATTCCTTAAGGCTTAAGCTGCACATTTCCTTTTTTGCCCTTAGTTAAAGAGTTTAACTATATAAGATTTGGAGAGATATTGACCGTCTGATTAATGGCATGGGAAGTTTCCTCATTCTAATGAGGAAGAATAAGTTCTGTTAGCAGTAAAATAATTTCAGCTATATAATATTAAAAATGTACTAAAATAAAATATATATTGAACATTAATTCATGGGTATGTTCTGTAATTTGAATTGTAATTTAGATATATTCAGTATTAATATTTGTCATTTAAAACTAATTAATGATACTAGTTTACGTGACTGTTATTTTAAAAAAAAAAATAGGTAGTTACAAAATTGTAGAATATTGTTCGGCAAGTCAGATGCTATCCAAAGCATAATCATACAATATATAATAGACTAATATAATTTTAAAAAGACATGATATAGCTACATCATGTAGGGCTGCAAACGAACCGAACCGAATCGAACTTACTCCCAGTTTGAGTTTGGTTTGAATTAATTTCGAACTAAGTTTGGTTTGAATTTATTTCGAACGAACTCAATTTCGAACAAACTCAATTTCGAATCGAATTTTTTACGAACTCAATTTCGAACTTTTACGAACTTTGTTACGACTTACGAGTTATGACTTATGGCTGGGCCATAGTTCGAAATTACAGCACTTCAATAAAAACTCAGGCATTCTGAATTCTAATTACACAGTACATCAGAGTTTACATCAAAATTCATTACAAATACCAAAATTTATATCAAACACCAAACTTTAGTACAATCAATCAAAGTTCAGTACAATCACAGAATCCAAAGTTTTCAAATATCCAAAGTATTCAAAATACAATTTAAATATCAATAGAAATACAGAACAATCACCAAAGTCTTAGAATTATTACAAACTCAAATATTATCCTAAATAAAATATTAAAGTTCATTATCAGCGGAAATCAATGGTTCACGTTTGAGTTAATTTCGAACTAAGTTTGGTTTGCGAACCTATTTCGAACGAACTAGGTCCAGTTTGAGTTTGGTTTGAATTAATTTCGAACTAAGTTTGATTTGAATTAATTTCGAACGAACTCAATTTCGAATCGAATTTTTTACGAACTTTTTCGAATCAAACTCGAATCGAATTACGAACTACGAATTTTTTGTGCAGCCCTAGTTACATGATATACCATATTAATTACCAATTAAATTAATTGTCCAAAGTGCCAAAGATTATCATGATAATTGTTATTCTACTAACTTCAAAAGACTAAATAAAGCTTAATCCGAACATCAATTAAATTAATTGTCCAATGTGCCAAAGATTACCAATTAAATTCATTACCAGTGTTGTAAAATATGATTGTTAGGTCAAGTAATCGGTCGATTAGTCGTTTGGTTGCGGTTGATTAGTTGTTTGGTCGCCTTAGGTCGAGTAATTAATCAATTAGTCATTAGTAGTGACCAAACAACTAATCGACCGATTATTCTCGATTATTCCCAATTAATAGCTTGCTTGACAATACCCTGTCCGACTACGAACGCATACCGTTTTTTACAACACTGTTCATTACTAGGCAATTCCAGAAATAATCTGCATGCAATTAGTTAGCTATAGTATCTTTCCAGAGAGCAATTCAATATGCATTGGAAACTCAGATACAAAGATCATAACATGTACAGATTTTGACAACTGCTATAGCTCACATAATTCAGAACACAACTATAAAAATAACAATCATGTCATAACACACAAAATAAATACATCCTTGCAAACCCTAGGGTTTTGACACATAAAGAAACTTCCAATATCTCTATCCTTCAGTTAATTAACAACACACCAGATCTATCTATACAAAAATTAATTAACTGTCTTAGCATCAGATAGTTGCAAAGAAACTGAGGCACTACTCTCTTCCCTATTTCTCTCTAAATCAATGTGTTTCTCGTCAACCTTGGATCTTCCTTTCTCTTGCGTCGGCTTAACCTTGACACCCCTTATCATCTATGATTATAATGCATTAGATAAAAGCAACCTATTATATTATTCTGTTCAAAATACATGCTCAAGGAAACATACAATACTATGTAACTTTTGTTGCCTTGCGACGGCAAAACACAATACCAAATAGTTTGTGTTAGTGAAAAATCAAATTAAATTCAGGTATTGGACTGAAAAGAGGCTTGCAAAGTCATGGACTGATGCATATAAATTATCGGTATAATTGAATCCTTTAAAAGACAAATAATTGAAGAGAAACATAAGAGTCATTACATATTTGCCAGACTTCACATCAGAATAGATCACTATGAAATCACCTTCTTCGAGCCCGTTACAACGAACAAATTCCCCTGCAAAATGGTTTCATTCAGTTTGATGGCAAATTAAAACTTGCAAAACCCAAATAAATAAGAGAGAGAGAGATTATAGTTCAAATAACAACATAGGAACATTTTGTGATAACAGAAGCTTACCAGTGTTCTCTAAGAGATACATCCTGCTCTTGTTGTTTGGCCAGAACCTGCATTTAATTATACCTTTAATTACTCTTTAGTCAATATAGCTTTATAAGTTGAAATAACTATACTTTCAAGGAGAAGAATTTGGATAATTCAGTGGCTTAAATTTGTTATATTATTCTTAATTTTCCTATAGTAACCAGCTCAATTGTAGGAAAACTGTGTTTTTCAAACAAATAGAATACTTCTCTTTAATTAGTAGGTTTTAAAAAACAATAATAAAAAAAGTAAAGAGCCCCATAATGAATAGATGTATGCTACAAATAGGACGTAAAACAAAATCTTAGTATCGTGCCTGTGTAATCATTGTGAAAAATATTTAATTTGTTGCTTAGAAATGTAACTCTGTATTCCTTCTTCTAATTTATTGACTACATAACAGTAATGGGATTTCTCTATGCATGATTAATAACTACAAGGTGTACATAATTTCCAAAGGAGGATCATAATTGGCTCCAGTCAAAAAGGAATCTGTTGATCAGTGCCTGGTTGTGATTGCATTTGTGGAGGTTGCAAAGTTGATGATGTATCATTGTCCCTTTAATTTAACTTCAAATGATATCATTAGTATGTTGATTTGCATCTTGACAGTTTTTTTTTCTTTCCTTTTTTTTTTTTGGAAATATAGAGTTGTACTGAAGACCGCCATTTTCATTAATTTGCAAACATGCAAGTTTGTTAATGCATCTCTTAATGTTTGGATTGGTTTGCTCTGAAATTGGATTAATCAGGGTTCAGTGGGTAGGTTTAAGATAACAGTCCCTTGAGGCCCTTGCTTGTCAGATTCTACACTATATAGGTACTCTTTGTTGTATGTACCGAATTTTCCATTCCATTAAGTAATTAAAGTGCTTCCCTGCATGGGTACCATTCAAATTATGTGTCTAGCCAAGAGGATCAATGTATTAATAAGTGTCACAAGTTATTCGTAAATATTCAAATATTAATTAGTTATCCATATAAATCAATTGCACTTTAGAAGCCCAGAAGTAGGCATGATGATCAAAATGGATTCATGAACCATCAGAAAATTCAGAGAGAAGTCGAAATAAGAAACCATTGACCACAACGATAATTGTATTGTTGAAGCTACATGAACAAAAATATCTACATAGAATTAAGTATTTAATTTGACCTGTAACGCATGTTCCAAACACGTGATGTTGCAATATCTTCCATGGGAATGGTGATACCATCCCTTGAGTCTAGTTCCGGCATGTGAATTTCAGCTTCCTTCTGTTTCGTAATTCAAAGAACAAAATCCCCATAATATTCTGATTTTCATTTTTTTATCTTGAATCATAAAAGGTTAAGATGTAATTAATCAATTTAATCACCTTGGGTAGCACGATTCGCCCGAGGCTTCCGACATCACTTTGTTTCAACACTTTCTGGAGAAGAAACCTCATGTTCTTATCATAAGACTTCAAACCCTGTGAACATGCATCATGAATTGAACTCATTATATTAAAAGAATATACAAGGGAAATGGTCAAATATTTTCCAAGAATATTAACAAATCAACAAATTAATAATTTGCTCATTTAAGAGTAAAGGAAAAAATATTTTAGACCATGCACTTTAAGATCAAGATTTTTTATGCCCAATTGGACCATGCTATGTTGGGACCAAATAACCTACAAATTGACATGACTAGATAATGATGGGTTCAACAACCACATTTGTTCCATTGGTCCTTACAACAACGTTCCTCATGACAAAAGGAAAGCATGACCCACTAATATTTTAGGAAAACCTTTTAGTATGTAGGTCACAATCAAGAAATCACCTATAACTACTGACAACATCCTAGGATCTTCACATAAGATGTGGGGATTTAAGAGACACAAACTTTGACTTAAAAGTTGCAACTTGCAATTGTGAGGTTATCTATCAAAAAGGAGAAACCAATTAATTGAAGTTCATAGAATATACCCCTATAAATAAATCAATTAAATAACAAGATCAGATTCAATATTTGCATGCATGCACCTGTCGCCTCTCTGAGGCAGAACCTCCATGCCGCAATATACCACGCTCGGGTTGACCGGATCCATGCATGGTTTGTGAAGTGGAGCTGGAACTTCCAGGCACCAAATTCAGATCCATCATTCCCTTCCCTTGGTGAGCATTTATGGCCCGAGAAGACCAATAGGCCCAGCTTCTAGCACTATTATTCCCTTGTCCCACTGACCCACATTGTGCCGCGTTGTCACTCTGGCCCAATGCACGGCTTTGTTGGAGTGACAAAACCCTCCTTTGCCGTGCCATTCTTTTCCTTCTTGCTTCTCGTGTTGCCGAGGCCATGGTGGTGATGCTCTGCCCGTGGTGATACAAAGGGGCAATTGGGGCAGCACTGTATTGTGTTGCATGTAGTCCAGTCTGATACGTCATCGGATAGCTTTGAAACGCCGGGTTGTAGCTCTGATCCCATTGCATGTTAGTTGGATCTGCTGCATGCAAATCTGAAACCGGCGAATACAGCTGGCTGCTCACAACTGCATTGTTAGTGGTGCAACTCTGCGGGAAATTGTACGGGTCATTTGTTTGAAGCCATGAATTGCACCCGTTTGCAGCCTGGTTCATGTCAATGTCCATGTTAAGGTTGGGGCTAGTGTTTGGGACCGAGTCAATAGGGACAGGATTAAATGCTGGCGTCCCATTGAGCCATGCATTTGCATGCGGCTGACTGGCTTCCTGCAACTGCAATTTTTTTCTTTGGAGGTGGTGGTTTTGCACCCATGAAAGAATGAGTTTAACCAGTTGCATGCGGCCTCGCCGGTCTGGCCCAAGCCTGCGTGCCGCACACTCTATCGTAGATTTTTTAAGGCGTATCGAGCGTAGATCTTCCAGAGAAATAGAATCCTTGTTATTTTTCAACCACTCGAGGAAAAATTTAGCCGGATCATCACCCTCTTCCTTGTTTTCCCCATCTAACAAACCCTTGCTGTTCGTCTCATCAAATCCCAGGCAGAGCTCATCGAGATTGAACGACTGATCGCTGCATGCACCAGATTCATCCATCGACACAGGAAACAACTCAGCAGAGTCCCACGGGACCGACAAATCAAACACATTGACACCACCATTGAGTAAATCCATGTCAAGTTGTGCCTCGGTCTCACGCGAAGGATCAGAATTTGACGGTTGCGGTTGCAAGCCCATGTCAGACATGCAGACGGGTAGCGATCTGGGTACAGCTTCGGGTGCACGAAGGAAAGGCCAGTTAGAGGAAGTAGAAGAAGAAGAAGAGGAAGAGGAAGGGGTGCTTGTAGGGACACTTTTCTTGTGGTTTGATGGAGAAGAGGAAGGAGAGGAGAGACACTGGAAATCGGGCAGAGCCGCGAATGCCTCGTCAGACAAGATGAAATCCTCTCCGTCCAACCCAGAGATGGTGTCAAATCCAACCGTAGGATCTTGCACCACGGTTTGATCTTCGTCTTGCACCTCTGACTTGTGTTGATCTATGTCACTTTCTCCCTGGATTAAGGTTTCATTTTGGGGTTCTTCCTCTTGGGTTTGTTTTTGAGGGTTTGAATGTGTTTGTGGCTCTTCAGTATCCATTGCGGGAGAGAGAGAAAGAGAGAAAGAGAGAGAGACCACTGTGTGTGTGAGAGAGAGAGAAAAGTAAGGTTTGGCGGCTCGGGGTTGGCTTCAGTTTGCGGTGGAAGAGAGAGAAAGTCGTTTGGTTTTTCTGAATTAAAAACAAAAACAAAATGCATGCTGTAATTCGTGCCCAGGAAACCTGGTCGGGGTTAAATGGGTAATTAAACCAAGCACTGGATAGGTCTTAATTTGTAACCGTTTGAGATGCCATGCCAGATCACATGATGATAAGGAGATCAATTGATATTTTGTATTTATGTCAAATTAGTGCTATTTTATTCGTACTGTATTTCAGTTATGCATTTAAGTTCACAAGTAAATAATAAATAATTATATCTATACGCTTTTAGGGCAAAAAGTTGGGCTGAGCCGCTTAAGCAAAGGCGTTTTTGAAATCGCTCATGGCGATCCGAGCCCCCACTCCAAACCCATCTCCTTTCTATCTATTTTCTTCATCAGAGCCAGTGTTTCTGTCTGGTAGATTTGGCCACTATTCTCAGTGCTTTCGCCTAGTAGATCTAGCCACCACTCATTGTTCCATAGTTGTTCGATCCAGTGCTTCCATTTAGCGGATCTGGCAACCGTTTCTTAGTGCTTCCGCTTCGTGGATCTGGTCATCACTCTTCGCATTGTTCTTTTGGGGTTTTCATTCTCCAAGACAAGCGTTTCGCTTTTTCTTCTCTTCTCCTCTCTGGCAATGGAAGAGTAGGTGGAACGAGTTGTACATATAATTACTTACTTTATTTGTTGTTTGTGCTGAGTTTGTTTATGTGCTATCTCTCTTCTCCTCCTCTTCTCTCTCCCTTTTTCTATTTTCTACACAGGCGGCTCTTTATTGGGACTTCTGAGTAGTAACTGTCCCGGTCTGGTTGATTCAGTTCTGGGTCCGGTTTGATTTAGTGCCTCCATTGGAACTTCTGAGTGGTGATTGTCCTTGACCGGTTGATTCAATTCCTGGTCTGGTTTGATTCAGTGCCTTCTACGATTAAGTCTACCAGCAGAATAACTATGCGCACAGAGGAAATCATCACTGGACTCCTATCATTTCCATCAAGCAAAGATGACCAAAATTGTGTCCATATAATGCACATACCACTGTTCATTTTTAGTTTGCTTATAGCTTAGTGTTTTCTAAGACATTTCTTGTCTAATTTTATGTAATAGCTACATGACTTGTTAAATTAATAAAATCGCCTACGGGTTTTACTGCCAAAAAAATAATAATAACAAATAATTATGAAATAAAATTAATGTATATAATTTAATACAAAAATGTAACAATTAAACAATATATTAAATACATACTTTCTTTTTTAATAAAAGTTAGTAAATCCACCAATCTTATTAAAAAGGATCATATATAATTTTACAAAGCAAATACCAACCAGCCGGTATAGATTCCTAATTACAAAAGTAAGATATATATAGAAAGCATAACTACAAGATGTTTGACCATATTTAGTAAATGTTTTGGCATAAATCTGAAATTTAAAATCAAAGATATAAATACAATTGAAATTAAAAAATATAATAACATTTATGTAGAGACTAACTAATGTGCTTCTATAAATATTTCGCCTGAAATCAATTTTAATTTTGTGCTCGAAACGTCAATCTAAGTAGTTCGCTAAATTGGTTATATCAAAAATTTGTTGAATATTGGTATTTAGTATTTTTGAAACCTCTTTTTAATATTTTTGAAAATCAAAGATAGTAAAAGAAATTAAAAGTTTTTAAGAATAACAAAAGTTAGTATTCTAAAAAATTTTATATAGCAAATTTTATTGAGCTACTTATAGCGACGTTTCGAATAAATATTTTTAAAATTTGATCCGTCAGTATTGAGGTCGAAATGCTTATGGCAGATTAGTCAGTCTCTATAAATGTAAACTATATATTTATTCAATTATCAATTCTTTAAATTCAGACTGTCTGCTAAGTTTTGACATAAAATAAAGGAATTTCATAAATTTTCAATTGGTACAAATGAATCCATTTTGATCCAACGCTTCAGATTCAAATACAAAATTTGAGTTATCTTAGGAGATCCAGACCGAGACAAGGCTAGACCAATGTACAAAATTAATGTATAATGTCATGTTTGAATGTGGAGTAACTGGGGATTAAATCCTCTACTCTACCTTTAAGAAGTCAAACAAGGAGTAAAATTGGAGTAACATGGAGTAACATTTGAGTTAATTTGGAGTAACTTACTCCACCAAGCTCCAGCCAAATATGATTATTTTAATCTATCATAGTTCGGAATAAGCAATTTAATCCAGAGTAACTTTACTCCACAATTAAACATAACCTAAGAGAAAAAGGAATGAAGAGGGAAGTGAAAAGAAGGGAAGGGAAAGTAAGTCACTTCACAAAATTATTCGGAGAAGGTAAAAATTGTGATATTAACTTTTATTTTAACTAATAATTTATTTAATATGACTATTTTATCTTTACAATACTTCCATCCTCTGAGTAACCTCTAACTAATTATTTTACATAACAAATCCTCAAGCAAACATTTTAGGCGACTTCATTAAATTGAACGGAACAAATGAAAGAGATCATTTTGCAGAGGCACCATAATAGAAACCTGATTTCTGAAAGTTTAAAATAGCATTACATCAAGTCTACAAGTAAATGCACTTTTTTAATTTTATCACAAATATTATCCGAATTTTCAAATTGATTCTGCAAATTTGCATAAAATATGGTAGAAAAATGAATTAAAATTGCACAAGCTCAGTCATACAAATCATGCATCACATTTTTTTCTAGTAAGAACCATAAATGACTGGTTAGGATGGTTTTCCTGAGATTAGCGCTCTATCTAATCTGGAAAATGTGGGGTTGGGCCGCCTGGTTGACCATGTATATGTCCGGCCGTGTAGAGGTACATCGATGAGGCACTTATCTGCAATGAAATTGTTAAACTGCATTATGATGCCCATATTTCTTGTGCCCCCGCAGATTCATCTAGAGCGCGCAACATGTTAAAGTCCCCCACAATGATCCAAGGCAAATAGTTGAGGAGTCTTAATTCACTAAGCTCCTGCAAAAAAAGAATTTTGTTGCGGTCTTCCTGTGGCGCATATGCTCCTGTTACTAAAAATTCCAAGTTGCCAATACAAGAACTGTACTCACAGTCCATGTTTTGGTAAATTTTGTCACACACGAGTATGCAGTGCTCCACGCGAGCACCGCACCTCCCCTAGAGCCTCTCGCATCTAAGGCTATGAAATCTTGATATTTTGAGGGGTACACTTGCCTTACTCGAAATATTGAATTATCGCTCTATTTTGTTTCTTGAAGACAAACTATATCACTTTTAGAGTTAGTCTTTCACTATAGCACATTTTGTTATATCCCCCAATCTCCGCACATTCTAATTCAAAAGATTTAGATTAAATTTAAGATACATAGTTCTGATACACCTTACTTAAGCTTAAAATTAAAGCGAGTACAGCGCAACAACAAAATCACTGCTCGTAGTTGGCCTTATTCCTAACTAGGAAGGATGCCCTATGTCCAAAGCCGAATGCCTTAGGGCCTGGTTCATGCCACAACATGCCTTTACCTTGTTACTCGCTTCCTCCTCCAGTGGCACCGCTTGAAGGGTCTCTCCTACCAGCGCCCGCAAGAGTTCATTCTCCTCTGCCTTCTTGTTTTCGCCAGTAGGTGGTTTGTGCCCCTGTCTCTTCTTTTTGGTTTTTGAAGATTGAGCATATGAAGTTGGACCTCCCCTCTCCAATATACGCTTACTACGTCTGAGGTGTGAATCCTCTCTTGGGTTACCGTGGCCCTCTCTTTGACCTTCTATAGGAGACTCTTCGCCACCAATTGCAGTTGTGTCTCCCTTCTCCTTGTCTGCCCCCTTCCTATTGGCCATTCCAAATTCCATCTCTAGATAGTAAGTACTGAAATCAATAGGGTCAGAGATCGGATCTCTCGGATCGGCATCCATCCCTGGAAACTCATCGCTACTGTTGTAGTAACCATCACTAGTGGGGCTGGGGTCGATTTGTGCCTCAAAGCTTTCTTCTATTGGTTCGGTCTGATCCTCTGACCCGTCTTCTTCAATTATTTCAGTTTCCTCTTCATTCGGCTCTGTGCCAATCTGGGCTTGTAATTCCTCTTCAAATATCTCTTCAAACTCTTCCCCTTCTAAGCCCATTTGGAAATTTGTAGTATCCGGCTGATATGCTACTTCTAGGGCCATGTGGTCATTTATTTTGTTCGGGTCCAGGCCCGTGTGTTCCTCAGGTTGAGACTCAAGGCCCATGTGGTGGTTATTCGGCGCTGGAAGGCCCAAAGTAGGGTTAGTTGGCGCTGAGCTTGTGCAAACCATCCCAGACAGTATTCATCATCCACCACCAGTGATGCTTTAAAGACACAATTTCGGGTGACCGGTGGTTGCCAGACTGGTCGGTGTTTCCTTGGCAGTTTTTCTCTATGGGATTGTCTTTATCTCTACAATCCCCCGGTGATACCCAGGGGAAGCTGTCAGGGAAGAGATGCGGTGAATATGGGGTGAAGATTTGCTTCACTTGGCAAAACCGGATGCCTTGGATAACGTTATCCATCTCCCGGAAGTACCCGTCATGGCTCACAATCAACAGTGTCTCGTTGATACCATCAACCTTAGAGAGGTTCTTGACTACAATGTCAAGGTATTTCGGCCGATTGTGAACATACAACACGATTTTTATGTGGTCCTTTGCAAGAGACGGGAATAGGTCTGTGTTTCTAGGAGGAAGTCAATTTCTCTCTTCTAAAGATAGCGGTAGGTCATTTTGTTTTGGTAGCACTGGTTTGAAGCTGGGATCTAATTGTAGCAAAATATAATCTTCCCCGCTTTTAATAGAGGAAGGAGAAGAAGATGAAGAAGGGGCAGAGCCAAGCTTGATTCGCTCTTGACGATTAAGGTCAAGGCGAAAACAGCAGAGACCGCGATTAGAGCTAGGAGAATAGCTCGCTTGGGACCATTGCTGAGGCCATCCTTCAACCGATTTCTCCTCGTGAAAGCCATAAAGATCCCAGTTTTCTCTACATGAAATTGGAACTACAAAAGAACATAAAGGAGTGACGAACCAGCAATTCGAGGAGAAACCCGAGCAAAATACAGCCCGATTTCGATTTTCAACTTGGAATTATCTTTATTGAGTGGCTGAATTTAATAAATATGATGCAATGTTGACAGGCTATATTAAGGTACTGGCACCACAGAAATGCTTTTTGAATTTATGCGTTTGGCATCTTCATATTTAGCGGTTACACAGCAAATACCTTTCTCCATCCTGCATTGCAATTTGTTGCCAATAATTTGAGTATAATTCTTTCACAAATTTCAAGGTGAAACCAATAATGAAGTGAGAACATATCAATTTTCTTCAATTAAGTAACCATTATTGATCTATTTACACACAAAAAACAATATGTAATATGTCTCATTCCCACATAATATGGCCCCAAATGATGGAATTTGTAGATCACCAAACCAAGAAATATATTATTAAAGCTCCACAAAACCTGATATCATCCTTCATTTGTGATGAGAATTACAAATCTATCTAATCCGATGAAATATGTGTAGAGAGAACGAACAACACATATGTTTTAGTAATGCAGGTTGCTTTAAATGTATATTCAGTAATGCAAATTTTCTTATTTTTTTCTTTTGGTAATGAAGATTGGCTTAATTTTTTTTTTTAATATTGATGACTTAATTGCTTAATATTATTTTTGGTAATGAACTTTGGGTAATTTTTTTTATAATGAATGCAGATTCGATTAATTTTTTTTGTAATTCAAATT
Source organism: Carex parvula (assembly GCA_025461045.1). NCBI lineage: Eukaryota > Viridiplantae > Streptophyta > Magnoliopsida > Poales > Cyperaceae > Carex > Carex parvula. The sequence continues at coordinate 732,620 of JAJGRW010001306.1, read as the reverse complement.
TGATTAATAAAAAATGTATAATAAAAAAAAGTTATTGTGAAAGCAAGCAGGCCTTCGAAATGAACAGGCTGTCTTGTGGGCTTCCTATTTTTAAAGCGGTGAGTTAAAGAGACAAAGAGGGTAGTCTGGAAATTGGGCTTTCTTATTGGGCTGGCCCATAGGCATAAATGTGACAGAATATCTTTGAATTGCACTTCTGTTCATACACACAAAAACAAAGAAGTCCTTTAGCTACATCGCTTCTCTATACAAGGTTAAATGTAAACCATTTCTAATTAGAAAGATTAAATGTACACCATTTCTAATTAGCAACGCAGGGCCCACACTTCAGTGATAGTGCCTACTTTAAACAAACAATCTAAAAATCCAACATCCAACATCATTTAAAAATACATATATTACGAAAAATAAGATGAAGCAGAACAATATTTCCTCCTCAAGTTGCAACATAGAACACTGACCAGATAAGGAACTAAAATATAAAAAATAAAAAATAAAGAGAAAATAGTACTGAGTTTTGATATGTAATGGCTGGTACACAATTATTACATGGAAATGAGATAACCAATACAAAACAATTTATCAGTTCCGAGATGTATGAACTAAATTGTGCAACAAAAAACAAGCTCAGATACAATATGTAAATAGAATAATTATCATACAGTGAGCAGGAAAGGAGTTCTCGGCTCAGCTAGTTAATTTGGAAAGGGATAGAATTAGAAATGGTGAAGCTTGCACATATAAATCTCACATAACAGCCCATAAATTTTGACTCTTCTCTAGTCCCTTCTCACATAAATTACTTATATAAATAAACAGATAACACATTAAAGGGCATCACATCACAATACAAAGATAAACCATAATTACTAAAATATTTATGTATCTAGTAAGAAAACAAATTTTATATAACCACAGAAAATGATAGAACGTACTGGAAGGTTGTGATTATGATGTATGATATTGAAATGAAGCTGAGAGCTCAAGTGCGTCACTTTTTAGAACTCTATATTTTGAGTTCTTTATTTTGTTTAGCATAGATGGTCATCAAGCCTTCCAACTTAAATATTCAGTAGGGATGTTCCAATTGGATTTTAAACATACAGCCTCTATGCAAGACATTAACTTGTCTTAATAAAGGCTAGTTAACAACAAAATAAGTTAAATTCAACCTAACACAATAAAATCATTAGATGTCATCCATCTTACTATAGAATTATGGAATAAATTCCAATCTGCATATGAAAAAGAGGTGCTAGTAATATATTTACTTTAAACACAAATATTTTACAAAATTATCTTCTTTAGATTACCAGTGTAAGTTGCAAAAACATATAAAGATTAGTGGGTTTACAAGTAGTACAAGCACTACAATTTATAATGGGAAGTAAATAAACAAAATGATGTACTTGGATAGTGTTAAAATAAGTACCTCCGTTGTAGATTTTCTCTTTCGCCCTTCATAATTGCAATTTCATGCTTTTCCAATTGCTCGGTTAGAACTGGGTGACACCCAGGGAAATATAAATAATTTACCGAAGGTGGGAGGCCATTTTCCGGTAACGACTGGATTTTAGGGCAATTTATTATTTGTAAATAATTCACAGTTTCCAGGGTGTGTAACTCTTCTGGTAATGACTCAAGGTTGGGGCAATTTTTAAAAACCAGACGTTTCAAATTCTCTATTCCACTCAACCAGCCTTGCAAATCCCCTATGAACATCTTTTCTTCAGGAGAATTCGATACAATCAGATGAAACAATGAGTGCGGTGGGCACTGTATAAATGGTAGTTTTAGTAGGGAGGTGTTATCGATAAACAATTGGAGCATGTACTTAATTCGTTCCATTGGTGCTTTATTGTTAGTTATCATTGGATCAGATTGCATCAGTTTTGGACAGTTTAAAATTTCCAAACTCTGAAGGAGGGATGGATTACCTAGCTCTAGATACTGAAGCTCTGCACAGTTTTCGAGTGTGAGTATCGTTATATTATTACTCAGATTTGCAAGGGAAGTTACATAATGGCAATTTTGTAGTTGCAAACTCTTGAGAGAGTACACATTCTGAAGAACGCTTGGAAGGGACTTATCAAGGTCACCGCATGAATCTAATTTAAGATCGGTAAGGGAGCAAGGTAAAATTAGATTGCTTGGACAACTGAGCAGGGGACAATTTTTTATTGCAAGCCAAGATAAGGAAGAGTTGGCAATCCATTCAAACGGCAAAGAAGCTAATTTTACACAATCATTTATATTCAATACTCGGAGAGATAATAGCTGATCTCGCACAAACCAATCTTCAAGGTTTACCAAGTTCGAGCAGCCTTCAATAGTAAAGTGCTGCAAGAAAGAGAGTTTCCCAGTTTGCATCCACGATGCTGGTGTAATTCCACCATAGTTCTTGATATGCAATCTTTGTAGGTTTGAATGTGGCTCGAAGCCTTCTATAATAATCCCATCTTTAACAGTATCCCCAATTCTATTTGCGGACCAGCTTAGAGTCAAGGAGGTTAGATACTCCTTCTTGTTAAGGCAAGCTTGAGATGCATCTCCTCGACTCTCTACATTCTCAAGATTACTAATCTTGATGTCACCCCGTAGTCTGGTCATATTCTTCAACTCTTCAACCTTATGACCATCCTTGATGAGAACCTTGAATTCTGGCAGTGTCTCGAGAGAAGTTAACTTCCCTATTCCAGGTATCAGTGAACTTATCTCCATCATCTCAGTGATCAATCTCAAATTAATTAAATTGTGGAACATTTTTGGAAAACACTTAAGTGGACAATGTTCCACATTAATAACTTGAAGATTATAAAGCTGGCATATGGACTCCGGCAAGGTTTTGATTTGTGTGCACTTTAGGTTAATGTAAAACAAAAGCTTCAATTTGCCAATATTATCCGGAAGTTCATGAATTTGGCACATTTCGAGATCCAATACACGAAGAAAGGGGAGTTGGTCGAACAAGGATGCAAGTGTCGAAGGGCCCAATTTAATTTTACTATTGACACCATCAAGAAATAGAAGGGACCGCAACTTTTTGCACTTGCCGATCTCCGTAACTATTTAACTCAATTGGCTTGTATAGTGATAAATGGCGGATACTTAGATGGTTTTCTAAATCCCATTTGTTCTCTTCTTGGCAATAGCATGAATCATGAGATAGAGATTTTGCAAGGTCATGCATGTGATCGTGGAGGCTTAATCTATCATCTTGACCTCTAAGAACGAAACATCTGCTTTCTATATCTCTAAAGTACTCTTCTCCTTTGTTATCTTTATAACCAAAAATGTACTTTTCATGGTGAGGAATTATACCGTCTGACATCCAAATTGGACTCAAAAGATTAGCATACAGTCGATGATCTTTGGGAAATAAAGAACTGTTAGATGTGGCTCTTATCTCACCATTTTGCTATTTCTATTACTTTCAGGGTTATATATGTAAGTTTACCTTTTAATATGTAAACTCTTTCTCTGTGTCCAGAGGAGTTACGACAAATTATTATCTATCAAAGATTTGGGTTTTTCGGTGACTTTCTGCCTCTTTCGATCTCCTCTCAAATCCCTCAGATTATTTAACAGACTGGTATCAGAGCTCGGTTGCTGCCACTCCGCCGCCACCACGTTGCGGTTTTCAGGGTCAAGAGCTCCGCCGCCGCCATTTCGCTGCTGCCGCCACTTCGCCGCCGTCTGTCAGATTCGTGGTTTTCAGGGCTGAGATCTCAGCTGCGTTTATCTCTGGTGGACCGCGCCAACGCCAAACCAGGTTTCGCGTTTTCTTCTATAGTAGTCAGCAGATCTGATTGGGTTGAAAATTGTTGCTGTATCCCGTTAAGATGAGTGCAAATTGGTCTAAGTTTGATATTGAGAAGTTCGATGGTACATCCAGTTTTGCACTTTGGCAAATACGAATGAAAGCTATTTTGACAAATATGGGTGTAAAGGCAGCTTTAACTGGTCGACCCAAAGATTTAGAGGGTGCTGAAAATGATAAGAAGTGGGAGGTAATGGAAGATAAAGCCTTGTCAACGATTCAGTTGTGTCTTAGTGATTGCACACTTCAGGAAGTCCTTACCGAAACCAAAGCAGCTGACGCTTGGGCAAAGCTTGAGAAAACCTATATGCAAAAGACAGTCACGAATCGTTTGCGTTTGAAACAGAGGTTTCATTCTTTGAGAATGACTGAAGGTACTCCCCTTAAATCTCATATTTCTGAATACACTGCTTTGTTGAATGACATGGAAAGGATTGGTATAAAAACCGATGACGAGGATAAGGCCATGGTTTTGTTGTGTTCGTTGCCCAATTCTTATAAAGTTTTCAAGGAGACTATTCTCCACAGTAGGGATTCTCTCACTTTTGATGATGTGAAAAACAATCTCTTAATTAAGTCCGACATCGATTTGGACTCTACCAAGACAGGAAGTAGTCATCAGGATGTTGGGCTGATTGTTGAGAGAGGTAGACAAAAGGAAAAGAGTCATCACATTAACAAAAGTCGTTCAAGGTCCAAACATAGAAACCTGACATGCAATTACTGTAAGAAAATGGGACACATAAAGGCTGATTGTTTCAAGCTGAAAAATAAACAGCAGGCAAGCCAAAAAGGTGTTTCCACTGAAGAGGCTAATGTAGCCGAATCTGAGTCAGAAGGAGATTTGTTGATTGTATCAAACAGAAATGATAAGTTTGAGACACATTGGGTAATGGATACGGGGGCTTCTCAGCATATGACCCCAAAAAGAGAATGGTTTGCAACTTATGAGACATGTGATGGAGGAGTTCTTTTGGGAAATGACCATTTGTGCAAAGTTGCCGGTGTCGGTACAGTGAAGATTAAGATGCACGATGGTATTACCCGTACTTTGACGGGTGTTAGACATATCCCAGAATTGACAAAGAATTTGGTCTCACTTGGGTGTCTTGTGGAGGCTGGTTGTAAATTTCAAAGTGAAGGTGGAGTTCTCAAAGTATCAAAAGGAGCTCTTACATTGATGAAAGCCGAGAGGATCGGGACTTTGTATTTTCTGAATGGTACACCAGTCATAGGCACCGCTGCAGTTGCAAATTCTCTATCAGATTCAGATAATACCAAATTGTGGCATATGAGGTTAGGTCACATGGGCGAGCGTGGTATGGCCGAATTAAGCAAGAAAGGGCTGTTATGTGGTCAAAGTACTGGAAAAGTCAGTTTTTGCGAGAATTGTGTTTTTGGCAAGCAGAAAAGACTCAGTTTTAGCACAGCTGTGCATCGTACCAAAGGGACTCTGGATTACATTCATTCTGATTTGTGGGGGCCTTCGCGTGTACCTTCTAAAGGTAATGGTTCTCGCTATATGCTTCTTTTCATTGATGATTTTTCACGAAAGGTTTGGGTCTTTTTCTTAAAAGAAAAGAGTGAGGTGTTTAATATTTTTAAGCAATGGAAGACCTTGATTGAGAAACAGACCGGTAAGCAGATTAAGCGGTTGAGAACCGACAATGGCCTAGAGTTTTGCAATAAAGAGTTTGATAAGTTTTGCAAGGCTGAAGGGATCGTGAGACATCGAACAGTTGTTGGTACCCCACAACAAAATGGCGTGGCAGAAAGAATGAACAGGACATTACTGGAGAAAGCTAGATGCATGCTTTCTCATGCGGGTCTTGGCAAAGAATTTTGGGCAGAAGCCATTAACACGGCTTGTTACTTGGTGAATCGTTCTCCACACAGTGCCATTGAATGCAAGACACCAGAAGAGGTGTGGTCGGGTAAGCCGGCTGATTACTCGATATTACGGGTATTTGGATGTCCCGCATATGCGCATGTAAAGGAAGACAAGCTTGATCCTAGAGCAAAGAAGTGTATTTTTCTTGGTTACGGTGAGGGAGTAAAGGGGTTTCGCTTGTGGTGTGCGGACCCAAAGTCTCCAAAATTTCTGATCTCACGGGATGTAACTTTTAATGAGTCAGCAATGTTGCAAGTAAAGGAACCTGAGCCTGTTAAGGAGTTTGAGCAAGAAAAAGAAAAGGTGGAGTTAGAGATCCCTGTTTCTGAGGTTCAGCCTCATTCAGTTCATGCTGGTTTTCCTCAGGTCGAGAGTGAATCCGATATGTCGGATGAAGAGGAGCAACAAGCTTACTCTTTGGCTAGAGATCGAGAAAGGAGGGTAACTAAAGCACCTACAAGGTATGGTTTTTCTGATTTTGCTTACTGTTTGGCAGTTGCAGAAGAGGTGGAGTTTGGTGAACCCTCAAATTACAAGGAAGCAGTTGCTTCATCTGATGCATCGAAATGGAAAACTGCCATGAAAGAAGAAATTCAATCTCTTCATAAGAATCAGACATGGACACTTGTTGAGCAACCCAAAGAAAAGAAAGTTGTAGGTTGCAAGTGGGTGTTCAAGAAAAAGGATGATTTTACCGGTGTACGATACAAGGCGAGATTAGTAGCTAAAGGCTACAGTCAAGTTGAAGGCGTGGATTTCAATGAGGTTTTCTCACCCGTGGTAAAGCACACATCTATTCGGGTTTTGCTTTCCTTAGTGGCTGCCAAAAATTATGAGCTGGAGCAATTAGATGTAAAGACAGCTTTCTTACATGGTGACCTAGAGGAGCATATTTATATGCAGCAACCCGAAGGTTACCAAATCTCGGGTAAGGAGAATCATGTGTGCCTATTGAAGAAATCTTTGTATGGCCTCAAACAGTCGCCTAGGCAATGGTACAGGAGGTTTGATTCTTTTATGGAGAATATTGGATTTTGTAGATCACAGTATGACAGTTGCGTCTATTTCAAAAGATTGTCTGACGGGAGTTACATGTATCTACTTCTCTATGTAGATGACATGTTAGTTGCGCAATTGAACAAGGAGGAGATTAGAAAGGTGAAGGAACAATTGAGCTCAGAGTTTGAGATGAAGGAGTTAGGGGCTGCAAAGAGAATTCTCGGGATGGAGATCACGAGAGATAGGCCTAAAGGGAAATTGTATCTTTCACAAAAGTGTTTTGTTGAGAAGGTTTTGGATCGTTTCAAGATGAAGGATGTGAAACCAGTGACAACTCCTCTTGCTGCAAAATTCAGATTATCAAGGCAACAAAGTCCGAAAACAGAGAAGGAGAAAAATTACATGTCAAGAGTACCATACTCTAGTGCTGTTGGGAGTGTCATGTACCTGATGGTTTGCACTAGACCTGATATCGCTCATGCTGTCAGTGTTGTGAGTCGCTATTTGTCATGTCCCGGTAGAGTGCATTGGGAGGCAGTGAAGTGGATTCTTCGCTATTTAAAGGGCACTGCAAATGCTCGGTTGGAGTTTGGGAAAAATGACATGAAACTGACAGGTTATGTAGACTCGGACTTTATGGGTGATCTAGATAAGAGGCGGTCTTTGACTGCCTATGTTTTCACTTTGGGAGGATGTGCAATCAGTTGGAAGGCTACTCTTCAATCCACTGTTGCATTATCAACAACAGAAGCCGAATATATGGCAGTTACAGAAGGTGTTAAAGAGGCAATTTGGCTTAAAGGTTTGCTTAAGGAAATCTCAACTTGTGATGATCCTATTTCTGTTTATTGTGATAGTCAGAGTGCAATTCACTTAGCGAAGGATCAGATGTATCATGAAAGGAGCAAGCATATTGATGTCAAGTTCCATTTTGTTCGGCAAGTGATTTCAAGGGGTGTAGTAAAGATCAACAAGATAGCTACTGCCCATAACCCGGCCGACATGTTGACGAAGCCTATTCCAACTGCAAAATTCAGCTACTGTGCTGAATTGATTTCTGTTTGTTGTTAGTTTGTTCTTGTTTTATGTTTTTGTTTTCTTTTGGGTGAGATTACGATCCAAGGTGGAGATTGTTAGATGTGGCTCTTATCTCACCATTTTGCTATTTCTATTACTTTCAGGGTTATATATGTAAGTTTACCTTTTAATATGTAAACTCTTTCTCTGTGTCCAGAGGAGTTACGACAAATTATTATCTATCAAAGATTTGGGTTTTTAGGTGACTTTCTGCCTCTTTCGATCTCCTCTCAAATTCCTCAGATTATTTAACAAGAACAAATACTAAAACAACGTTTTAGATGTATCGGTAAGTATTGATAGCTTACTCGTAGGACCGGTAGAATATCACCATCAGCTTGTTCTATTTGCCACAGTTCACTGTTCAAGATGTTCCTCCATTGCCTTGTGTTCATGTTCGCATGCAAAATACCACCTAGTGTTTTAGCTGCCAGTGGAGATCCCTTTAGTCTGTCAGCAATTTTCTTGCCAATGTCCTCTAATTCAGGATATGAACTCGGATCCAAAGAACCAAAGGCACATTTCTTGAAAAGATCCCAGTAGATGTTACCAGACAAACCCCCAAGTTCCATTGGATCTCGATTACCTACTACCTCAGCGACATTCCTCAAACGGGTAGTAATTAGTATCATGCTCCCTTGAAGTCCCGACCTTAATGGATTACACAAAATTTCAAAGTCCATAGATTGTTCATGCCAAATATCATCAAGGACAATTAGACACCTCTTCGATTCTACCTTCCCTTGTAGTGTCTGTTGAAGACACTCAAAGCTGTCTCCAAGATTGAGTTCTCTCTCATTGTTCCTCAACTCACCCTTATTTGACAGCTCTATATTGGCCGATTCAATCATTTCTTTAGTTACCCTCTTCAAATCAAAGTAATCAGATACACATACCCAAATTTTCAATTCAAAGTAAGTTTTCACCCTCTGGTCATTGTAAATCAGCTGAGCCAGTGTTGTCTTCCCCACTCCTCCAATACCAAGAATCGGCAAGATTGGAATGTTTTCTGCTCTTTTTCTCTTTCCCCTGCCTACCAACGAATCAGGTAACTCGTAATTACTACTACATCCAGCCCGGTCGCCCAGCTTCATAAGGTTGACCACCATTTCCAATTCATTTTCACGACCAAACACTTTCCCAGGATTGATGGAGCTTGTTGGACGCTGCATTGCCATGCCGTAGTGATTTTGGCCATCAGGTAAACCTAGCGGAACAATCTCTCTCTCTAGCTTAGCACTAATAGAATTAAGTTTGGCATGTACATCCGTAACTTTGCTTCCAAAGTTATTAACAACATTCTTTATGAAGGAAACCATAGATGACAAGGTTTGACTTGTTATCTGCAAAAGATAGCACACAGGATCAATTGACAAGGTGCAATTTGGAACCCGAAATATTTTTTGAGAAGGAACAAGGGTTTAATTCAAATAGCAATTATGACCCTGCATCCAGATTTCGAATATTCGACCTCTCAAATGGAAGGTATTGCCTATTATCAGTAGATGAAAGACTAGTTTTTGTAATCTGAACCAAAATTAATTGTTGTCAAAGTACTACAAAATTTATGATCTGATTGATTCATATTCAGGATGCTTACCATTTGGATTAGTGGTTGGGCATAAATATGTATACAGAGGACATCAATTCATTACTCAATGCAGACCACCAGATCTGTTTGGGAATAAATATTAAAGGGCTCGGATTCTGATCGGACGGTCCGAAACTAAACTCAAGATTTTAATTACTTCAGAGGATCCAAAATCATGAAGACATTGGACCATTTGGCCGGTATGTGAGCCGTTCATTCAAAACAAAGTCTGATCCAAAATTATTAAATTTGAGCAACTTGTGCAAATAATAGATTCATTGCTAGGTTAGATATAAATTAAATTGTTTGAAAAGATGCACTTGCCTGTCCTGCTATCCTCTGATGTTGTTCATAATAATCAAATTCGGCGATCACATCCTCAGCATCATAGCCAGCATCTTGAAGCTGTACCAAGAGGCGGTCAATATACGGGTTCTTGAAGCGCCACCACTCGGCTTTCTCCATCAGATACTTCGCAGACGGTAGACTGTCGCGCAATTGATCGAGGTTGCTCTTCAGTTCCCACGCACCAGCAACACGGGAAAAATCTATCTTAGATAAGAAAAACTCCATCAATTTAGTCGGAGAAGTCACCAGAATACAGAAACTGAGGTTGGTTTGATTATGATGAGTACAATGGAAGAAGGGATGCATTAGTGATTCGTTAAAAGGAAAACCTGATTCTCTATTCTAGATTTGCCATGACACAGTTGCTGTTACAAATCACTGACAAGAGGGCCAAATGGGATTTAATTTTATCATGCCCCCTTTTAGTGTTATAGAAGCAACCTCGTGTGAGTGATTCGTCACAGGAATTGTTCCAGGAATTTGAAACATATATAGTGGTTTGAGGTCTGCAAGTTGTTAGTTGTTACTATTAAAATGTAGAATTTGGTGATAGAAAGGAGTAGTTGGGGGCCATTAGTGTCTCTTTTTTAATACAATTAGTTGTAGCTTCTCTTTAAGTCCATAAGAGAAATATTTCAATAATTGATCTAATGTTAGGTAGATTGTCGTTAGTGCACTGAGTTGAGAATCTTTCATCAAAATTTGACCTGTTATTTTTATGAATCCAAGGTTTAATCAATTTTAAATCATGGACCAGTCGAACAGAGCGCCTTTATTTTTCTATTTTATGTGATACACTACTCCGCAATCAATCTTGTTCAAATGTACCCCAATTTATTTTAATAGAAGGTTTTATCTCAAAAAAAATGAAACTTTATAGAAAAAGATTAAAATGTTTCCTATAGATTAGAAATGAGGCGTTTTGAAAATTCCAATATATCAGTCAATAATAGTAAAGCATAAAACGTTCATTATTATTAGATGAGTAGAACTAGGGTGTTCTTAAGCTCACCAAACCTCTTTGTGAGCTTTAACTCAAAAAATCTATCGGATTGACTTCAAACAATACATTCAAACTATTGAAACCGATCTACTTCACGAGTGATGCATTTACATGTCAAATTTATAATTTTTTGAACTAGTTTAGTATAAAGTCAAGCGGTCAAAAAATTATAAAAATGAGCTCATTAAAATTAACTTATACTAAATTAGTTCAAAAATTTAAAAATTTGACATGTAAACGCATCACTCATGAAGTAGATCGGTTTCAATAGTTTAGATGCATCGTTTGAAATCTATCCGATAGGTTTTCGAGTTAAGCTCACAAAGGAGCTTGATGAGCTTAAGAACACCTGAGTTTTACTCTTATTAGATTGGCATCTGGCAGCAACTTAATATTGATTCTAACATACAAGATATAACCTTGATACATGGCTCATAAGAGTTTAATATTTCCTGTTATTTTATTCCACTATTCAAGAATTATGTTATTATACTAACGTATTGATATTCTAACAAGTCAATTTTTTTTTCATGTTGAAATGGTCAATTGAAAGTATTCAATAAAATATACATATATCAAATTCTTGTATAATACCAAATTTTACTATTTTATATTTTTTACTTTTTTTTGTTTTGGAATTTCGTAAAATAATCATGTTTAATAATGATATTAAGTGAAGCGTTTAAAATATATTTCAGGCTATATATGAAAAAAAATATTTTAGTATAAATGTCATGAAAAAGGTAAATAAATGAGGTCCGTTTTACTTTTTCAATCAAAATAAAACAAAAATCATTTGAATCAGAGAATTTGTCTTTTGTGTAGTGACAAAAAACAATATCTTTTTTGTGGGGTTCATGAGTTCAAAATCCCAAAAATAAGTTCTTACGGTCGATATTGAAAATTTTCAAAATTGGACTTAGCTTCCATTTTTTCTCCCAAAAATCATTTGAAGGTAACATTTTTTAAATGTATAATTCCAGACATATACAATTCTGGAGGGTGGCCAAAAATATCTCCGTAAGATAGAAACAAGTAGAAATCTCAGACCCACTACAATAGAGGAAACACTTTATTGTAAAAAATCTTATAATTGTTTTTTCTTTCTAAATCAGCCTCGTAATGAGAGATTTGACTTGGCGTAGTATATACTTCGTGTCCATTGATGTGTATATAGAGATCGGTGTAGCTTGCTTAATTTAATCGATTCTGTCAAGTGCTTTTGCTGTACTATACAGATGGTGACACTACCTGAGCTATTCATTCTAACCTCAATCTGTATATATAAATAGAATAGAAAAGATATATATATTGTAATTATATTCATGACAAATAAATTAATAATAATAAAACAATTATTCAATCAAATTCGCTAATTTTATTAAGATATCAGGATATAGTGAATCTTGGAAATCAAATTCGTGCTGTTAATTAACTAAAATCTCTATGTTTTATATGCAGTTGTAATGAGCAAACTAAAGAAGCCAAAATTAAGCATATATATTAGCAGCACATCTCTTTTTTCACCGGTCGGTAATAGTGATACTTTCGAGAATAACAATTTATGTCGGATTACCTTCAGCAATAGTTATTTTTTTACCCTCGCAGAACTCACATATATACTCACGGGAATATAAATTTTTCGAAGATCACATTAGGCAAATGTTCATAGCACAAGACACACAAGTCACAACACGTAAGTGGCACATGTGTCGTGTCGCTGTGACTTCCATAGTTTAACAACGGTGATGTCAAATGATTCCGTGGTGAAGGAAAAAATAAATTATATAAGTTTCCAGTAGGATACACAGGTTCTAGCTATATATATGGATTGCAGTGGGCCATGATCTGGCCCGTTCATTGAAAACATTCGGCTTGCTCTGTCCAACCCCATATTATTGTACCGAAAAACATTAAACTATTATTATTGTACCAATAAATAATTAAACTATATTGTTACTGTACCAATAAATAATTAAACTATATTATTATTGTACCAAAAAGATTTATTTTGATTTCGCTCATTGCTATGCAATATATTCTTCCTTGTAATTACCCTTTTTGAATTCAATATCTTGCCAAAGCTAACCATGTTTTCCTTATTCAATAACATCTTAATTATGAACTATGGCAGAATGAATCCAATTGTACTTCAACTTCTAGAAGAGGTGCAACTATACTGTAACAAAATTATTTAGTACAACTCGTTGGAAACAATAAACTTAATTATTAGTCAAATGTAATAGTTAATATTGGAATTCTTCAAAATTGTCATGAATGTATTAGTTAATGTTGTATTATTCTACGTTGTCTTGAAAGATGAAAAACGTATCTAGAAAATAGAGGAGGTTTATGAGAGGATTAAATGTCATTTAGTGATAGTAGAGTGTGTAGAATGTTCCTATGGATCTATATAATATGTAAGGAGTCTTTTCAATGAAGAATAAAGATTTTGGTACCCGCAGTTGAGTACCCCCATTGTACCCGCAGTTGATTCCTTTCCCAATTAATGGAATAACGGTATAACTAACTTTGTCAATCATTAAATCACCTTGAAAAACGTGTAAAAGATGAGTCCAGTTTTTTTCTTTAAATACTTGATATCTTAAGTATAAATACTTGATGAATTATATATGAATATTTGATATATTAGGTATGAATACTTTCTATTTTGTATGAATACTTTTCATATTTGAATATTTGATACTTTGAAAAACGTGTAAAAGTATGTCATCATGGATCTCATTTGAAAGAGAAAATTGTGTAGAACACGTTCGTGGTTTTAAATTTGTAAAATTCCTCATAGATCGTCCCAAAAATTGATTAGATTGAACGGAGAAAAAAAAAACAGCCTTGAAAAACGTGTAAAAGATGAGTAGGTATTGTGTCCAGTTTTTTTTAAATACTTGATATCTTAGGTATGAATACTTGATGAATTATATATGAATACTTGATAGTTTAGGTATAAATACTTTCCATTTTGTATGTGAATTAATTTAATCAATGAATGTAGCACTGGTGGTGTGATCCACGTGACTTTTTGGTTGTGGTCCCCAATGCAGTCTGACAGTTACTGCCCCCGAAAAGTAATGGTCTCCAGTTTTGGAAAAGTAATGGTCCCCAATTCATATATCATATATGTAGTTCATTGTATAGATATAAATACTTGTCTTGTATAGGTATAAATACTTCACAATGTTACTATTAATACTTGTAAAATAAAATTACAGTTTTGACAGTTTAGGTCCCCAAAAACAGTTATGACAGTTTAGGTGCGGTTCCCAAAAACAGTTATGATAGTTTATGTGAGGGTATAATGCGGGTACTCAACTGCGGGTACTCATATCAGCTTCCTTCAATGAAAGAGAATAAGAAAGTAAGATAATATTAATAATAAAAGTTACATTTCTTCCATAGAGTGTTCTCTCTTCCACTATTACATATAATAATTTCATATCAAATACAATCAAATTGGTATTAGATCTTGGTCAGATAAAAGACGGTTCAACCATGGCTAAGAAGAAAAAGAAAAAAAAAAAGAAATAAAAGAAAGAAGATATGCAAAGTGGGAATTATTGCTAGATGATAATACTGAAAAAGAAAAAGAAGCACAAATTGCTTGAAGAAGAGTTGTAAGCGAAGGCAACACTAAACGAAGAGAAACTGGGCAGCGGTGATCGAGGTCAGGACAGTTGTGGAGGCCGCAGTTATGGCCGCGATAGAGGCTGTAGTCGTTATGAATGGTCGTTGCGAATCAATGCCATTATTGGTGCTCATGGTTTGTGAAACATTGTCGAGAACGGGGTTGAAGATCTCGAAGAAGATAGCGAACTCATGGTAGGTGAGCTAATTGCTTTGAAAAATAAGAAGGAGATCAAAGAGCGCTAAGTATCATCCAACAAGGGTTGGACGACGACATGTTCGAGAAGATTACCAATGAGATGAGATGTGGTTTGGAGTTTATTAAGTAAAGAAGGTGCGGCTCCATACTCTAAAGGGTTGAGTTTCAGTCGGTTGTTTCGAAGGAGAGTAAGTCTGTTGGAGACTATTTTACTAGAGTGTTCAAGTGGGAGTTATTTGATGATGAGTGGGCTCATGGCTGAAGCAAGTAGAGTGGAGAAATCACTACGAGGATACTTGATAGGTGATTCAAGTATGATGCTCACGGAAATAGTAAGTCATGTGGAGAAGTGACTACAAAGATACTTGATGTGAGATCAAGTATGATGAGCGGACGACTCACTAATGTAACCCCACGACAATAATCGAGTTTGAGGAAGATGCCTCCAAAAGAATTTTTATATTTTTTTACCATATATTACATATGATGGACAATAATTAAGTTTAAGGAGGGATGTTGAAAATAGTAAACTTAATTATTAGTCAAATGTAATAGTTAATGATGGAATTCTTTAGAATTATTATAAATGTATTAGTTAATGTTGTAGTCTTCTAGATTGTCTTGGAAGATGAAAAACGTATCTAGGAAATAGAGGAGGTTTATGAGAGTATTAAATGTTATTTAGTAATAGTAGTATTGAAGGATAAATATCTTTACCTCAGATATTACTCATCATTGGCAACTTAGGCAACAAATAATATAACATCCAAATGTATGGCTGTCACACTAATTAGGTATCTAGCTAGATATTAGCAACAGCTAGCAAATCTTGTAATTAAGACACAATTAGGAAATAGATTTCAGCCTCTGTAAATTAGGAAACAGCCTAATGGCTAGTACAATTTTAGCCTATAAATAGTCATGTATAGACAGTGTAAAAACCAACAATCAATAATACAGTATTTTCATTATTCTCATATTTACTCTAAAATTTAATATGGTATCAGAGTAGGATAAATCCTGACTCAAGAAAAGCAAAATCAAACCAAGCTACAGATAACAAGAACTGCAAGCAACATCAGAAAACTCACAAAACAAGAAGGCTCTCAGAATTGAGCAACGGTACCCTCAGCCGATTACTTGACGAGCTACTCGCGCTATTTATCTGTCATCATCGAGCAATAGTAAACCTCTCCTTACCAGTATCTATTCTTATCAGTTTCTTTCACAAAAACAAGAAAGGGGCAGCAAAAGTACCTTTGCAAACAGATCCTTACCAGTATCTCTACCAGAAACCAGAACCCTACCAGTCTCAATATGTCTCAATCCGACAACTCAAACTCACAAACATCATTCTCAATGGAAACAAAAACTACATCCCTTGGTCCAGATCAGTCACAATAGGTCTTGGTGGCAAAGGCAAGTTAAACTTTGTCACTGGCACCAAACAAAAACCCAAAGCAGCAAAACCTAACGAGGCAACTGCTGAAGAAACCGCACAAATAGAAGAATGGGAAACCACCGATCAAATGATCATGTCATGGCTTCTCAGTACAATGGATTCAAAAATTTCAAACGTGCTCATGTACTCCAAATCATCAAAAGAAATATGGGATAAGGCAAGGAGAAGGTATGGCCAAAACAAAAACTTTGCTCATATATTCAGTCTCAAACAAGAACTTTCCCAAATCAAACAGGGTAATTTAAACAACAATGAATTAGTGACTGAAATCATGTCCAAATGGGAGGAACTTAACATATATCTTCCACCGACCACTGACCCGATTGAAACCCAAAAAAGAGCAGAACAAGACTTGATTTTTACCTATTTGGGGGCCCTTGATCAAAGCTACGAGGCAATCAGATCTCAAGTCTTGGCTTCGGCCGAGATGCCAAGCTTTGATGACATAGTGGCAAGAATCGAGCAAGAGCAGTCTAGGCGAACTCTCATGAATCCCCAACAGTCCGAAAACCAAGAGAACAAAGCTTTCAAGGTACAGTTTTCAAACCCTACTTTCCGAGATGCGGCCAAAGGAAAGAGAGCTCCGAGCACCGAGCGGTGTGAACACTGCAAGAAAGCAGGGCACAACCGCGATGGGTGCTGGTTTCTCCATCCCCACCTCCGACCGATCAGAGAGAAAGGAGATCGGGGCGGCGCAAGAAAGGAGAAGAAGGGGTTTGGCGGGGTGAGCAAAACAGCGGACGGGAATGGGAATGAAGGGGTCGGACTAGCAACTGAAGGACTCAATCAAATAACCCATCCGATGGATCTTCTGTGGCCCAGTCTATGCAGCTGACTCAACTCCTGACTCAATTGAATAGTTTGTTGCAGCAACAAACTTCAGGTTTTGTACCCTTTAAATATATACATTTAATTCTTTTAAATGGATAATAATTTTAAATATGCAAATACGTGCCATAACACTAGTAAATGGATTATTGATTCGAGTGCAACTGACCATATGACATGGGATCCAACCAAATTAGAAAATATTACGTAAAATAAAGACCCTCAACATGTGATTGTTGCGAATGGAAATAAGGTCCAAATTCAAGGTGTTGGTACAACCAAATTTCTTACAAAAAATGTGAGTGATATTTTGTATTTACCAAATTTTAACTCAAACTTATTATCAGTTAGTAAAATAACTAAAGAGTTGAATTGCTATGTAATTTTCTCACAAAATAAAGTGAAATTTCAGGATCAAGAATCAGGGAAGACGATTGGTGAGGGATGTTTTAAAAATGGTCTTTATTATCTTGAAGAAAAGAACAATAAATGCTTTATGTCGTTAAATTCAGTAGATCATGACAAATTGCTACATAGGCGATTTGGTCACTCATCTGATCAAGTTTTAAATAAACTTTTTTGTTATAATTTAGATTCGAAAAATTGTGATGTGTGTAAGTTTGCAAAACAAACTAGGTTGCCATTTTCTTTATCCACAAGTATGTCAGAAAAATGTTTCGACTTAATTTACTCTGATGTTTGGGGACCAGCCCCTATTAATTCCTACAATCATTTTAGATACTTTGTCACATTTATCGGTGATTTTTCTCGTACAACTTGGGTTTACCTTTTGAAAGGAAAACATGAAGTTTTTTCACACTTTCAAGAATTCTACAATTTCATTGAAAATTAATATAATGTAAAAATTAAAAATTTTAGGTCTGATAATGGGACAGAATATTTAAACAAAAACTTCTCAGAATTTTTTAAACAAAAATGAATTTTACATCAAACCACATGCATCAATACACCTGAACAAAATGGAGTCTCAGAAAGAAAAAATAGACATTTACTTGAAGTTACGAGATCACTTCTTTTCGAATCTAATGTTCCAAAAACTTATTGGTCAGATGCAGTACTAACAACAACTTATCTTATAAATAGATTATCAAGTGTTAGACTTAAAAATATGAGTCCCTTATAAATTCTCAAGGATAGAAAAATTGACCTTGATCATATAAGAATATTTGGATGTATATGCTTTGTCCATATAAAAAGACAAGATAAGTTAGATAAAAATTCAGTTAAAGCCATATTTTTGGGATATTCCTCAGAAAAAAGGGATATAAGTGTTATGATCCAAAAAATCATAATTGTATATCTCACGGGATGTGTCATTTTTTTAAAATGAACCATATTATCAAACAAGTGAACAAGGAAATGCACAAGGTCAACCAATACAATTGTCTCCAACTAATTTTATATTTCCTGAAGAAATAAATCAAGAACAGGTTGAAGGAGATCACACTGGTGAAACAAGTGCAATCCCTTCAGGGAGAGAAAATGAAGAAACTGAGTCAAGTGAAGAAGTAACTCAAGAAGAGATTGAAATTGACTCAGGCGAAGAAGAAACTCAAGAAGGAATTGGCTTAAGAAGATCAGTAAGACAAACTCGACCTCCAATCAAATTAAGAGATTATATATCTCATAAGGTGATGTATCCAATTCAAGATTTTATTTCTTATGATAAGATATCTCCTACATACAGGGCGTACTTGGATAACATCAACCATCAAACCGAACCAACCAGTTTTAATGAAGCAAACCAAAGTTTGATCTGGCATGAGGCTATGCAAGAAGAACTTCAAGCTTTAGAAAAAAATGATACATGGGATATTATTCATTTACCAAAGAACAAAAAAACGGTAGGTTGCAAATGAGTATATAAAATCAAATACAACAGTGATGGTACGATTGAAAGATACGAAGCTAGGTTAGTAGCCAAAGGATTCACTCAAACTTATGGTATTGACTACCAAGAAACCTTTGCACCAGTAGCAAAAATGAACGCTGTTAGAATTTTACTATCGGTAGCCACCAACTTAGGATGAAATTTGTTTCAAATGGATGTAAAAAATGCATTCCTCCAAGGAACATTGGAAGAAGAGGTCTACATGACCCTTCCTCCAGGTCACAAGAATGCATCGAATCCAACATTGGCGTGTAAGTTAAAGAAAGCAATTTATGGCCTAAAGCAATCGCCAAGAGCATGGTATGCCAAGCTAAGCTTTTCTCTTTTAAAAATTAACTTTAATAAAAGCACAGCAGATTCCTCTATGTTTGTCAAACATTCACAGAATTGCACCACCATTATTCTTGTCTATGTAGATGATATTATCATCACTCGAAATAATAATTAGGAAATTAAAAAGGTTAAACAATATTTGAAGGAGGAATTTGATATCAAGGACCTTGGGAACCTTTCATATTTTCTAGGAATAGAAATAGCTAACTCAAGTAAAGGTTTATTTCTATGCCAAAGAAAATATGTCATCGACTTGTTAAAAGAAACTGGTAAATTGGGAGGTAAACCAGCCAATACTCCAATGGAGACAAATATTAAACTTGGAATTGAGGATGGTGAACCACTACCTGATATAGGACAATATCAAAGGTTGGTAGGCAAGTTAATTTACCTTACAGTTACCAGACCTGACATTGCCTTTGCAGTTAGTGTTATAAGCCAATTTATGCATGCTCCACGCACCAGTCACTTGAGTGTCATTTGATAGAATACTGAGATATTTTAAAAGCACTCCAGGTCAAGGAATTTGGATGAAAAAAAATAATACTAATGAGGTGGTTGGTTTTTCTGATGCAGATTGGGCCGGTAGCTGTGACAGAAAATCAACCATAGGATTTTGTACCTTTGTAGGTGGCAACTTGGTCACGTGGAAGAGCAAGAAGCAGAATGTGGGGGCAAGATCAAGTGCCGAAGCAGAATATCGAGCCATAGCATCCACTGCAAGTGAGCTCATCTGGATCAAGCAACTACTTAGTGACATGAAGATGGAGCACACAGGAGCAATGAAAATGTACTATGACAATCAAGCTGCACGGCATATTGCATCCAACCCAGTGTTCCATGAAAGAACAAAACACATAGAGGTCGACTGTCACTGTGTCAGAGAAAAAGTACAGTCAGGAGAAATAGAAACCCTGTTTGTCAGAAGCAAAGAGCAACTGGCAGATCTCTTTACTAAAGCACTCGACAAAGCTAGTCATCTAAACATACTTAGCAAGTTGGGTACAATTAATTTATTTGAACCCAACTTGAGGGGGAGTATTGAAGGATAAATATATTTACCTCAGATATTACTCATCATTGGCAACTTAGGCAACAAATAATATAACATCCAAATGTATGGCTGTCACACTAATTAGGTATCTAGCTAGATATTAGCAACAACTAGCAAATCTTGTAATTAAGACACAATTAGGAAATAGATTTCAGCCTATGAAAATTAGGAAACAGCCTAACGGCTAGTACAATTTTAGTCTATAAATAGTCATGTATAGACAGTGTAAAAACCAACAATCAATAATACAGTATTTTCATTATTCTCATATTCACTCTAAAATTCAATAAGTAGAGTGTGTATAAAGTTTTATGGATTGATATAATATGTAAGGAGTCTTTTCAATTAAAGAGAATAAGAGAGTAAGAGTATTAATAATAGAAAATTACATTTCTGCCATAGAGTGTTATCTCTTCCACTATTAAATATATTAAGTTCATATTAAATACTGTCACAACTGGTATTGATTCTATTGAAAAGTATCTTATCACGATCTTTTAGATAAAATGATGGAAATAATTGCTCAGTTTACATAGTAGTCAGATGTAACTCGAAAGATTAATAAATGAATCAAAGATTAACAAACAAAACAACGCAGGACCCACTCATCCGTGATAATGCCTTCTTTATAGAAAGAATCTAAAAATCCAACATCTTTACAATCTTACTCATTTAATAATAAATATATAGAGGGGAAAACAAAAGTCAAAAGATAAAGAAAAGAGAAAAGATAGAATGATTTGGGGGGCGGAACCCTAGATCGAAGGTGCAGCTGAGGCGAGACAGCATGAGTTGCTTGCGAGAGGGGCAGAGAGGGTTTGGCTGTCCCCTTTCGGATCCTATACGTGCAGTGAGAGGGGCGAGACGGCTGAGGCAAGGTGGCGAGGCGTGTGAGGCAACGAGGGAAGCTTGCAAGAGGGGCGGCGTGGGTTCGGCTGTTCCCTCCACCCCAGATCGAGGTTTGTTGTGCTCAGCGAGGGTCATCCCGTCTCTGCTCCTATGCACATGGCAAGTGATGAGATGCGGATGAGGCGAGGCATGGGAGGCAATGATGGTTGCTTGCGAGAGGGGTGCAGTGAGTTCGGCTGTCGCCTCCGCCACAGACCAAGGGTTACTCACTCCCTTACGGTCGTCCTATGCACTCGGTGAGAGGGTTGCTGGCCTCAAGTCAGATCAAGGGTTATTTGCGAGAGAGTTTAATTCATTGATGCGCACCTCGAATTGAGGAGAGGAGAAAATGTGTGGGGCTCACCAGGCTGCAGAAGGAGATCAGTGGACGTGGAAGGAGCAACCGGTCATGATAATGGTAAATGAGGTGGTAGCGGTGGTTCAGAGATGGAGAAGGTTGGGTTAGGATTCGGATAGTTAGATTAGCATTGTAAATATTTTAAATTAAGTGTGTGCTAATTTGTAGGACCAATGAGATGTAAATATTATTTTATCAATGAAAAATTGTAAGATGACAATTGCCTTCATACCCTAAAAAAAAAAAATAATAAATATATTATGGAATCAAAGATGAAACAGAACAAAACTTCTGAAGTTGCAGCAGAAAACATAGACCAAAGAAGGATATAAAAATAAAAAATAAAGAGGAAAAAATACTGCGTTTTAATATGTAATGGCTGGTACACAATTAATACACAGACATGAGACAATTAATACACGAAAATATATCAGTTACAGAGATGTATGCTCTAAATTGTCCTACAAAACACAGAGTCAGATATAATAAGTAATGTATCAGTATCACACAGCAAGCACGAATGGAGTTCTCGGCTCAGCTAGTTAATTTGGAAATAGATAGAATTTAGCAATGGTGAAGCTTATCATATAATCTCACAAAACAGCCCATAAGTTTTGACTCTTCTCTGTTTCCCTTCTTACATAAATTACCTACAAATAACATACAGAAAACACATTAATCTTAAATATTCCCTTTTTGCTTCTTGTGTACCTAACGAATCTACTTTAAGCTTCAATGAAAATTCTTTTAACAATATCCTTCTTTAAATGATATAAAGCAATTGTTTCACCAACATAACAACGCATGTGACAGTCCTCTGCAATCTGCCAAACACAAAACTTGATATACAGTATTTCAGTATGTGCAAGTGAAGCTGTACAGTTACATATAAAAAAATGTGCGTTTTATGTGCAAGTGGAGCTGTACAGTTACATATAAAACAATGTGGATGTACTAGGATAGCTATAGCAGATATAAGTACCTCTGTTTTAGATATTCTTAAAAGCCCGTTCTATTTGCTTCATGGTGCTGCTTCAATTGCTCTGTGAGTGTTGGATGGCACCCAAAGAAATACAAACTATTTAGCGAAGGTGGAAGCCCATTTTCCGGTAAAGACTGAATTTTTAAGCAATTTATTATTTCCATTCGTTTTACAGTAACTAGGGTGTGCAGCTCTTCCGGTAATGATTCAAGATTGGAGCAATCACCAAAGGCCAGTTCTTCTAAATTGTCAAGCTCATTCAACCAACCCTGAAGATCTCCAGTGAACATTCTTTCTTGCAAAGAACCCCAGATTACCAGTGCTTTCAACGAACGGGGTGGGTTTCTAAGAAATGATAATTTGAGGCTAGAGGTATTATCAATTTCCAATTTGTGAAGCTCTTTAAGTGGCTCCCCTGGTGTTTCATTGTCAGCTGTAGATATATCCGATTGCACCAGTTTAGGACACTTTACAATCAGCAAATCCTCCAGGATGGATGGGTTACTTAATTCTATATATTGCAGCTCGGCACATTTTGTGAGTTTGAGTATCCTTAGATTATTAACTACTTGGCTTGGAAGGGAGGTTACATGCTGGCAATTATACAATTCCAACAAGTTTAGAGAGTAGACATTCCCAAGGCAGCTAGGAAGTGACTTATCGAGCTCACCACATGAATCCAGTTTAAGATTTAACAGGGTGGAAGGTAGAATCAGATTATGCGGGCAACAGAGCTTGGGGCAATCGGTTATCGTTAGCTCAGTCACGGATGAGCTGCTAATGCACTCCAATGGTAATGATTTCAGATTTATACATGATTTTAGATGCAACTTATCGAGTGAGGACAGATGATGTGACACAAAACACTCTTCAAGGTTTTCCAAATTGGAGCATTCGCTAATATCAAGTGAACATAAGCACGGCAGCTTTTCAGTTTGCAACCATGATGCTGGACTTCTCCCCATGTAGTTCTCAATGCATAACGACTCAAGGTTTGGATGCGGCTTGAGGTCTTCTATAATATCCTTATCAATAAATATGTCCCCATTTTCAAAGCTAGTACTTCTACCTGGGGACCAGCTTAGAGTCAATTGAGTGAGATGCTTCTTGTTGTGAAGGCGAGCTTGAGCAGCATCCTCCCGACCCGCTACATTCTCAAGATTGTTAATTGTTATGTGGCCCCGAAGTCGGGTCATATTCTTCAACTCCTGAATCTTATGTCCATCCTTCACAAGGACTGAAAATTCTGGTAATTTCTCGAGTGAAATTAGCTTCCCTATTCCAGGTAAAATTGAACTTATCTCCATCTCCTCAGTGATTACTCGCAGATTGATTAAATTAGTGAAATGTTTGGGAAACCTCTCAATTGGGCATCCTTCCACATTAACCACTTGAAGGTTATAAAGCTGACATAGAGAATCAGGTAAGCTTCTAATTCTTGTGAAACTTAGGTTAATGTAAAAGAGAAGCTTCATGTTGCCAACATTATCTGGAATTTCGTCAATTTGACAGTTCTCTAGGTGCAAAAAGCGGAGAAATTGGAGTTGATTGAATAATGATGCAAGTGTTTGTCGACTCAATTTAATCTCATAACTAAAATCACTAAGGAATAGAAGGGACCGAATATTTTTGTACATGCCTATCTCTGTGTCAATTAAATCCTGATTTCTGTACACTGATAGATGGCGAACACCATTGCGTTTTTCTAAGATCCAATTGTTCTCTTTGAGGCAATAATACGTACCCAGAGATAGATATTTTGCAAGATCATGAATGAGGTCATGTACAAGTGTTTGACCATACTCATCTTTAATGAAGAAAGATCTGTTTATAAAATCAAGAAAGTACTCGAGGCCCTCATCTTCTCTATTAACTATACCATCTGCTACCCAGACAGGGCTCAAACAATGTAGAGGCAAATCAAAATCTTTCGGAAATAAATATAAAACATGGAAACAACGCCTTAGATGTACTGGTAAGTACTGATAGCTTACTCGGAGTGTTGGTAGAATATCACCATCAGCTTGTTTAATTTGCCACAATTCACTGTTCAAGATATTCCTCCATTGCCTTGTGGTCCTGTTCACACGCAAAATACCACCCAGAGTTTTAGCTGCCAGTGGAGATCCCTTTAGTCTGTCAGCAATTTTTTTGCCAATATCCTCTAATTCAGGGAACGAACTTGGATTCAAAGATCCAAAAGCACATTTCTTAAAAATATCCCAATAGATTTCATGAGGCAAACCATCAAGTTCTATTGGACCTAGAGTACCTATTAACTTGGCAATCTTTGGCAAACGGGTGGTAATTAATATGATGCTCCCTGCAAGCCCAGACCTTAGCGGTTTGCACAAACTCTCCAACTCTAGATATTGTTCTTGCCAAACATCATCAAGGACAACGAGTCACCTCCTTGACTCCACCTTTTGTTTTAGTGTCTGTTGAAGTGACTCCAGGCTAGTGAAATTATCCCAAACACCAGCTTGTGTCTGATTGTTTCTTGACTCGCCCATTGTTGACTCTGTGTTAGCCGATTCAATCATTGACCTCGTTACCTTTTTCAAATCAAAGTAGTCTGATACACAAGCCCAAATTCTCAACTCAAAGTGATTTTTCACCCTTTCATCATTGTAAATTAACTGAGCTAGTGTTGTCTTCCCAACACCACCAACACCAACAATTGGCAAAACATAAATGCTATCTGCTCTTCTTCTCTTTGCCCAACCTGATGACAAAAGAGATTCCTCATTACTACTACTAGAGGCGCCCAAGTCATGACCAGGTTGCAGCATAAGCTTGACTACCATCTCCACTTCATTTTCGCGACCCAACAATTGCTCGGCAATAACAGAACTTGTCTCACATTGCACCGCCTTGCTATAGGGGTTTGGTTCATCAGTTGAACTGAATTGACTGATTTCCCTTTCTAGCTTTGTACTAATAGAATTTAGCTTGGCATGAATATTCTTAATCTTGCTTGTTGAGTTACGTAGTAGATTCTTGATAAAAGCAACCAGAGAATAGAACAGTTGACTGGTGATCTACAAAAGAATAGCACATAATTAAGATGAATAAACTAAATGCAAGTTGGAACGTGGAACTTAGTGCTGGAGCACATTGCACTGCCTTGTTAATGTTATATTCTGAAATTTTAATTAATTAAATAAGCTAACAATTAAATTTTAAATTTTAATTTACAACTAATTAAAATTTTAGTTAATTAAACAAGGGTTATTGAAAATTCAAATCTAAGCAAATTCAAAACTTAATTCAGTGAACAACAAAATTTCGAATTTTATACATGTGGGGTAAATTACATTTTTATTTAAGTCTGTAAATGAAATTTTGACGATTCGAACATAAAATTAATTACTGAATGAATAGCTTGAGTTAAACCTGAATTTTGAGAACAAAACGAACTAATATTAATTAATTAAGAATTTTAAAAGTATTCAAATCAATGGATCTATGACGAGTGGGACCAAAAGCCACACAGATCCCACCTCACCTTTTCCTCTTTCTCTTTTCCTTTTTCCTCTCCCACCTACAGATGGCCCCCACTTAAATCCCCTCTCACTTGCATGCGGACCCCACCCCAAATCTCATTCTCCTCTTTCTTCCTGGAGAAGAGAAAGTCCCCTCCCCCCAAAACCGCTTCTCTCTCCCTCTGTCCCGTCATCTCTCTCCCTCACGACACGTTAAGGAGACGCCTTAACTCCTCCCATGCGCTAGGGATGACTTGCGCTCCCTCTAGGTTTTAGGTCTCTCTCTTCAGATTTTTCTCTCCCGGGTTATAACCCTCGTTTTCTCTCCACTAGATCTCTCTCTGTCACTCTCCTTATTGGGTTTGAATTTTCCAATTTTAAACCCAGTTAGGGTTTCCTCTCCCCTTATATATTCGTGTTTGCTATTTTGCTCACAACCCATTAAGGGTTTCTTGTGCTCTGTTGCCTGCTTGTGCTCGTGAAGATTGAGGCGAGGCCGGAAGCGAGGTGGAAGACGGTTCTAACCCCTGTCTTGGTACCGACCTTCGCCACGACATGGAATTGGAAGCATTATTCGGTAAACAGTCCTATATCTTGATTTCTTTCTCTTATGTCTTATGGTTGTTGTGAGTAAGATGAACCTTGATTGGTTTTGTGATTTCGAAAATTGAATCCTCGATTGAGCCTCAAATTGTTGTTGTGAACTTGCTCTAATGGCTCCTTGAATGGATGATAGATTGTATTTGTGTGTCGAGGATTTGTTGTTAAAATTCCTAGTAGTTTCTTCCTCTTCTTTTTATGCACTATTTCCCTTGTGAAATGGGATGAGAATTAAACCCTTGACTTATCTGTTTTCTAAGAGATTCTTGTAAAATTGAATCGATGAATTAATCTCTCTTGAATTTTTGAAGATAGTACTGTTACCAAGTTCAAAACCGATTACCCTTTATAATATTCTCGGTTACCTTGTGATATTTGTACGACGTTGGAAAATGCATTGTACCGGTGAGCCTAGCATACTGGTACGGTTCCTAAGTGACAAGAACTGTAGTGTAAATATTTTAATTTAAGGGGCTGTTTTTTAAAATTTAGGCCCTTTTTATAATATGCCCCTATCGTAAGGACTTAAATGGAAAAAAGGAAAATTTTCACCATGTTGGGTTCGGCTGAAAAATCAAATGAGAAATGTAAATATTAGTTTGGGCCTTTTTCTGTTGGGCTCGATCTTTAGAGGCTTTGTTGAAAAGTTGAAATTTAATTAAATGGGACTTAGGACCAAACTAAAAATTTATTTAAAGTGAATTAAATGGGAATTGGGCTGTGCAAGCCCACCACAGAAAATAAGATATAAGAATTTATTTAAAGTGAACATGGGCCTTTTATTCTGGGCCGAAAATTTATAAAAAAATAGAGATTTAATTTAAAAATCTGATTTGGACTTTAGTTGTAAGCCGAATTTTAATTATTCGAAATTTGTAAATAAAATGTGCTTAATGCCTCTTCTCAGTGGGCTCGACCCGAAACTTTAAGCAGAATTTATTAAAAGTGACAAATTAATTAATTATAAAAGATACCATTATTTAAAGGGGGAATTTCATGTATATCCCTCAAAAACTTCAAAATTACATATTTACCCCTCTAAAATTCATAATATCATATTTACCCTTCTAAAATTTTCAAAACTCACAAATTTACCCAATTAATTAATAACTGAAAATAATTAGGTTTAATATTCTCTAAAATATAATTAATCACTTGAATTACTACGATGAATAAGAATTTAATTAAAAAACTTCCATGGCGATCCCTCGCCTGCTCCCTTTTATGGTGATCCCTCCCTAACCACCGTGACAAATTTGTTCCCCTTTCTACTCTCCTTCTCTTGGCCCTTCTTTCTCTTAACTCCTAAAAACCTTCCCTCAATCAAACCCTTCCCACAATAATACTAAAAATCATCCCAATTTCTCTCTCCAAACCTTTAAGCTCCTAAATTCCAATTCAGCTCTCAAATAAATCCCCCTTGCTTAATTACTCATGGACATGCAATATCTCTACTCCTCATCTCAGATTAGGCAATCGTACGTCTATTTCCCACCTAGCCATCACCAAAGTTTGATCCCATTTCATATTGGTTAATTTGTGGTGATATGGTAATCAATCAAAGTCCAATTCCTGACAAAGGTTAAAGATCGGACACGTTCAAAGAGAGTATTTAGGACCTTTTTCTTATTTTTTATATATTGAAATTTCTTATAAAGTATTGCTGAATATTGCCGTTACTCTAGTTACTAAAAAATTACCAACTTGTAGATTCTTTTGGATGATGCGATCAAATTTATCATATTATTCGTCAGAGTTAAATTCAATCTTCGCACTACTCGAAAGCTGTGTTATTTGATGAACAAAGCAACAAAGATGAGAGGACGCAATCGAATTTTTTTTTTAAAAACCTTGGCAGCAGATTCCTTTCATCAAATTCCTATCATTGCAAATAATTTTATTAGAGGATTCGACCCTCCAAATCATAGCGAATTATTTATTTTTTGGGCTGCTTCATTCCGATCAGATTAGATGGAGAGTACAAGAACGCAAAGGAAGTTGCGAGGTCAGCAACATGATCAACAGAAAGGGCTTAGATGGCAGCCAGAGCTGCTGCTGATCTGGCAAGACATGAAAACAAAGCCCGTGGAAAGTCACAAGTTGAAGCTGATATTAGGTCCAGTAATCTGAGATGGGGAGTAGGGAAATTGCACGTCCATGGTTTTCAGGAGTTCAGAGAAAGAAGGGGCAAGAGAAGGAGAGTAGAACGGGAAAGGATTTTAGTCCCAGTGGTGAGGGAGAGATCGCCATGGAAGGGGCAGGTGAGGGATCGCCATGAAAGTTTTTTAATGACATTCTTATTCATTCACAGTAATTCAGGTGATTAATTATATTTTAAAGAATATTAAATTTAATTATTTTCAGTTATTAATTAATTGGGTAAATTTGTGAGTTTTGAAAATTTAGAAGGGTAAATATGATATTATGAACTTTAGAGGGGTATATACGTAATTTTGAAGTTTTTGAGGGATATACATGAAATTCCCCCTTATTTAAAAGCAATTTTATAATTAAAGTATGATAATGTGTTAGTATGTTAATATATATATTCTAAGGACAAATTAATACATTAGGTGATGATAAAACTACGTACGATTAAATTATGTACATGTACATGTTATGTACTTAAGAATATATGTGTATAAACTCAACTAAATGTTTTATAACGCAATGTAGTTTATTAATAAACTATATGAATATTATTTAAATAAAATTGATTAACTAATAAATAAATAAATCATGATTATTTGCACCGTATTTATATGCAATTGACCTACCAAATCAATTATACAATAATTATGACATGTACTATTTAATATATTATTTTAACTACTTGTTAATCCTAAATATATTATATAACACATAAAAAACCACCCACACCACCGTAGTTAGATAAATTAAAGCTTTCAAATTTAAAATTTAAAAATCGAATATTTAAATTGTTAGTTAATTAATACAATTAATTAACAACAGGTATTTATTTTATAAGTACTTAAAAATGATTTCAAATTATTATAAGTATAGTAATTAATTAACAAGCCTACTTTTATCTTATACATATCAAAATACGACTAATTATCGCAATAACTAACATAATTTTATCGTATAAAGTAAATTAGTAGGATCGATTATCATAATAATTAAATTATAATAAACAGTTTATCTTCAAATTAAAAATATAACAAGTAGTTATCTTCAAATTAAATTAAATTAAATTAATGTGAATTAGTTACGATCAATTCGAACACAGTTAGGCTGACTGAATTGAATAAATATTATAATCCGTAACTAAATAAAATAAATCTGAAAACATTAAGAAAATAACACGGGGGAGAGTATTACGAGAATTTAGTTTAGATTTTTATTATATTACGTTACAAATTTCAGGTCATCTGACCTATCTTGATTCCGATCCGTGGTATAATCCCACAAATGACTGTACCGGAGCAGGCGAGGATCCTGCAGACTATGCCGGTGCCTAGCGCTTGCACATGACTACCGCTTTACATTCAGGTGTGGTATATCTGAAATATTCTTTTGGTGGCGTACTCTTACGAGTCGACCCACCTGACCTGTCTTGTTTATTTAAATTGAATAGTTGCATTGAAAACTGTAGAGCATGTTTATCTTTTCTCCACTATAGATATGACTTGCATAACTTTTGGGAAACTATAATTTACTGTATTTTAGGAGTAGGGTAATTTAAAATATATAATATATAAATATTATATTACATTAGGTTATTAGTTGTCTTCTTCTCGTAGAAGACAATATATTATTATGTAGTCACACGCATGCATTGGTGAGTGCTGAGAAAAGATCGAGTGATTTCGTTCCGTCTCGTAGGATGGGGTACAAGCCGGCCCGATAGCCACTGAGCTGAGTGATCACTTGATCCCTCGGGAGGTCTTCTAGGATTATTATATGTATTAAATTGGAAACTATATATTCTTCTCGTTCATTTTACCATTTCACGTGCGCAGATCCGATCTCGAGTTATGTGGCACGAAACGATTCGGGATTTTTTCCCACCTACATTAGGAGCTACATGCCTAGAACGGGTTACCCCACCACGGATCTGATCTTGAGCTTCGTGGTGGCATGTTTTTATTATGAGACTGCACAGCTCCGATCTCGAGTGCTGTGGTAGTCTGATTTACGCGACTGCACAAATCCGATCTCTAGTTCTGTGGCGGATTTGTTTTACGCTACTGCATGGATCCAATCTCGAGTTCTATGACGAATTTAGTGCACAGTTTCGATCTCGAGTCTGTGGCACTGGTTACTATTCTCATTGGTCTGGTCGGATGGTGGAGTCCCTTGTCTGCTCATGAGGAAACAGTTAAACATTCTCACGTCATGCTTGTATGATTTCTTCTATTTTTATATGTTTAGTTGAAGAATTGTTTAGAAGAACGAACACCCAGGATTGAGATATGTCCATCTGCATTCATAGTACACAGAGGGGCTCAATGCTCGATGTCACTAGGCAACGTGTATTATTGGACCTTCTGACCGATGTACTTGGATAATATCTTCTTGGATCGTTTGATCCGATTAGCACGGCACAGGGTGAAATTCTTTCCGTATTATTATATTAATTTCTACACACAATATTTAGGTACTGGACTCTGATTTGAATATGAATATAATATTCTCCTTGTATTTTATTTTGGGAATCTTTTGCATGTTGGCATAGCAGATTAAACGCATCATTGGATAGTTGCACCTACTATATGTATTTTCTTTAATAGTTAATAAGTTAGGTTATTTATATATATATATATATAGAGATAGGCTAATGTCATAACGTTATAACTTCGGCCCGAAGTTATAACGAGTCGTTTTTGCAATTTCAAAATCCAAACAACCGATCCGAACCGTTCAACATGTTCTCTATATTGAAATGTGCTTGGAGACCAAATTTTACATTTTTTGGAATTTTTTTGCTATTTATTAAGCCACTTTGAAAATACTGATCCGGTGGTCCAGAAAATTTTACTGTTTTTTACTGTTCACAGTAGATCTGCGATTTTCAAAGTGGCTTAATAAATAGTAAAAAAATTCCAAAAAATGTAAAATTTAGTCTCCAAGCACATTTCAATATTTAGAAAAAGTTGAACGGTTCGGATCGGTTGTTTGGATTTTAAAAACTAATAAACGACTCGTTATAACTTCGGCCGAAGTTATAACGTTAGGACATTAGCCGGTCTCTATATATATATATATATATATATATATATATATAGAGTAAGGCTACGGTGCTTTGCAAAGTAAACCCTCCCGTTTACTTCGGGCCACTTTTTGGATTTTGAAAATTCAAACAACCGATCCGAACCGTTCAACATGTTCTAAATATTGAAATGTACTTCGAGACCAAATTTTATATTTTTTGGAATTATTTTACTATTTATTAAGCCACTTTGAAAGTTTCTGATCCGGTGGTCCATAAAATTTTACTGTTTTTTACTGTTCACCGTTGGATCAGCGATTTTCAAAGTGGCTTAATAAATAGTAAACAAAATGTAAAATTTGGTCTCCAAGCACATTTCAAAATTTAGAACATGTTGAACGGTTCGGATCGGTTGTTTGAATTTTCAAAATCCAAAAAGTGGCCCGAAGTAAAGGGGTGGGTTTACTTTGCAAAGCACCGTAGCCTTACTCTATATATATATATATATATATATATATATATATATATATATATATATATAACTACATCACATGCATATAAATTACTGTTACAAAATCATACGTAGTTTAAAATTAAATGTACTTTGACCATAGAGGATCCCTGAAAGGATAATTCTGGGTCACATACTTAGTGATTAGTCGTTCACCCACAAGTT
Source organism: Carex parvula (assembly GCA_025461045.1). NCBI lineage: Eukaryota > Viridiplantae > Streptophyta > Magnoliopsida > Poales > Cyperaceae > Carex > Carex parvula. Next base: position 700,299 of record JAJGRW010001306.1, on the reverse strand, counting down.
GTTTCGTGGGTTTTTATCTACAGAGATTGGTGATCAGTAGTACGATTTGTCAAAAGCTGTCCCTGATGTCCACGTAGTTTGATTTACTATTTATAGGGCTTTTGGTTAGGATTTACGAGTCCCGATATTTTTGATTCGTACATCGGATTCGTTAGATCATGTATCCCTTTCCTTAGTTGGTGTTATGATATTATGACGTGGGTTGTATGGATTTCATATATGTATGTTTATTTATAGATTGTATGACTTATGCTATTATTGCTATCATTTACGCTTCCGCACTTATTAATATTTGTATTGGTTTAGCCTTGCATGTTTATTGAGTTAATAAACACGAGGGGAGGATTGATCACGCCTTAATCCGGAATTCCGGTTTAGGATGTGACAGTCAATTTCAAATACTTCAACAAATTCTGAATTTCTATGTGAATAATTAGCCAGTCTAGGTCTGTCTGAAATTCAATGAATCTAGTGCAATAATTAGAGATTTATTATGTGACCCGGAAAGCAGCAAAGAGCTCATTATTTTTGTAATTTTGCCCTCTCATTGTTGCCAAATTAATATAGTTCCTTGATGAGCTGCTGTTGTTTTGAAGTTATTGCATATTTTGAAGCAAAAAGGTTTACTCCTTCAGGTCTTGGAAGATTGGTAAGATTTCTTCTATCACAATTCACAAAGAAATATGGGGTTTTGTTGACCTAATTATCCCTTGACTAAATTTAATGAACAATTTACCACAAACTTAATATTTGTAAATTGTAAAGTATAGAAGGAAAATTCAGAATCGGGATCGGGATCGGTCTTTTGACCGTGGAATCAAAATCGGGTGAATCGGTCAGAATCGATTGAATTGGATCGAATATTCAGATTTTTTTGCCACAGCGACTCTTCTCTTCAATAGCGGTTTCAACACTTATATTATACAAATAGTTATGTATTCTACCAAAAAAGATAGAACAGTGTGGTGGTAGTTGGCTTAGTTGATAACCATGAAGTCCCTGGTTCGAGTCACACAGGAGCAAAATAAATTGGAGAGTGGTATATGTGCGGCTTACGGTAGATCAAGTGTACAGGTTTCTGCACAGATCGTTTTGGCCGAAATTTGACTAGAATCGGACCATTTTGGCCAAAATTTGACTGGAATCTGACCATTTTGGCTGAAATTGGATGAAAAAATCACCTACTGTGTAACTTGGTCTGAAATCGGATCGATATAGTCCGATTCCGGTCTGGATCGGCCGATTCCGGTCCGAAACGACCCAATTTTTCCTTCTATATATGCTGTAAACACGGTGTGTTTGAGAAATATATGAATTGGATGCTGGAATCAGTTTTTTATAAGAAGGTGAACTTGCCTGGCCTTCTATCTTTTGCTTTAGTTCATAATAGTCGAATATGGCGATCAAATCCTCAGCATCATAGGCAGCATGTCTAAGCTGCTTCAGGAGGTGAGAAATATATGCGTTCTTGAAGCGCCACCACTCTGCTTTGTCCATCAGATTGTTCACACGAGGCAGACTGTTACGCAGCCGGTCAAGGTCACTCTTCAGTTCCCAGGAACCAGCGACATGGGACTCCAGCCGAGATAGCAAAAGCTCCATTCAATTTTTTCTGCAGTAGCTTATAAGGAAATGAAAAACAAGAAAAAGACGGAGATGTATGGGTAATGATTATTGATGAGTAGAGTTGAGGAAGGAAATGAAATGGTCAATCATTACTAATACTAACAATTACAAAGTCAGGATTCTTTGTTGCAAAATAATCTATCATAATCACTAGTATGCATAAACTTACATGTGGGCACCACAGGTATAAACTTTAAACATTGAATGTGCTTCGGTCTACCTGCTAACACAAGAATTATTGTAGATGATGAGGAACAAAGTATTTGATAAAATTAGTAGGTGATAGTCTGCAGATAAGTATTAAGACGTAATTGATAGTGAAATGTTAAATTTTTGTTTATGTGGGAAGTTGCCATTGAACTACCTACAGCTTTCTCTTTGTATTAAAAACTAGACAACTTGCATTGAACTGGCAACTTTTATTTTTTAATAAGAGTGGACAATTTTGCATTCAACAAGCAATTCTATATGAATCTGTGAGTATCTACAAAGGTAAAGTGCTTAATTGCGTCAATATTCTTGCGGATACTACTGTCGGAAATAGCAATATCTTCGATGACAACATTTTTTGTCGGCTTATTCTTGACAATAGTCATTTTTTACCCTCGCGGTTACCTCCAGATTCTTGTAGTTTAACGTTCTTTTATTCTTATCACTACTACAAAAACCTTTATTACTAACATGTTATTATCCACGGTTCCGAAACTTTTTTAATGAACCGTGGGTAAACAAGGAAGGAAAATGATGGGACACGGTTTAACCATGGTTATCGTGGTGCAAATAATTGAACCGTGGGTAAAGGGATGATAATAACCACGGCTGAGTGAGAGTGCCAATTAACCACAACTGGGATTGGAGGAGCCGTGGATAAAGAGGCACTAGTACAAAAAACCCCTTCACCGACCCTCAATCACCGACTGTTTTAATATGTAACAGTCGGTGTAGAGACTGCTGGTAAAATCGTAAATAAGAACAATCTCAACACCGACTGTTCTCTTACAAAAACCGTCAGTAAACCAACACCGACTGTTTTTAAAAAAAACAGTCGGTGTTGCTCATACCCTACACCGACTGTTTTTTTAAAAAAACAGTCGGTGCTGAGCAGTCACCAACACCGACTGTTTTTTTAAAAAACAGTCGGTGTTGCTCATACCCTACACCGACTGTTTTTTAGAAAAAACAGTCGGTGTTGAGCAGTGAGCAACACCGACTGTTTTTTTAAAAAACAGTCGGTGTTGCTCGTACTCTGCACCGACTGTTTTTTTAAAAAAACAGTCGGTGTTGAATGAAATTTTTCGGAACCGTCGGTGATTTTCCTTCCGAACATTTTCGTTCCCGGGTTTATATCTTTGGATTCCTTCCGAAATTTTTTGTTCCCGGTTTATATCTTTCATTTCCCCTTCTAAATTTCATTTCCCTATATTTACCTCTTCTTTGCGATAAACCCTCCCGAAACCAAAATTTCTTGGTCTCTCTCCGCCTCCGCTTTGCTGTCTCTCTCCGCCTCCGCCTTACTGCCTCCTCTCTCTCCGCCTTAGCTGGAAATGGAAAGTATTGTTTGATCGGTCCCCAGTCGCCGCCGCCGTCGCCAACCAGAAACGGCGACCTGTCGTCAATCAGAAACGGCGACCTGTCGCCGCCGCCGTCGCCAACATTAGCACTACTCCAGCTCGCCTTCTGTCTCCGTACCCAAACCCTAGGCCCTTTCCTAATGCTGTGATTAACCCATCTCATTCTCAGAATTCTGTCGCCGTACTCCAGCTCGCCTTCTGTCGCCGCAGCATCACCATCCGGAGTGCTTTCCTCTTTTGTTTATTTATATGTTGGATCAAGTTCTTTCTGTTAGTTTGACAAGAGAGAATTTCATTAGTTGAAAGTGAAAGATGTCTTTTATCTCCTCTTTTTAGGTCAAAACGCGGACATGTAGCAAAGGCTTCCCAAGAATCAGAAATTCAACCAACAACTTTGGCTGATAACAAATTGGCAGCTCGGGATCAAGGCATTGATGGTCTTGAGGTGCTGAAAAACAGGTTTCACAAATTCAAGGAGAGTGACTACCTGTAAGTGAACTTGTATGTAAATTGTTTTATATTTGGAAAATCAGGAATTTTACAACTTGATTTTACTAATTTGTGGCTGTTCTTTCTCCTATAGGGCAAATTCTGATTATTATAAAAAGCTTGCTCAGGGCCAAGATCCGAAGGTATATCACAGTGACTATTGGGTTTATGTTTGATTTTAAATTAACACTAAATTAGAATAAAAGACTTGTAAATAAACCTCAAATTAACATAAGAAAAAATGATTAATTTCACATATGATGTTGCAAAATAGTGACTATTGGGTTTGTGTTTAGCGGATAAATATGGATGCACGCATATAGATTGACTTAGTTTTGTCTGACGAAATGTAAACTGATTGCATTGCCCTAGTTTATTGGTGGATGGGTTTCAACCCTGGTTTTTCCACATTGTAGGATATGTTCATGGGGCTCATTTCCATGGTATCAGGTCAGCTGGGCTAATATGTTGGGATAAAATTAATATTTCATATGATTGAGGAAATCAATTGGTTGTTAAACCTTACTTTCATCTGGGTTGTGTCATAGTATTTGTTACTTGGTTGCACCAATTTCTTAAGTTAAGTCATGTAATAGCATTTTTTCTGCATAATGCACAGCAGGGGTAGTGTCGGAAAAGTAGATGTTATATTTAGATTAAACTGTATTTTTAGAAAGTAGTGGGTGGTTATTGTTAGGTAGTACATTAAGTAGGTATGAATTTCTGTAATTTTGTTGTATGAGAAAATACAATTGTGCATTTTGAAAAATCAGTTTTCTGTTTACCAGCAGTTTTCTGTTTACCAGAATTTTCTGTCAACAGTTTTTCTATACTTTTTTTTTTGAGGAAAAACAGTTTCGTTATACCAGTTCGTACCAGAAAAGGATGCAGCATACAGCCAAGTTTCCAACATTTTAGCCCGAACTAAGACATGACCGTATTTCCAAAATTGGGAATTGCATGTAGTAAAATTAGAATAAATTCCAGCTTAATTGCACATGGAAACAGTATTTTTCTGATACAGAACAAACAGTATTTTTCCTTTTACCTGAATTTGCATGCCTTTTGTGGATTGTACTAATAAATCTAGTTCCTTCTCATGCAGGGTTTATCTAAGATGACACGTGTAGTTCTCCTAATTAGCTGCCCTCCAGTCCGTAGAAAATGCCTGTTGAATCAGCAAGGTGATTTATCAAGCTAACCTATTATGCATCACCCTTTCAGTCTTATTTCTTATATACCACATATGTGCAAAGTTATGTATTTGAATTTTATCCCCCGAATTAGGACATATGAAACATGTACAGTACACTATAGAAATGTGCATTGAACTGAGCCACACAGACACAAGCTTCAAAGTTACCAACTTGTTTAGAGCAATACAAAAGCGTTGAGACTGGGATGATACATGCTTTATGTAAGCTGATCACATACATTCTCACTAGTGAATAAAAATACTAAACAGGTTGGCTTGTTTGCATGTTGATCACATACATTCTCACCTTTTTAACAAGAGAACCCTTTTCATTTTCAGCGCACGGCCTTCTCCAGATCCAGACCCGTTAACAAGGTGACTTAAAGGATAATTTTAAAGGATATAAGTTTGTAATTTAATTGATTTTAATTTTCAGGGAAGTTATATGGTAAAATAAGGTGACTTAAGGATAATTTTTATATGCATTGATTATTAGTATCTTTGCTTACTTTTTAATTTCAGATACATAAAGTTGGTGAAGAAATATGGGTTGGAGATCTCTCAACCCGGACTTGAGTCCAATAAGGATTTTGCTTACCAAATTACGCAAAGAAGAAATGACACCGAAGTTCATAAGTAAGATTAACAATGCACATGCATTTTAAGAATTGATAATTACACTATTTAGAAGTATTATATTCGGTTTTGAATATGCAGAAATTCTTGTGCTTCCTTTTCTTTTGTATGTAAACTATCTCTATAGCAACAATAGAGAGATTGAACAATTATTTGGCTAATGTTGTTTGGGAAAAGCAGTGTCATATTCCACCACTGTCATAACTATTTGGCTAATGTTATTTGGCTAATGGTTTTAATGCAGGTGTCAAAGCATCACCAATAAGGTATTAACTATTAAAACCGATATGCACTTCTTACAATTCTCGCAAGCTTTATTTGTTACTCATGCATAAGGGCAAGGGAAACAGTGAAAGAGCTTTTTGTTACTCTCGCAAGCTTTATTTGTAACTCTAAATCAATGGTATATTTTGGTTATCAGCTGAACTGGAACTTGCCAACATAAATGCTTACAGCCTTGCACTGTGCTGGTCGGCCACACGACCTCTGGTTTATTTGGTTCGGGTGCCCCCGGAAGGTTTTCAATTCTTACCAATACATAAGAGTTAAATTTGGACCATCCCTGTATTATTAGTATCTATAGCCTTGTAATGTGACATTGATATATATTATTGATTGAGCCTATATATAATCATGGCAATTAGTGTGTGATTGGTATATTTAACTGTGTATATAGTGTGTGAATAATTAACAATTTATTGTGGGCTTATGCATTGTTGGTGCAGATAACATATGGAGATCCAAGCTATCGGTTGGGTTTGCTGACGGATCTCAACTTATGGAACATAAACATTCATGTAATAGGTTAGTATTTATTTGGCTTCTAGAAGAACAGTATTCTGAAAAAATGCTGGTCAGTATTTAGGATTGCTTTCTGACGATTTTACATAACACACCTCCAGCCTACAGTATCTATATTTCAAAATCGGGGTTTAGTCTATGCATAACCTAGCATGTGTCCAAATTGGTTTAATTTGTACGCATTAGTGCAGAACTTTGGTTAAGTTAGAATGTGGCGAGGTTCAGCTGACCAAAATAAGTTTTTGTGTTGACACTATAAGGTGCAGGTGTTATGCACCAGCTGAACTTGCAATCCTTAAGAGTACCCCTAAATTTGTTCTCACTTGTCAGTTCTACATGATGTCAAGATTTTGTCGAAGTTAATATAAAATCTCGGACAATAATATGTGCTTGTAGTTCATAAAGTAATTTGTTCGAGTTAATGCAAAAGGGCATTTTTCTTTGTGCAAGTAACCCACAAAATGTTGTCTTGTACTTTGCAAATATGGTAAAATATTGGGGGTATGATTAGCAAATATTTCTCTTGCTTAAAGCATTTATGTTGCATTAGTGATGAATCCAACTTTTCAAGTATATGAGGAATAATGGTTTGTTAGTTTGCGGCAGTGGTACTTATACTTTGGGTATATGACATCAGTGAAAAGGGAAATATATAGCAAGCATGACTAACTCATGATTTACACGCATATATAAATATGAATTGCAGGATGGATCAACGCGGAAAGAGTGATATTGGAGGAAATTCAAATATTTGTTCTTTATTTATTCATTGAGGGAAGAAAGTAAAGTAAATGAATGGTTTGTTTTCTGTTGTTGTACCACAACATGGATCATTTCTCATTTTTTATGTATAATTTTTTTTGTAGCTTTTAATTGAAAGTAGCTAATCAAAGTTGTTGTATAAAAGTTCTATTTGGTCATAGTAATTTTGCACTAATATATGAATTTGAGAGCATTAAATGAGTCATTTGACTGGGCTATCCTTTGATTACTTTGCAAAATACAAGTCACTGAATTTCGGCTTGCCAGTTGTCACGTCTACAGGTGCAAAAAAAAAAAAAAAAAAAAAAAAAAAAAAAAAAAATTCGGTGCTGGCACCTATACCGACGGTTTTTTTCAAAAAAACAGTCGGTGTTGGTCGCCTACACCGACTGTTTTTTACCCGTCAGTAAAGAGTTATCTATACCGTCGCCGCCATCACCGACGCCTCAATAACAGTCGGTAAAAGGGTTTTTTAACAGTCGGTGAAGGGGTTTTTTGTACTAGTGAGGTGTGAGTAAAGAAAGTTAAGTATTCAACCACGACTTTGAGCAGTGAGTAAAAGGGTGTGAGTAAAGGGGTGTGAGAAAAAAGTTTCAGCCGTGGGTAAAGGGTCAAAGTTGATTGTTAACTATCTATGGTACGATTCAAGTTATTGAAAGTCACAAATAGAATTTCTTCTTTGAAAAAAAAAAATATGATTGTCAAGAAAACTACCATTAGATTTCACGGGTGGGTTATCTATGGTCCTGAGCTCAATTATGCGACAAGAAATTGGGGATTTGGGAGTTACCGTTATTTTCAGTATTCCAATTAGAGAAGAAGAGAAAAGGGGCAAGAAGGGCAGGGCTGACGGTCAAAGTTTTATAAAAAGAAGTATCACTGACAAGAGGGTCCAAGAAGCTGTAAAGGATATTGGGTTACAAGTTACTGACCTTGTGGGTCCTTGTGAGCAGAAAAAGAGAAGAACTGTTGTTACGACTGGAGAAGATGGATAGACAAAGGATCGTTGGTTATAGCAGAATTAGTTAGGGTTTGTTAGGCCACATCAGCGCTCCACGCTGACGAGGCGCTCCTAGAATAATCCTATGGATTTCCTTATGAAATTTCTTTTACTCTTTCTTACAAATTGCATCACCTATATAAGGTTAGAGCTCTTATGGAGTTGTATCAGATTTCTTATAAATGAAATAGAGGAATTGCTTTCCGCATTAACTCTTTGGTTATTTGTCAGAACTTTCTCTTTTACTCAAATTACCTCAAATTGACTGTTACTATCGTTTTGTATCGACTGATTTTGCTATTGAGAGTTAAGCTTGTAGCATTTGTGGTATCAGAGCCCTTCGATTGCATCTAGGAGTATCAGTTCGAGCGATGCCGCCTAAGCGAGTACAAGATCCGCCTGAGGAGGTGCTGATCCAGTTAGATCTGAGCACAATCAACGACAAGCTCAATCAGCTCGCTAAGGAGGTCCACGATGGTTTTCACACTCGTGATGAGCAATTTCAAGTGGCTAACTGCATCCAGGAAGAACGATTCCAACAGATGATATGATGGATAAGATGAATAAATTGATTAAGGGCAAGGATATGTCGATAAGATGAATAAATCGATTAAGGGCAAGGATACTAACATGCCTCGCAGCAGCCACAGTGGGCACCACTCCACTGGTATTGACAGAGGAGACAAATAGACGAGACCCTCCCTCTGGATTTGAGTATGATGAACCGCACGGTACTTACCGAACTAAGCAATATTCAGATCAGGCAGCAACACAACGGGTCTTTAGGCCTCGAATCGAGTTACCAGTTTTTGATGGTAGTAGAGCGGGTGATTGGCTTGAGCACTGTAAGTTTTACTTTAATTCCTATCAGACCCCTGAAATGTACAAGGTTCAAATGGGAATATTCCTTTATACCTTAGAGCACTGGGGCTTCATATTCTTTTATCAATCCAGTTTTGGTGACTGAGCTGGCAGTACACACTGAGGCTACACCAAAGAAGGCATTTAGAAGTGCTAGGGTAAGAGGCTGGTAGCAGATCAGATTTGCTCTAAGGTACAATTTCAAATACAAGGACACACATTAGAAGCAGATTTGAGAGTTTTGAGTGTACCTGGATATGATATTGTGCTAGGTTGTGACTGGGTGGCTGAAAGAGATGATGTAGTTATTAATTTGAAGAAAGGAGTGATGACTATAGAGTTGGAGGGTAAGGTGGTCAAATTGCACATTGAAAAGGTGAATGCTGAGATCAAACTAGTAGATGCAGATGTAGATGTAGTGAAAGAAGGGAAGAAAGGGAGTCAAGTTTTTGTAGCTCAGCTATTCGAAATTACAGAAGAACATGAGGTGCAGACAGTGGAGATTGACAAAGGAATTCAGGAGATCATTGACCAGTATGGAGAGGTGTTTGCAGAACCACATAATTTACCACCTAAAAGAGCTGTTGATCATAAAATTACCCTCAAACCCAATTCAAAACCTATCAACCTCAGGCCATATAGATTCTCACATTTCCAAAAGCTAGAAATTGAAAAGATCACTCAAGAACTCTTACAAAAAGCCTTAATTCAACCCAGTACCAGTTCATACTCCTCTCCTGTCTTATTGGTCAAAAAGAAAGATGGCACATGGAGGATGTGCATTGATTATAGAAGGTTGAATAATGAAACAGTGAAGAATAAATATCCCATACCCCTTATTGATGATCTTTTGGATGAGTTAGATGGAGTTTAGTATTTCTTAAAATTGGATCTCAGATCTGGATACATCAGATCCGAATGGAGAAAGGGGATGTGCATAAAACTACCTTTCAAACACATGAAGGATTATTTGAATTCCAAGTGATGCCCTTTGGCCTTACTAATACACCTACCACCTTTCAATCACTCATGAATAGTGTATTTAAGCCCTATATCAGAAAATTTGTTTTAGTTTTCTTTGATGATATTTTGGTTTATAGCAAAGACTTGGAGTCACACAAACAACATCTTCAAACTGTGCTTCAAGTCTTGCAAGAAAATCAATTGTTTGTAAAGAAATCAAAATGTGATTTTGGGGTGCAAAGGGTAGAATATTTGGGGCACATTATTTCCAAACAAGGGGTAGCCACAGATCCAAGAAAGATTGATGCCATGATTAATTGGCCAATTCCAAAAAATGTAAAAGAGTTGAGAGGATTTTTGGGCTTGACAGGATACTATAGGAAATTTGTTAAAAGGTATGGGCTAATCTCTAGACCATTGACTGATTTGTTAAACAAAAATGCATTTAGGTGGAGTGATGTAGCACAGCAAACATTTAAGCAGCTAAAACAAGCAATGGTGGCTGCACTTGTTCTCAAGTTACCAAATTTTCAACAGCCCTTTGTAGTAGAAACTGATGCAAGCTATGAAGGAATTGGAGTTGTTTTGATGCAAGGCAAGAGGCCCATAGCATACATGAGTAAGAAATTGGGAACAAAGAACCAAACACTATCAACCTATGAGAAGGAGCTGCTGGCCCTATACACAGCAGTTACTAAATGGAGGCATTATCTTCTTGGTGGAGAATTCATTATTAAAACTGATTAGATAAGCCTCAAGTATTTGTTGGAGCAAAAAAGTGAACACACCAATGCAGCATAGGGGTTTGAGCTAGCTGTTGGGCCTAACCTATAGAATTAAGTACCAAAAGGGTGTGGAAAACAAAGTAGCAGATGCACTGTCAAGAAGAGAAGGGCAAAATGGTCACACAGAAGATGAAGGTACTGAATTGAACATGGTGAGTGAATTGATACCCCAGTGGGTAGAAGACATTAAAAAGAGTTATGATGGAGATAGATGGATTGAAGGGTTGCAAGAGAAGTTAAAAAACAGTAAGGATGGAGACAACTCTCATCATTTATCTGATCATTTGGGGGTGGTGAGATACAAGGGAAGAGTTTGTGTAGACACACAGGGTGATTGGAGGCAGCAAATATTGAGGGAATTACATGATTCAGCACTAGGGGGACATTCAAGGGTCACAGCTACTTATCAAAGGGCCAAAAGGAATTTTTATTGGCCTCTGATGAAGGAAAGTGTACATCAGTTTGTGCAGCACTGTGTCAACTGCCAACTTAACAAAACTGAGCATGTTCCCTCACCTGGGCTTTTACATCCTTACCCATACCAGAAGAGGCTTGGACAAGTATTGGCATTGATTTTATCACAGGTTTGCCTAAGTCTAAAGGGTTTGAAGTAATTCTAGTAGTAGTAGACCGACTGACCAAATATGCACATTTTATTCCTCTTACTCATCCATTCAGTGCATCTACTGTTGCCCAAGCTTTCATGGACTGTGTTTACAAGTTACATTGATTACCCATTAACATAGTCTCTGATAGGGATCCGGTTTTTACCAGTCGATTTTGGAAGGAATTGATGCTGAAATTGGGAGTCAGACTGAATATGAGTACAGCTTACCACCCTCAATCCAATGGTCAAACAGAAAAAGTCAATCAATGTTTGGAGCAATACTTGAGAAGTGTGGTATACGATAAACAAACCAAATGGAGTGGGTACCATTATTAGCAGAATAGTGGTACAATTCCAACTGGCACAGTGCCACCAAGCTATCACCTTTTGAAGCCCTCTATGGGTATCCCCCTCCAGTGCTGGCTTTAGGAAGTGCAATTTGAAGAAGGCTCAAAATCGTATGAAGAAGAATGATGATAAGCATCGCACTGAAAGGAAATTTTCAAAGGGTGATTGGGTCTACCTTAAACTGCAACCATATCGCCAAATATCAGTGGGAGGAGTAAGGAATCAAAAATTGAGTTCGCGGTACTATGGCCCGGTGGAAGTGCTCCAGTGTGTGGGTCCTGTAGCATACCGGTTGAATTTACCTGAAGGGTCTCTCATCCACCCTGTATTTCATGTATCACAATTGAAAGCCAAGCTGGGGACCAACCAGATCGCCTCTCCCAATCTTCCTCTCCAAGGTCCTGAGCTCAATTTGGAGCAAGAGCCTCAATTGGTCATTGGCCGGCGATTGGTCTGAAGGAAGAATGTCGCACAGGCTCAAGTGTTAGTGCAGTGGCGAAATCAACCTGTTGAAGAGGCCACCTGGGATGATTATGAGGTAATGGCACAAAAGTTTCCTGTTATAAAAAGTATTCCAATTAGAGAAATTGGGGATTTGGGAGTTAAGTTACAAACAGTATTCCAATTAGATAAGAAGAGAAAAGGGGCAAGAAGGGCAGGGCTGACGGTACAATAGTCTCTGATATCAATGCTCTATATTTGGTTTGTTTATCGTATACCGTTACAATAGTATTTCAATTTGTATTATCAAATAATTTGTATTATTTTAAGTTATTGAAAGTCACAATCTGAGATCAATGCTCTATATTTTTAACAATATATAAGGAGAGAGTCGGTTCTACTGATCTACAGTGCAACTCTTCTCTTTTGAAAATCATTGCTTCTGCCCTTGGGCAAAGAAAATGGTTGATGTTTTCTCTCTTATAAATTAAACATATGTTAATATATAATAATTACTTGGATAAAACTTGTAAGACTAAGAAATAAGAAAAATAATTATTTTGCTTTATTGGTACTGCTATTAGTTGGTAATGCACAATTTGACTTTTAATCTTCTATGGCTTACCCACTGCATATATACAAAAGGATACGGATTCGGCGATACGGATATTGTATCAATATCTGAAACATGTACGGGATCATACTTATATATGAAGTATGGATCCATATCCTCGACGGTACCGTAAAAGATTCCCTTTTACAATTAGCAATTTACGGTTTGAGATTAACTCTCAGTCGGTTTGGGATTTGGGCCGACTGAGGGGGCTGTATTATTGGGCTTTGAGATTCGTGCCAAGTTAAAAAGAACGATCCAGATCAAGTAATAGTAAAAGATTCTCTATTACAGTACTGCATTGGATATGAATTCTATGAAGTATCGAGGGTAACATAAGATGGAACAAATTCACTTTCTTCTTTCCCATTTTGTCTTCATCCCTTCCATTTTCATCCAGTCTCTCCAAAAGGTAATAGAGGTGATTTTACACAAATTCCAATGATCAGGAAACAACAAAAATTCTAGAAATCTTCCAAAAATAAAATAGTGGATCTAGGATGGAGAATAAATTAAGCCCGTTAGAGCAGTTGGAGGTGCAGTTGCAAGCTTTATGTGAAACCCTTGCTACAGTAATGGAGTCAATCCGAGAGCCGTCAATGGTGAGCACAGTAACAAGATTCGCGTTTAATTCGCAAATTATTTGCGAATTAACGTTTCTAAGCCATCAGCGGATCAATCTGTGTTTAATACAGTGATTCGCGAATTAAATGGTCAATTCGCGATTATTCGCGATTTTACGAATTTTCCGTTTTATTCGCGTTTTCTTCTCAAAAATTCGGCCAGGTTTACCTAAAGAACTGCTGAATCATTTCGAGAAAAATCCAGTTCAAAATATATTTGAGATTTAGCAGGAAATCGGCTGAAGAATAGATCTAGAATAGATTAAAAACGGGTAAGAGAAAAAGGGAAAAAGAGAAGAAGGTAAATCTGACAGTAGGACCCATTCATTTAAAGATGTAATTGATGTCATTTCAATTATAAGTATGAATATTTTCTTCAGTACCTATCAATACATTCAAGCACAAAATAGATTAACTGATTTACTGATTTAGTTTATTTTACCCCATAACAATTCACACTTCAGTGCGTAAGTATGAATACTTAATATTTCAGATAATAATATTTTTACTAAAACTACCATATTGGTGATTGTGCAGTGGTGGTTCCGCCAAGTAGTCAATGCAAGGATCACATTCAGAGGTTTTTCAGGAATATTTTACAACATAAAAATTTACACTTCAGTGCGTAAGTATGAATACTTGATATTTTAAAAATGAACGTTTACAACAATTACAACGCTGACACTTACAGTGCGCAAGTATGAATACTTGGTTTCTACGTGTGGTTCCTATCGTTGTCGCTTTCAAGCGACGTTTGTTGTCCCCAAGATAGTTAATGTCTAAGACAAGTCTGTGGATTTCTCATATACTTAATAACATAAATATTCACACTTTACTGATTAAGTATGAGTATTCGGCATTTCAGAGAATAATACTTGACATATTAGAGATGAATACTTGACAAGTTATGAATACTTGCACACCAAGGTATGAATACTTGAACGACGAAGAACCCGAAAGTACTTCATCATGGATCTCATTTGAAAGAGAAAATTACGTAGAAGATGTCTGTAGTTTTAGATTCGCAAAATTCCTCACAGATTGTCAGAAATATTGACGAGATTAAACGGAGAAAAAAAAACCCACTTCTAAAAACATGTAAAAGATGAGTGTGTAATTAGAAAGAAAAGAAAGTTGATGTCCAGTTTTTTTTTTAATACTTGATGTCTTAGGTATGAATACTTAATATGTTATATGGTAATACTTAGATGCATAAGTACCCATACATACGCGCGCCAGTTGTAAATTTTTCAATCATAAGCGGTACAAATAGTTAAAGTAGTTAGTGGTCCCATCGTACTTTACACATCAGTTAATCAGGGGACGTTTAGGGGACAGAATGGGGGGGACTGTTAGTCGATCCATTTCTTTTATTATCTTCTATATCGCTAATTCAACATTTCTAAATATAGAGGGTCAAACACTTCCATTGGCATCTCCATTTTTAGTATTATTAGAGTTTTTAATGTGAAGTGGTATTCTATTTCGATTTCACAAATGTACGAGAGTTTTTTATTTAAAAATTATACAGGAAACTAATTTTCTTATTAAGAAATAGTTTATAAACTCCACATGGATGAAATTATTGGCTGAACATTTTTTTCTCCAGCAGGAAAGTTTCTTTAATCGCTAACATGACCTTAATAGAAATTCTAATTTCAATTTCAAAGATGTGGAGGTTCATAAATTAAGAGAGACTTAATTTCTATTTAGTATTTAACAGTTATTTAGAAATCAATTAGAGTTGCTAAGATAAGATGCTCTAAGATGGTAACCAACTCATAGTCTCACACATAGTGACAAATCAATAGTTCGGGTTCGGTTTGGCGAGGTCTCAGCACTTATATATAAGGCTGCCGCATGAGTAGGCTCCACATTGATTGTACCATCCAATCAGGATGAGGTTGTTGTGCTAATTTTATATATCTCTCTCCAGCTCTTGTGTGTTGATTTCACAACAACCAAGAGGCAATTTTTAATTACCAAGAGGCATAATTTTAAATTACTACATAAATTATATATTTTACGTCCTTCAAGTCTTAAATTTCAATTTCAATTTTCTAGCTGAGCATCCGTAGACAACTTTTAAACTTTATTTTAGTTTGCCAGTGGAATATATATGCTTCGTTGAAAAGTTCCGATTGATTTGACGGTTTAATATATATATATATATCCTTCGTTGAAAAGTTCTGTTGAAAAGACATTTTATACTCATCTTAATATTTTTTTTTAAAGCGAGGCTACCATATACATTATGTATAGGCTATAGCTTAGATTTATACTATATATAAATTTTTATTTTTATTTTTATAATTTCAACACTCTTATTGAATATATAGCTCAGTGCCTCAGTATGATGTCTATATGAAAATTTATCTGGATGAAATTTTTTATATTTTTATATTATATTGTTACATTAAAAATCGCTTGATCTGAAGATTATGGGCCACGAGATGATAAAGATTATTTACCTATAAAAAAAGAAGTACAAAATTCTAAAAATATAAAATTTTGTTTTTAATGCATTTTAATTTAAAGATTATGTTAGTTGTTCGAATCGATTCTTAGAACTCTCAAAATAAAAATATAGATCATAGTAGAACTTATTCTTAGAATTATTGAAGTAAAACATCATGATACTTTCTTTTTCATCAAAGAAATTTTATAGTTTTATATTATATATTAAAATTGAATATATAACCACATAAAAATTCTTTTTTTTATCAAACGGACCTCTAATGACTCTTTCAATTTAAATCCGCCACCACAAAATTTATAGCACATTTTGCCTACTATACTACACAAATATGTTAGATCGGATATCAGATATATATCTAGATATATACATAAATATTTTCATAATATATATATATATTAAATATTATTAAGTTATATATACATATATATATTAGATACGGATAATTAAAATTTAAAACCATATCAAATTTCTGTATCTATATCAGTATAGATATTTGAATATCATATATCCGTATCTAATTTTGAGATATGAATCCGGATACGAACTAATAATATCCGAATTGAGAGAGATAACATCCAACATTTACTCTTTTTTATTTTTTTGTTTTATTTTTTTTCAGTTGGGGAAATTACCCTGCTTTTCTCGCGTGCACTTAGTTTTCAACAATGTACTCATTTCTGCTTAGATTCTTTACAAATATAACCACATAAAACTATCTAATTACAACAATCGGTTCAAAGAAGAGACGCATATTCAATTTTTTAAAATAATTTCTAAAAGTTACTGGAATGTACGACCCTTTTAGTCCCACAAAAAAAAAATCAGCCAAAATATTATAGTTGATCCAAATATTTGTTTCATGTAGATTTCTGATTTTACTCAAAATAATAAAATATAAATCAAGGAAAAAAAATTTCGTATCTATTATATAATCTATTAAAATAAGCTTTGGATTAGCATATTTACTCAACTAATTGAAACTATGATCAAAATCAATGTTTTAAAATGTGATTTTGTTGATGCATGCGGAAGGTCACTCACTGCATACTGCTTATGCGGTATGCGGCTGCATATGTGGATATTAATACGTCTTATATATGCATATTTTAAAATAAACTGTTGTTTTATCCTAAATAGTTTTGGAATATCTAAGGATTTACCATAATAATTTCTTGAAAATTTGATGAGAATAATACCCTAAATCTCAATTTCTTGAAAGTCACTAATAATGGATAATGATTTTCATGAAATAAAATTCATAATAAAATTCTACAAAAGAAATCTTAAAAACTCAAAAGAGGTGAATTTATATGAATTTTTTAAGTTCCAGAGACAATTCTTTATGCACAAAATGCGGTACTTCTAACATAAACTCTAATCAACTCCTAAGTATACGCATGTAGTAATGTGTCTGCATACATATATGTGACTGCATGATATTTTGAACATAACAGCAGACCGCATACGCATATGCAGCCGCATTTAAAAACACTGAACAAAACACATACATTTCACAAAAATGAAGTAATATGTGTAAACAGATTGCTTCATTTGTTTTTCATATTTTTGGAAGTAACCCAACAGAATCCGACATTTTTATTAATATCCAAAGTTTAATAGAAATTAATTTATATACTTAGATTTGCCGGGAAGTTATAAAAATATCATACCGGTTAAAAAATGGCCGGTACCCAAATTTTTTTTAATACGGTACCGGCAATTTAATGGCTGGTATCCAATTTTTTTTTTTTTTTAGGATAGGCATAGCATAGTTGGCTAGAAGAAAAAGTCGTAGGAAACTCGGATTGAAATTTGCACTCGGTTTGGCTAAGATCAAACAAATGCATTTGGTTGGATGCATGTGTTACATCGGTTGCATGTATCGGTGCATCATCGATGTTTTTGCAATGAAACATCGATGTTTTATTAGCCGGGTAGTGCTAAAAAAATATCGGTGCGTCGCTGATATTTTTGTAATGAAACATCGATGTTTTATTAGACTTAGCATTGACAATTAAACAGGGTAGTGCTAAAAAAACATCGATGACCGGTACCGTATTAAAAAAAATACCCATTAAATGGCCGGTACCGTATTAAAAAAAATAATTTGGGTACCGGCCATTTTTTAGCCGGTAATGAATTAAATTGGGTACCGATCAGAAAATGACCGGTATGAATATTTTTATAATTTCCTAACGGATTTGGGTATAATATTAATTTCTATTAAACTTTGGATATAATAAAAATGTCGGCAACAGAGTGAAGAAAGTGGTTCTAGCAATCAAATTTGGTTCATTTGATGCTCCACTGGTGTTTTTCTCCACTGCCATTATGCCGTATACCTAATCTTGATAAGGTACACGTGTGTTATTTTATTTTGTGCTTCATAAAAATTGTATGAGTAGTCAAACAATTCACACTTTCATTCACCACTTCCAAATTTTTTTTTCATCCATTTCATGATTAACTTCAATTGGAAAATGACAGTACATCTATCAAATTTTTCACATCTAAAAATATGATTAATTTTATAGATATCATAAATGTTTGTGATGTACGGATGGGATAAAAGATAAATGAGTGCCATTGACACCTCTAAAAAGAAATAAATAATATTTGTGGGCCGGTCCCACTATGTCGGTATGATTTATCTTTTAGAGAAATAGATAAAAAATAACTTTAATGATTCTGAAACCATCATAATAGAGAATCTGAGAGGGTTATTTCTGTAAAAGTTTACTTTTCTAATTAGTAGAGCAGTGAAATAGAAGCAAGCAGAAAGGGGAAAAGAAGAAAGCGCTAATGGAGCTTCGTTCGATAATTCTTCTCCTATTTCTCTTCTCTTCTACAATCAATGCGAGAGAAAGCGAGGTAGTACTTGGCGAAGAGTATGTGAGGCCAAAACCTCGCAAAGCTCTCGCCTTTCCATGGCAATTGAAGAAGGAGAGCAAGATTGGTCCCCAGCAAGTCAGTACCTTTTTTTTTTTTCTAGAATTGGGTACTGGTATTGGTTTTATTGAAATTTCAATTGAAGTGATTTTGGGTTTGATTAGTAGAATCCTAATTTTGGGTTCAATTGGGTATGCTATTTTGGGACCTTTTTTGGTAGGTGATGGCAATTTGGTAATTTAGGCAGAAATTCGAACTAAAATTTTGTTAGTTAATGTGATATATGTAGCTTTTCTTTTACATTTTTGGTGTTTTAGTAATATCTGTCCTTAATTTTTGAAGAAAGATGAGAAATTTCTGTATAGATTTTAACAGAGCAGTTTTGGCTTTATGCAGCACTGTTTTGATACTATAGTCCGTGCACTGCATGAAGCCAAAACTGCGCTGTTAAAATATTTACCCGAAATTTAACTAAAATCACTTCACTCTAGTTAAGTAGATATATGTAGCTTTTCTTTTACATTTTTGGTGTTTTTAGTTAATTATCAATATGGTAGTATCTGCTCTTAATTTTTTAAGAAAGATGCAAAATTTCAGGTAGAAATATTAACATAGCAGTTTTGGCTTCATGCAGCGCACAAACCATATGCAGTGCTGTTTTGATTCTATAGTCCATGCACTGCATGAAGCCAAAACTGCTCTGTTAATAATCTGAGTAATAATCTTCAAGTAATTTCCTGCCAACATTTGTGTTTGGTATATTTTTTGGGTCAATACAAATTTAATTAATTTTCAAGTAATAATCTTAGTAATCAAAATATACTATGTATCTTGGTATTGAAACTATAAAGAAAAATAGAAAAAAACATTAAAATTATAAAAGTAATAAAAATATTTTGCACTGTTCTGCATTACTTCATTTATACCATATGTAACTTATGATTGAACATAACTACATCAACAGGTTCATATCTCACTTGCTGGTGAAAACCAAATGCGCGTAACTTGGATTACCGAATCCTCAAATTACCCTTCCACAGTTCAATATGGCACCTCACCCGGCATTTACCCCTACAACTCAACTGGTGAAACCACCTCCTATACCTACCTTATGTACACTTCTGGTACAATACATCATACCACTATTGGTCCTCTTGTACCAAGTACCACCTATTATTACCGTCTCAGCAACCAAGGACCTGAATTCAAATTCAAATCACCTCCAAATGAATTCCCGATTACTTTCGCCATAGTTGGTGATTTGGGTCAAACGGATTGGTCGGTTGAAACCCTAGCCCATGTAAAAAAATGCAACTATGACGTGCTTTTAATGCCGGGGGATTTGTCATATGCTGATTATCAGCAAAGATTGTGGGACACTTTTGGGGATTTGGTTCAGCCCCTGGCGAGTGAGCGGCCATGGATGGTCACGGAAGGAAATCATGAGAAGGAGAATATTTGGTTACTGGAATCGGCATTTCAGGCGTATAATTCTAGGTGGAAAATGCCGTTTGAGGAAAGCGGATCGGGTTCGAATTTGTATTACTCGTTTGATACTGCTGGAGTGCATGTTGTCATGCTTGGATCATACACAGATTATGACAAGGAGTCTGATCAGTATAAATGGCTTAAGGTTAGTGGTACAGTAATGCTGCCTGGTACTATTTTCAGGTCAACTTTTCTTTATAGTGCTAAAAAAATCGGATTGAAAAATGTTACCAGCATTTAATTTTTTTTTTCTTGGATTGATGCTATGGGTTTATTTTTTTTTTTTGTAATGCTATAGATTAAAAAATCTGTTTTACAGGGCTCTGTACCAGTAAATCATTCTTGATTTTTTTCTGTTTCATTGGGTTTCTCTTTCTGGTTCAAGGCTTTTAATTTTTTTTTTTCTAAGAAAGGAAGTGTGCTCAAGTCCTTTATTCAGATACTGAAATCTTTTATCAGAGAGATTTCACATTTCTTTACTAGTTCTACTGCTGGTCATTCTTGGGTACATTATGGAAAGTAATTTAACAAATCTAGTTATTGATATGATACCAGTATCTAGTTTCCATACCGGGTTTTGGCACTAAACCATTCTATTACATACAAATCATTCAGATGAAAACTCACGAGGCTCACTAACTAACAATTCATTTTTTTTTTAAAAAATGATTAGAAAGATCTGGCAAAGGTAGACCGGAAGAAGACACCATGGCTGATAGTTGTATTGCATGCACCATGGTACAACAGCAACTGGGCCCACCACGGAGAAGGCGATGCCATGATGGCATCTATGGAACCTCTTCTCTATGAAGCTGGTGTAGATCTCTTGATTGCGGGCCATGTCCATGCATACGAGCGATCAGTATGCTCTTTCTCTTTTCTATAGTTGTTTAAGAGTGAGGCTATTGTACTATGAATAGCACAGATTGGTCTGTACTATTGATTAATATCTTTTTTTTAGAAGTTTATATAGTTAATCTGAACTGTTCAACATGATCTCCATATGCAAATGGTACATGCACACTAAATTTCACATTTTTTAGAATTTTTTTACTATTTTTTTTGGTAGGTAGAAAATTACTACTTTTGAATGGTCTATAATCTTTAGATCAAGTGATTTTCTACCTGGCTAAAAAAAAAGTAAAGAAAATTAAAAAATGTAAAATTTAATCCGCAAGTACATTTTCATATGGAGATCATGTTGAACGGCTCGGATCGATTGTTTAGACTTTGAAAATGAAGATATTGATTCATAGTACGGAGCAATATGTGCTATGCATAGTACCATAACCTCCCTCATTATTTAATTGTACAGTATATTGTGTTCCTTTTATTTCTTTCTTTGTTCTTTTCTATGTAGCAGCTACCAAAAATGAAAAGGATATTGAATGTCAAAAAAAAAAAAAAAAAGACCACGAGTAATTTTATGCACAAAATAGCAAATACAATATCAAATTTCGCTTATGTAATTATTTTCATTTCAGAGACGTGTTTACAAAGGCAAAGTTGACTCGTGTGGTACCATGCACATAACCATTGGTGATGGAGGTAATAGGGAAGGATTGGCCAAGAGGTATATAATTTCTCTGAGGTGCTTATGAAATTATGCATATATAGCTAGTTAATCATATTTGCAAATAACTTCCAATGTTGCTAATATTTCAAATTTTCAAGTAACTAGCATGTCTTTTTTTCTATAATGCAAGTGTAATATTAATTGCATATTACTTGCAAACTTGGAAAAAAATAATTGGGTTTGTTTGCAAATGACTCTTTTGTTAATATCTTCCAAAATTCTTCAATTCAGATAAGAGTGAGGCTATGGTACTATGCATAGCACAGATTGGTTCGCCACTATGGATCAAAATGTGCTATGCACAGTACCATAGACTAACTCTTTAGATAATATTGATTATATTTTTTTCATAAATTTCTATGATTTTTATATACAAGATATCACAACCCAAAGCCGAGTTGGTCTATTTTTCGAGAGGCAAGCTTCGGTCATGGAGAGTTGCAAATCGTGAACTCAACTCATGCATTTTGGAGTTGGCACAGAAATGATGACGATGAATTGGTGACATCTGATGATGTATGGATCACATTATTGGTCGGATCGGGTACAATGATTAGTAAACAAAAACATAAGAAAGATGTTGAGGTCATAGTATCTCTTGTTAAACTTTTTTTTGAATGATTTGTATATGTAATGCTATGTATAATACAAAGAGAACCTCTCATGTAGGTTGATAACTGGTACAATGGTCTTGGTTGGTACCATATATTTATACTGATATTTGAATTAATAGATGTTTTTTTTATCTTTCATTGTTTAATACAAAAAACAAGTTATAATGTAGGCTGATTATATTGCTAATATTTGAGTAACTAGATGTTATAGGACTGAATTGTGGGTCAATTTGTGCTATGAATTTATATTTCTATTTCAAAGTTCAAATAGTCGATTTGAACTGTTAAAATGATCTCCATATGAAATATAGTTGGAGACCAAATTTTACATTTTCTAGAATCTTTTTTAGATAAGTAGAAAATCACTTTAAAATTGTGGACCATCTAAAAAGTAATTATTTTCTATGTATTAAAAAATTCTAAAAAATGTAAAATTTGGTCTCTAAAAACTATTTTCATATGAAAATTATGTTTAATGGTTCAAATCGAATGTTTGAATTTTGAAAAAAAAGATATGAATGCATAATATGATTCGATCTGTAATATGCATATTACTATAGTGTCACTCTTTCCCTTATGTCATGGAAGAATAAGGAATTTTGAGAGAAGCAAACAAAAATATCATTCAACAGAGATGAACTGATAGCTCTCTCAGAATTTCTAATTTCTGAAATGAAAAAAAGAGAATAAAATGAATCATTTATGAATTTTACTAAAGAGTCAACTCTGATACAAATCACAAAAGTTCACATCCTTGCACCTTCTCTGATCTAAAATCATAGACTCAAAAACACCCAAAATCATATCCAATCCCTTTGAATCTTCCCCAAATTCCTTCAATGCAAAAATAATGCTTTCAATTGTAGATAAACATCCCGACTTCGGTTCGTGTCGAACTTCACTGTATAAACTCTCCATTTTTGAATCCAATTTCAAATGTGGAAGCAATTTGAGCCATGGATTTTCATGGTACATTCTCTGCGCCTTTGACCATGTACCATCTATTACTATCAAATTTTTAACCTCAAAATCAAC
Source organism: Carex parvula (assembly GCA_025461045.1). NCBI lineage: Eukaryota > Viridiplantae > Streptophyta > Magnoliopsida > Poales > Cyperaceae > Carex > Carex parvula. The sequence continues at coordinate 676,897 of JAJGRW010001306.1, read as the reverse complement.
TGAATTGATACCAACTGATTTCTCATTTGGGAAAAGAAGTACCGAATTAGGAGGCACTATCATGTCATACTCTACAATTTCGTATATTTCGGTTGAATTGCTCTTCTTCTTGGTGTGCAACTTTTTGACCTGAAACCCGTTATTGATCAGGGATTTTCCAATTAGGGTTTTCGGTACCCAATTCAAATTGGGTTTAGCGGTACGCTGTACTGTTATGTTTAGTGAAGTTGGGGAACAAATCACCTTGTATTTATTCATCTCTTTTACTATGCAATTTCCATTATCATCTCCATTGCAAGAACTCTTACCGGGTTTCGGGTTTTCTTTACTTCTATCTATCACTACCCCTTCTTTCTCGGTACCAGAAATGGTAGCTTCTTCACCATTACCAGTACAACTTCCCAATTGGGTCGGTTCAGAACCCGATAACCCGTATCTATTCATCTCTTTTACTAAGCAATTTCCATTATCAGCTCCATTGCATGAATTCACAACTGCAGCACATGAATCACTACATAATACCAGTTGGGCATCCAAGGAACTTTTACTAGGTTTCGTGTTTTCTCTACATTTATCAATCACTAACCTTTCTTTCTCACCACCATTGCATGAACTCACAACTACAGCAAATGAATCACTGGAACTTTTACCGGGTCTCGGGTTTTCTCTACCATTATCAATTACTAACCTTTCTTTCTCGCTATTGGAGGTGGCCAATCGAGTAGGCACAAGATCCAACCTTTCACCTTCAAATGAAGATTTTTGAAATTTACAATTCGCCTCTTCACCATTACCAGTACAACTTTCCAATCGGGTCGGTTCAGAACCCGATAACCCGTCCTCCAATGGGTGAATTTCAAGCTGGGCATGAAGATTATCACCTCCATTGCATGAATTCTTACCGGGTTTCGGGTTTTCTCTACTTCTATCAACCACTAACCTTTCATTCTCAGTACCAGAAGGGTCGAATCGGATCGGCACAAGATCCAATCTTTCACCTTCGAATGAAGATTTTTCAAATTTACAATTCACCACTTCACCATTAACAGTAGGACTTCCCAATTGGGTCAGTACAGAACCCGATAACCCATTATCAATCACTAACCTTTCTTTCTGGCTATCAGAAGTGGCCAATCCGATTGGCACAAGATCCAACCTTTCACCTTCAGATGAAGATTTTTCACATTTACAATTCGCCTCTTCATCATTACCAGTACAACTTTCCAATCGGGTCAGTTCAGAACCCGATAACCCATCCTCCAATGGGTGAATTTCAAGTTGGGCATGAAGATTATCACCTCCAATGCATGAACTCTTACCGGGTTTTGGGTTTTCTCTACTTTTATCTATCACTAACCTTTCTTTCTCGGTACCAGAAGTGGTCACTTCTTCACCATTACCAGTACAACTTCCCAATTGGGTCAGTTCAGAACCCAATAACCCGTATTTATTCATCTCTTTTACTACGCAATTTCCATTATCACCTCCATTGCATGAACTCATACCGGGTGTCAGGTTTTCTCTACTTTTATCAATCACTAACCTTTCTTTCTCACCACCAAAAATGGACCCAAGATCCAATCTTTCAAATTGGGTCGGATCAGAACCCGATAACCCGTTCTCCAACGGGTGAATTTCAAGTTGGGCATGAAGATTGACATCTGATACATGTACCACAGAGATATTCTTGAAACCAAGCTTGGCAATACGTACAGAGTTAAGAGGGTGTTTTATCTCATGTGTGTGTTGGAGCACAGTTATAGAGATGGAGTTGTCTAGAGGTGAAGAAGAGGTGAAACGAGAACAGAGACACAGCTTAATGGGTTTGGTGCATTTGATACAAACGGATCGACGGGTTGAAGATTGTTCGCCATGGCCATGGCTTCCCATGTGATGTCTCTATCTCTTGTCGGCTGAAACGACTAGGGTTTTGTTAGTGCAAGAGAAATAGAAGGGACAAAGTGTGGGTAAAGATTTTAACAGAGTAGTTTTCGCTTTGTGCAACTCATTTACCGTATGCAATGATGTTTAGATTATATAGTCTGTGCGCTACATGAAGCTAAACCTGTTCTGTTAAAAGTTTTACCCCAAATTGACCCTCAATAATCAATATGAAATAAAAGGGAAGTTCAATCGATTTAATTTTCTTTTCAAGACAATTGTGGGTAAATATTTTAACAGAGTAGTTTTGGCTTAATGCAGCGCACTTACATATGCAATGATGATTATAATTATATAGTCTGTGCGCTGCACGAAGCTAAAACTGCTTTTCTTAAATCTTTACCCCTAAATGTCTCTCAATAATCAATATTAAATTTAATTAAATTTGAATTGACGTTTGATTTGGATCTAGATCGTTCGATTGTCATCGAGAATATTTCGGTTTAAATTTACTAACAATTCATAAATTTTAATTTTCTGTAGTTGTCCCTTAACATTAAATCTAGTTAAATTAATTCTGATGTTTGATTTGAACCGTTTGATTCGAATCGAGATTATTTTGATTTAGATATACGGACAGTTTATATATTTAATTTTCGTACGAATCTCAATACAAGTTAAATGGTGCCGATCAAACATAAAAAATTAAGAGAATTTATACTCATCATAATTAAAATTACATAATTTCCTATAAAAAATTTCTTATTTATCCTTCTAAATTTTAAAATTTCACCAATTACCCAATTTATTATAGCTCATTTAAAATTTATAAAATATATTTTCACTCTTTATAAGCTGCTACTCAACAGAAAATTTTACGAACCGAGTTTTATATTGGCCCGTTAGATTTTATTATGACCCGTTACACGATAGATTCAGTGTCTAAGGAACAGAATATTATAGAACAATAATTCTTACCGGTTAGATTTTATTCTCCGGCCCTTCACCCTAGGCCGAACCGTTCGTTCAAATATCAGGTCTGACCCGTTCAAATTTTACATATTTTTTATAATTCTTTGTTAGTGTTTTAATTACAGTCTACATTTTAATTTGAATATTTTAACTCATGATTAGAACCTAGAGTTCTCGGGTAAGTTCACCAAGTCCATTTGTGAATTCAACTATAAAACCTATCAGATTTGCTTTACATTTACGACTCAGAACTGTTGAAACCATCTAACCTACGAGTGATGTGTCTAAATCCACAAACAATTTTAAACTTTTGAATTAATTTAGTATAAGTGAGATGTCCAAAGTTAGCGTTTCATAAATTAATGTTTTTTGACCACGCGACTCGATACAAAATTGATTCTAAAATTTAAAATTTTCGTATGTAGACGCATCACTCGTAAGGTAGATGAATTTCAACAGTTCGGATTTGTCGTTTGAAGCCAATCAGATAGATTTTAAAATCGAGTTCACAAAGAAGTTTGATGAAATTAAGAACAACCTAGTTCTACTCTTGAAATCACATACAAATAAGGCGTATATGATTATTTAACATAAGATTACTTGATAATTAAAATAATTAATTTATTATATATAAAGCATTAGTATGTAATTACATTTTTTAAGATAGAAGATCAAGTTCTAGTTTTCTAACTTCCATTTAATATGCTTAAAAGATGTACTGGACTGGAGCTTCACTTCCTATATATTTTCATCAGAAAAATTGACTACTATTTTATGTGTGCAAATCTTGATGATTGTATCATGCATCTGATGACTCTTCCATCATTAAATCACAAAGTAAAACACTACTACAATTAATAACATGCATTGTGTCATATTACATCATTTGACCCTTTCCTATTTATTTTTGCTCCAGTACTAGTGATGTACCAGCACAGTATGGGCTGGACATGCCCTATTATATAGTTATTAAATGACATATCGATGCATCAGTTTCAGTTTCAGTATAGGCCATAAAAACCTTGTCTTGTTCCTTCTTTTCTTCGATAAAACTCGCTTCTTGTACCTCCCTTTGTTTCTTGTAGAATTCTTCTTGAATGTGCCCTGACCTTTTGCAATAATTGCAATGTACATTGTTCCTTTGCATTGCGCCGGACTTCATGTAAAATGCCCTTTCATCGCCTTTTTCCTCTGATTTGGACAACCTCGCTTCATGGGTCTCCAGTGATCCCATTAGTTCATCAAAGAAATAGGTGTAAAGATCTGTTGATTCTTCAATTGCTGCTACCACGTGATCAAATTTTGGGTTTAGGCTTCTTAGTACCATTGCCACCACAGTTTGGTGATATTTTGTCTCCATATGTTCGAATTTGGTTGACAACGGATGTGACTCTTGACAGAAAAATCTGCACTGATTCATCTGTTTGCATGTGCAGTGTCTCGAAATCTCGACGCTGGCCTTACAATTTGATGGCCATGACTTGTGAACTTCCCGGAAATGCCATCTGCAAGGGTGTTCATGCTTCACCCGCGCATCCATCCTCTTGTTTTCTTGCAAATTAGGGTCTGGATTAGACGCACCATTTTCTACTAGGTCCCACAAACCATGCGAATTGAACATGGTTTTCATTGTGATGATAAGAGATCCATTATTTTCACCTTTGGAGAGCGGAATTGCTGGTTGAGTCCCGTTGACGGTGTTGCCCATGCATGGTTTTAGCCATTTGTGCCCAATGGATCGACTTGCTCTTATACCAAATATTGTTGGGAAGACTTGGGTTGTATGCTAGAGCCTTTTCTGGTATACCTACTAGTACATTCTCTAGTACACTTACTGGTACGAAAAACAAATCACAATCCTCTGTATGGCAAACTGCTAAACAAAAAATTCTGGTAAATAGAAAACTGCTTTCTCAAACCTGCTCAATTATATTTTCCAATGCCTTGCAATCAATTACATAACATGCTTACCGATTTATAACAAATACATCTATCTAAACTTAGAACCTACTACTTCCTATAACTACACTACGATATGAATTTAGCTAATATTACCATAAATACCCCTGCTAACCAGAATTACACTTCATGCTACTTCATGCACATCATGCCTCTAATTTTGACTTTACTAAAATAGAAATTGCTAATTATAGCAACTTTTAATGATTTTTCAACATCTACTTCGGAATTCTTTTTGGATAAATTCAACAAGTTGCTTCTAGAAGAATCTGGACAACAAGATACATTTCTTTATTTTTTAAATGGAGAAAAATGCAACTTTTATAAACTGTTTATGTTAATAGTTCTTTTAGTTATATTATTTATAAACAATATAGGCATTGAAAATTTCAATTCACCTAATGTACAGTGAAACATATTTCAAATTTAAGTGGATAATATAGATTATGCTTATAATTCGACCATTGTCAAGTGATTCATCCTCTTAAATAAAAGTAACAAAATGTATTTATGTTCTATAATCATTTATTAATTGAACAGATGAAACAATAATATACTGATCATCAAGAGAATATTCACAAAAGCAAGTGTTGAATGAATATAATGAAAACAATTTATGACTTTATTCAAAGTCCAAAAATTGTATGAATTATTTGTGTCATTGGTGATTTTTCTGTCGCTAAGGATTATGTACTGACACTTTCAACTCTTAATCAGGTCATTTTGTTAATTTGTGTTACAATAGAATTTTATTTATTTTTCTTCATCATTACAATAATCAACTTTTACTATGCTTTAGAAAAGAAATAAGAATACATTATCCTTGGTGGTGAGTAAAAATTTGTCTCTACTCCAATTTTGATGGATTACCAACCATACGATAGAACATTATTGTATTTCTTATCGGTCCTAAAAAGTTGTAATTATGATTCATGTCCATTACACCTAAGATATATAAGGTCATCAGTCGTGTATGGTAACTTGGCAACCTTTGATTTTGAAAATAAAGGGGCTGCTATTTTCAAGGCTATTTTCAAGGCAGAAATTTAACTATTGAGAGCATAGAGAAATCTTTTCTTCTCAATACCCGAGAAATTCAGATATTTTTCTAAAAGGAGATTGACATATAAAGAAAAAATGGTCCATGAAGACAGAGATTTAGCTAAATAAAAAAGATTATTGAAGGGTAAAGCTGTCCACACAATTAATAAATCAAGAGATGTTGTGTTGGTATAAAAAGCCGTAGTAAGCAGTAGCACTAAAATAACATCAAGATCGAGAGATAGAGAGAGAGATGGGTTCTTCATATTCTTGCTGTAAGCCTCATCTAATTAAGTACTATTTTTCCCTTCTTTTAACTAAATATTTGTAATTTCGATTTTCTATTACAATAATAAAATTGCAGATGTAGCAGAAAGCAAGGGCACCAAGAAAATAAATCACCAAATAGAAGCTCAAAAAGAAGATTCGGATGAAAATAAATTACCAATGAAGCATACATTTATATGGAAAATAGATGGATTCAAATCTCTCTTGAAGCTAGGAGAAGGCTGCACTACTTCTTCATTCAATATGCTGGGCATCACATGGTACAATTTCCTTTTATTAGCTTCCTTTTTGCTGTCATCTATCTATTCAATATCTACTAGGGATTTCCATTTAGGTTTGAACTAGGTACCTCGAACTTAGATGATATTGTCTTTGTCACTAGATAAAAGATTGGTTTTCATTTTATTATCATTCTTTTTATTCCTCACTGAGTACTCTTGATATATCATATCGAAAAATGAACCTTTATGTATATAATGTTGGGACCTTATTATTACACTAAAACAATTCGGTCACATAAACAATTCAATTCAATTCAATTCAATATGCCACTATTGATCTACCTATGCCAAAATGGCCATCATGCAAAATCATCAATTCTTAGAGAGCAGAAGCAATACCAGATTCCATTAGCGTATTTAAGCAAAGCTTCACTCAAAAGCGGTTGATGAACTTGTGGGACAGCGGCAAGAAGCCTTCGTGCCGATGTAGAGGTTGAAGCGTCGGTGGCCTCCTTAGTGGTAAGATGAAGCCTTCCAAAGCTACAAGATTGCACTTGTGAGATCGTGTTCACAATTCCTTAATGATCTCACATCTCTATTCTTTAATGGAGAGAAGTAGAGAAGGCCACATAATTGACTAGATTGACGGCTAGAAAATTATGCAACTTTTTGTTATATTCTTGTGCTTTGGGGACCAATCCTACTTATAGAGATTTGGGGTTGGCATATAGCCAAACCCTAATTCAAAACCGACTTTCTGGCATATGCCAACTTAAAAAGGTATTTTGTGCAATTGCATCAAAATCCGTGCTGCTGCTGGAGAATTGATTTCCTTAATTGCAAATTTCAGAATCAGTCCATCATTGATTTGATCTTTGCCTAAATTGTTCTACACATTTGTGAACCACATCAAAATGAATATATTGATTGTCTATTACCTTATTTGATCACTTTAATTAATTGATAATCATATATGACAGTAAACAATCCATAATTGTATTACATATGTGCTCAATATTGGCATTAAATCCAACGAGGTTGGCAATAAATCAAACAATCTCCCACTTGAGCAATATGTTATGACTTTTTAATTATGAATTGTGTTCCTTATGTGCGCACATTTCTTTACTGTCTTCCTTATATATTCCCAAACCAATTCGGTCCATGAACTATATTAGCAAAGGACTAAAGCGGCATTCGTCGCATTTATTCGCAACTAAACCCTCAATAATCACATCACTAATACAGCTAAATGACATGAATCATGATGTGGATGTGTAGCATAGAAATTACATGCAATTGTGATCTTCACATGTCTATTTCTAACTTGGTCTCCTACTTAAATCTTGAAACTGAATTTCATAAATTAACTGAATTAGAGGTCAAACATAAATGAAAAACTGAATGTCAAAAAAATTCATAATATATATAACACTTGTTACATGTCACAAGTTACATATCCAAAATTACAATAAAAAATAGAACATTAAATTAGAGATAACAGACTCCCACTAAAACTGAATATCCTCAATAGAGATTACACCCATATGAGCAACATGCTCTTCAAACTTAGCTGGTGTCAATCCCTTAGTAAGAGGATCTGCTAACATAGAGTCTGTTCCTACATGTTCTATTTTCAATTTACCATTCTGTACTCTTTCCTTTACTTGACCTTACTTTAGTTTAGCATTTGTTTCATATTCTAAATGATGCATCACTAAGATCTTTCATCAGAAAGTTCTTAGTTTCTTGCAACATATTTATATCAATATTGGCAAGCAATATGATATCCACATAGAAATACAAACTTACTCCCACAGAACTTAAGGTATGTAAATTCAGTCAATAAATTTATCTCAAAACCAAACGAGATAATCTCACTATGAATTTTGCAATACCATTGTTGAGACACTTTATTTAGTTCATAGATGAATTTCTTAAGTTTGAAACACCATAAACTTTGTGTCTCTTGACACATAGTTTTCTAGTTGCACCATATAGATTGTTTCATTAATGTCACCATTTAGAAACACTCTCTTAATATCCATGTACTAAATCTCCAAATTGAAATGCATAACTAATGCCAATATAATCTTTAAAGAGATTTTCGAAAATAGAATATTGATGATTCAAATAACATATCAATCAATATGCCTTCCTTTAGGCCGACAATATTGATTATACGTAAAACATAATAATCATCACTATACTCTATGTACACATAATTTTAACAATCATCAACCTTCCTTTGGGCCGGTTAATGTATGCATTCATTAAATGAAATCAAAGAAAAAAATCTCTAAAACCTTAACTGACAAGACGAGCTTTATATTACTCCTCATTACTTTTCGAATCCCTTTTAGTTTTAAATATCTATTTGAAACTAATGGATCTCGTTTCTTTAGGTAATGAAGTAATTTTTCCAATGTCATTGTCAGCCATTGATTATATTTTCTTATTGGAACTTCTGAATTTTCTCGAGAAATTCCAGCATTGTCAGAAACAATATGGCCTACAACAACATCTTTCAGAGATTCTAGAATCTGACTTTGTGTTGTTTGATTATGTTGAGTTTGGTCTTCAATAATGGTTCTGTTAAAGATACTTGTATTTTGAGTTAAATGAGATTTATGTCCATAAAACTCTCAACACCTGTGAGAATATTTGCATACTCCTATTTGAATTCAAAATCCATTATTGTACAAACTCAACATCATCAAAAAGTTTGCATTTTCTGTCTCAAATACTGAATGTTCTGTGGAATTATAAAATTCTTTAATGATAACAATCAAATCTGAAATCGCGTCCCTTAATGCCTCTTAATGGACATTTTCATCATTATAAGACACATGCAATTTGATTTGTCCCACGTTTCATTTTACTTCTGATCATCAGAAGTACTCTTATCCGTAAGTGTGGAACATACCTCCTTAATGCAAGGTCTAGATCCTTGACACCAAGAACTATTACTATGTTCTCATGTCAAAATTTGAAGTTGGTTCCATTCAACATAAAAAATGTTGTTTAGGCCTTTAACAATGCTAACTGAAAAATTACGAACAAAAAATCACAAAGAACAACATGAATAAAAAAATTCTGAATTTATAAATTACATTCAAATAAAGGCCCAACTTGCTCAAAATATATGAGATGATTTTCCCTTTTGTTACTATACACATGAATTTCACAACCAGGTAAGTTCCCAGGTAAGTCAGGGATCCCTAAGGATTCACTTCGAATTCCGACTTGCCTAGACAGAACTTTTCTAGACATTGTTACATTCATAGTATCGTAACTTATCTTAATAAATCACCATATATTTTATGAGTCTTAATATCATCATAAAAACAAAGTATCGGTTTCCATTAAGCGGCTACCTTTGGGTAACGGGTCAATTTCTTATGATACTTTGGCGCAATAATAAAGTATTGATAACCTAGAACATACCGAACAACATGCCTTCCTTTGGGCCGACAATGTTGACATATGTGTAAAATTTTTGGTCATCACTATACTTTATTATCACTCACTTGCACAAATAATTTTTGTAACCATTACCTTCCTTTGGGCCGATAATAATTACATCCATTAATTGCACCTTAACTTCCTTCATAAAATGCATTTGAATTAACCTCATCAAAAGAGATACCTTTGGGCACAATTAGGAATCAATTAATTCAAATCCAAATTACATATCCCTTTGCCTTTAAAAGAACGATAATTTATAACCCTAATTATTTAATCTAAATGTGGAATCAAACTAACACAAAAGAAAATTTTAATTGCATTACAATAATCTGCAGTTATTTTCTTCAAATCATTTTCCAGAGCCTTCGTGCGGTCCACACGGAAATTTTTGTGCGGCCGCACGAAATCCGAAAATCCTAAAATTTGCGGAATTCAGTGGGTATCTTTCTGTAGAGCTCTCGTGCAGCCCACACAGAAAATTCATGCGGCCGCACCAAATACTACAGAATCAAAACAACTACATTCATTGTACTGAATTTACACTATTGACCTAGAGATTCCTTGGGACCATAATTTATTTTGGGAAACAATTTTTTTTGTTTTTATTTTATCTGATGATAACCGAATCAATAAATCCAAATTTTGCACCTCACGTTGAAAATTGATTTGGCAAGTTGGAATTATAAATCAATAAATAATAAATTATGGTCAAATAAATCTGAAATATGGAACTTGGATTTATGCCAAATCACATGGTTCCAAAATATTTGAATTGTTTAATCAAATTAAATTATTTGCTCGGATCAAATTGTGTTGCCAAAATCATAATCGGTTATCATGTAAATTGATTTGGCAACAATTTCAAAGTTTGTATGATTAATAAATCCAACTTCAAAGCAATTGAAAAATTAATTGAAAAATAAATCCAACTTCAAAGCCGAAACAATTTCAACCCTTTCATCATAAGCAAACAATTTCAAAGCAATTGAAAAATCAACAATCAATTGCTTATTCTCTAGATCAATTCTAAACAAATAATCCAAATTGGCACAGAACCTGGCTCTGATACCACTTGATGGGACCTTATTATTATACTAAAATAATTTGGTCACATAAACAGTTCAATTCAATTCAATTCAATATGCCACTATTGATCTACCTATGCCAAAATGGCCATCATGCAAAAATCATCAATTCTTAGAGAGCAGAAGCAATACCAGATTCCATTAGCGTATTTAAGCAAAGCTTCACTCAAAAGCGGTTGATGAACTTGTGGGACAGCGGCAAGAAAGCCTTCGTGCCGATGTAGAGGTTGAAGCGTCGGCGGCCTCCTTAGTGGTAGGATGAAGCCTTCCAAAGCTACAAGACTGCCCTTGTGAGATCGTGTTCACAATTCCTTAATGATCTCACCTCTCTATTCTTTAATGGGGAGAAGTAGAGAAGGCCACATAATTGACTAGATTGACGGCTAGAAAATTATGCAACTTTTCGTTATATTCTTGTGCTTTGGGGACCAATCCTATTTATAGAGATTTGGGTTGGCATATAGCCAAATCCTAATTCAAAAACCGACTTTCTGGCCATATGCCAACTTAAAAAAGATATTCTGTGTAATTGCATCAAAATCCGTGCAATCACATCAAAATCCGTGCGGCTGCTGCAGAATCGGTTTCCTTAATTGCAAATTTCAGAATCAGTCCATCAATGATTTGATCTTTTGCCTAAATTGTTCTACACATTTGTGGACCACATCAAAAATGAATATATTGATTGTCTATTACCTTATTTGATCACTTTAATTGACAATCATATATGACAGTAAACAATCCATAATTAGATTACATATATGCTCAATGTTGACATTAAATCCAACGAGGTTGACAATAAATCCAACATATAATAGTTTTGAATTGGCTTGCATAGTTAAAAAGATGAAAATATTGATAGTTTCTATTTGTTGTTTGTATTCAGGTCGAGAATTATGTTTAAATTCTGATATTTGTAAGTAATTTTAATTAGTTGTCTGATAGCGCTCTAATTTTAAATTAAAAAAAAAACTGTTGATTGCCAAGGTGTGAAATTTTTACAGTACTGAGAAAGTTTTACAGATTTGACCTTTCTTTCCAGAAACAACAACTAAAATAAACAAAGGCGACAAAAATAACAAACAATTTTTTCTTGAACCATTAGAACTTCACAATTGTGCTGGGATATTACAAGTGTTTATCCTCTGAGGTACTTAGGGTAGTTCCCACCCGAGCTGGGTCAGGAATCAAGCCTGTTTTTATAACTGGCGCGATCAAGGTACATGAGGAGATCTGAATTCAGAGAGTACTAGATATTTCCAAAAACATTTGGTGAATTATAACCTCTATTGCAGCAAATCAATTAATATCCAATCAAAAGACACAAGCCATATGATGTTTCCTTCACTTCGCTATGATTTATAGGACCTTCTCTGTGAATCCAATGGATAGGAAGAGTAGGTGCAAACTTTCAAAGAAACATTTGTCACTTCATCTTGGGGCAGAACCATCGTCTTTAAGTCCTAATTTTGTGCTTGAAACCAAGTTCAAATTATTCATTCATGACCAAAAAGACGGGAAGCACATAGAACATGAAGGTATGTAAGTACAATTCTTATTACTACAAATTCTTCAATCGAGTGCTGGTGCAGCATATACATATTTTTTATTAATTGAATATCTTTACTTGAGTTTTGATTGCGCAGCATTTTTACTGTCTCGTTCATCCTAATGCACTAAGTGAAGTAAGTATGACCGAGACAGTGAATCATTGTGTATATGTGCGTGTATGAGTGCAGATCTTTGTGTGTGTGTGTCTGCTGTGCATACTCACACCCATAGTTACACACTGTTCGAAATAATAAACATAATTAATTGGTCAATTAGTCAAATGGTTAAGGTGAATGTATTTGGTAATTTGTAGATAGAAGTAATTCTTAAGTTTTCTAGAGTCATGGCTGGTTGTGCAATACATGCATTTGATATTTGTGTTGTGTTTAATAATATTCATGTTTTTGGGTTTGTAAAGGTTACCATATGACCTATAAATAGGAAATATGTCATTTGAAATGAGTAAATAGAGTAAGATAATATAATAGAATTAAATTTTCTAACATAGAGTGTTCTCTCTTCCACTATTAAAATTATACTATGCTCCTATAAAATATTAAATCGAACCAATCACACACTGACACACACAGAACTTGTCATTGTAAATTGCTTTTTATATTTGCTGCAAACATGTCATTGATATAATGTTAACGAGGCTTTGAGAAATTGGATAGGGTTATTCTGATTCCATATATACAGCCGAATTATATTATTTTGTACTATAATTACAGTTAGCCACACATACATGACAACTAGTCGTGTATCTAGAGCGTCGTGCATGATACCGATCAAGACACTGAAAAGTCCATCCTTAGGATTTCTGGTGAATGATTCCATAGCAGTTGGCGTGGAATTAATTGAATTCAAAAAGGAGCCTTGTAATGGTGTGGAGAGGACCAGTTTTATACCCAAAAACAAGTCAAGCGGGTCATTCAGCTGGTACATTGAGGATTTTTCTCAGCTGAGCAGACCTATTGCTTTATCAAAGCCTTTTGAGATTGCTGGATACACATGGTATGTGATGAACCTCTCTCTGTATATCTCTCTATCTCTCTCTCTCTCTCTCTCTCTCTCACTCACTAACTGACCTCATGCACTAAGTCTAATCCACATTGTTTATAATCAGGAAATTACGTCTAGAACCAGAAAGTATGTTGAACAAGAACTATGTTGGTCTTTACTTGAAAATTGAGAACAAATCTGCATCACAGCTTCCTAGTGGTGTGATGGTTCAGGCCGTTTTCTCTATCAAAAGGCAATCACAAGGAATAACCGCAGACAATTCTCTCAGCAACAAATCCCTGGATCCTTACCAATGTAAATGTTAGTACCATTTTACCTAGTTTCTGTTTTCAACATTTCTCCTATAACATGTAGTTGCTTACTTGCATTCATGTACCTTTTCATTACAAAATGTACGATTTCTTACGTTGTCCATTCAATACCGAACTTATCATGTTTGTATTCTAATCCAGTACACTTCAGCAATATTTTGTTTCAAATTTTGACTTATTTCAATTCTAGCTTTATTGGGCTCAGGTTAGTCCAATAGGATTTTAAATTAGGTCAGGTACTTGAAGCTGATCTTTCCAAGGAGAAAACATCTAATGGTTCTGGCTTATCAACCTCACTATGTCACTAATTTTGTGTTAACTGTGCAAATTAAATATTTTTCTTCTTTCATTTTGTCATTCTTTTAAAATTTGCATTGTATAACTTTTGTAATTTGTAATTGTAGTCCGTTGCAATTTCACTGATCAAATCGGTGCATGCTGGGGATATTCAAGATTCATGAGACTCGAAGACTTCAAAAACCCATCAAATGGATACCTCATCAAAGGAACATGCACCATTGAAGCATCAGTCTGCATTTTTGGTTCCGAAAATGATCGTTCAACCTGAGGGATTGATCTCTTTATCGTTTTTATTCTATCACAATTTTAGTGATTCGGCAAGGGGCAAGTAGATCCTTTGTGTACTCTTAGTGGCTTAATCATAGTTTAAGTTCTTGATCCTCAAGGATTTCTTTAAATAAAAAAATAGCTTCCTTATGTCAAATTATATGAGTTAGAGTTGCATCAAGTTTGGTAGCCTACAGAGGGCCGCCTATATGGTGAAATATTACACAATTGTTAGATACTATTTACAATTAAGTTGCAAAGGAAGACTTCAAATTTTTCGGATTAAGAAACAAGATATGTTCCTGCTACAAATATTTAGCTTTTGTAGAAATGATTTTTGTCACAAAACAAATACCTGACATATATGTGATTGGAGGAATCATTTGAGCTTTCCTATTTTTGTTTGCTCCAAGTATTAGTGAAGTAACAGCCCAGTATGGGCTTCACATGTCCAATTATTAAATGAGATATATTGCTTGACCTATAAATATCTATAAATATAGTGGGATTTGTCCACATAACTATATATATTGTCAAGTGATCCATCCTCATGAATGAATTGTAAATTCAATTAAGAGTGATTGCAGCCAACCCTTTAGCTTGATAGTTACTAGAGTCGCATATGGATTGGTTGTCATAGGGTGTTGCCGGGATGAGAGCGTGGTTGTGGCATGCCACCAAAACTCGTAATGTGTTGACATTGCCGTAGACGATGACGGGCGCCATCTTAATGACATGGCTGATCACGATAGGGTCGATATAGAAAATCATAACTTATCGTAGGCAAAACTAATTTTAGAAACAATAATAAAGACATCTCTACAATAGGGTCGAATTGTCTATATAGGTGAAATCTATTATGTCATGGTCATCGCAAAATTTATCTTCCAAAAATAGTTTTTGGAAACTAAAAATGACATAACTATAAATTCTCTCCATATATATATATATATATATATATATATAGAGTGAGGCTACGGTGCTATGCATAGCACCAATTGGGTCCGTACTATGGCTCAAAATTTGACTTTTCAAAATTCTAATGGTCGATCCGAACCGTTCAACATGATTATAAAATGAATATGTACTTGCAAACTAAATTTTACATTTTTTCGAATTTTTTTACTATTTTTTCGAAAATCACTTGATCTAAACATTCTGGACCATCCAAAAACAGCCTATCTAAAAAAATAGTAAAAAAATTCGAAAAAATGTAAAATTTGGTTTGCAAGTACATATTCATTTTATAATCATGTTGAACGGTTCGGATCGACCATTAGAATTTTAAAAAGTCAAATTTTGAGCCGTAGCACGGACCCAATCCGTGCTATGCATAGCACCGTAGCCTCACTCATATATATATATAAAGAAAAATTTGTAAACCAAAACGAATGTCCTACAATATATTTTTCTGCTAAGCATAAATCACATCGTCATCAGGATCGAGAGAGATGGGTTCACAATATTCTCGCTGTAAGGTCTCATCTAAGTACTATATTTTTCCATTCTTTCACTGAATATTTGTTCCTTTTGACCAGCGGTTCCAATTTTGATTTAATTAAACAATACTAAAATGCAATCGTAGCAGGGAGAATCGACCCCAAGAAAATATATCCCCGAAAAGAAGCTAAAAAAGAATATTCAAATGAAAATAAATCACAAAGAAAACATGCATTTATATGGAAAATAAATGTATTCAAATCACTGTTGGAGGGAGAAGCTTGGACTACTACTTCATTCGAAATGAAGGGCTTCACATGGTACAATTTCCTTTTATTACATTTTTATCTCATCCAATTATTTAATATCCACAAGCGCTTCCTTGTTCAGGTTTCAACTAGCAACTTCCCACAAAAATAATATTGCCTATGTCACTAGAACAAAGGCTGGTTCCCGTTTTACTGCTGAGATATCTTAAAAGCACTCCAGGTCAAGGAATTTTAATGAAGAAAAATAATTCTAATGATGTGGTTGGTTTTTCTCATGTAGATTGGGCTGGGAGCTGCGACAGAAAATCAACCACAGGTTTTTGCACTTTTGTAGGTGGTAATTTGGTTACTTGGAAGAGCAAGAAATAGAATGTTGTGGCAAGATCAAATGTGGCAGCAAAATATTGAGCCATGGCATCCACTACAAGTGAGCTTACTAGATCAAGCAACTTATTAGTGACATGAAGATAGAGCACACACGAAGAATGCAAATGTACTGTGACAATCAAGCTGCACGACATATTGCATACAATCCAGTCTTCCATGAGAGGACAAAGCATTTAGAGGTCGACTTTCACTTTTTCACTGGGAGAGATAGAAACTCCATTCGTCAGGAGCAAAGAGCAATTGGCAGATATCTTCACAAAGACACTCGACAAAACCAATCATCTAAACATACTTGACAAGTTGGGCTCAATCAATCTATTTGAATCCAACTTAAGGGGGAGTGTTGAGAAATATAATACTAGTCTCAAAATAATCATCATAGGCATAGTTTAGGCAACAAATAAAGCTAGCATCCATTCTATAGCTGTCAAGCTATTTGTACCTAGCTAGATATCTATAATTAGTATATAATTAGGGATGTAATTAGGAAAAGAATCCAGCCAATATAATTTACGAAATAGTCCAACGGCTAGTTGAAAATAGGTTATATATTCTCATGTACAGAGTGTAGAATCAGAACAACATCAATAAAAAACAATTGTTCATCATTTCCTCTAAATTCATCAATTTCTCTTGTAACAAGTGCGGTTCGTTTATCAGAGGCATTAGTTTTGAGGCTTTTATGTTTTGTGTGTTGCTTTGAACATTTTAATATTTGAATGGGGTTGACTCATGCCTTTTGCAAAGTAATTTGTAAGATGTAAACTCATTATTAATGAATGCAAACCCTTGGCAGCTTCTGCTAAGTTTCTTAAAAAAAAAAAAAAATTCTCTTGTAACCTGCCTGGAGGGTTGCATTCATGCAACTTTTTCGTGTCAAATTGTACAAGTTGTTGTTCATTCAATATCAGACTAATCAAATTGGCTTGCTAATCCAGTACACTTCAGATCATATTTTGATTCAAATTTTGACACATTTTCAATTCCAGGTTTATTGGGTTTGTCCAATAGTATTTGAAATTGGGTCGAGTACTTCAAGCTCTACCCAAGGAAAAACATCTAATTATGTCTGGTCTCACCTCTCGCTATCTCATTTTGTGTTATATGTGAAAATATTTTTTTTTCTTTTATTTGGTCAATGAATTTAATTCACGAACTACACATAGCCCATTGCCTTTGCCACTAGACCAACGGCTGGTTCTCACCGATAACAAATATTAAATGAATGTATTTCTTTGCCGATGCCAAGTCAAAAACCACATGATTTTTAGTTGATATAGAAAATCATTACTTATCATAGGCAAAACTAATTTTAGAAACAATAATAAAGGCATCTATACAATAGGTTCGAATAGTCTATATAGGGGCGATCTATTATTATATCATGGTCATCGCTAAATTGTTTATCTTCAAAAAATAGTTTTTGGAAACTAAAAATGACATAACTATAAATTCTCTCCATATATATATAAAAACAAATATTTTGTAAACCAAAACGAATGTCCTACAATATTTTTTTCGACCAAGCATAAATCACATCGTCATTAGGATCGAGAGAGATGGGTTCTCAATATTCTCGCTGTAAGATCTCATCTAAGTACTATATTTTTCCATTCTTTCACTGAATATTTGTTCCTTTTGACCGGCGGTTCCAATTTTGATTTAATTAAACAATACTAAAATGCAATCGTAGCAGGGAGAAGCGACCCCAAGAAAATATATCCCCGAAAAGAAGCTCAAAAAGAATATTCGAATGAAAATAAATCACAAAGAAAGCATGCATTTATATGGAAAATAAATGTATTCAAATCACTGTTGGAGCTGGGAGAAGCTTGGACTGCTACTTCATTCAAAATGAACGGCATCAAATGGTACAATTTCCTTTTATTACATTTTTATCTCATCCAACTATTTAATATCCACAAGTGCTTCCTTATTCAGGTTTCAATTTGCGACTTCCCACAAAAATAACATTGCCTATGTCACTAGGACAAAGGCTGGTTCCTGTTTTACTATCTTTCTTTTTTCCTCATTGCCCTCTTGATCATATGCAATTAAAATATAATCTTTATGTAATAGTTTTGATTTTCATAGTATTGTTTCATTTTTCAGTTTTTTTTACTTCTTCTTTCTTAACTCAAATGTTTTGAGTTCTTTACTTCTGTATTTTCTACCTATTGCAGATCAATATACAAATAAGCATTAGACCCTTATTTTTACTTAAAAAAAAATTGCTTGCATAGTTAAGAAGATGAAAATACTGATAGTTTTCATATGTGATGTCAATTCAGGGTCGATAATTATATTAAAATTATGATCATTTAAAACACTTTTGTTGATTGGTATGATATGAATTAAATTGAAATCTGATTTTGTAACAAATATTTTCAATAGCTCTGTAATTTAAGATGCCAAGGTTTGAAATTTTAAATCTCTATGAATTGAAATCATGCCAAAGATATTTTCTTACAGTACAGGGAAAATTATACAGATTAATTTGACCTTTCTTGGCATAATAAAACAACAAAAAACCAAAGGATGCAAAAAATAACAAATAAAAATGTTTATTTGAACCAGTTAACAAAAGTTGTACTCCCTATGATTATAGGAACTTGTCTGTTAATCCAATGGGTAGCAAGAGTGGGAACACATGTACCGGTCCAGAGAAACATTTGTCACTAAGACTTGCGGCAGACATATGGTCTTTAAGTCCTGATGATATGATTGAAACCAAGTTCAAATTTTTCATTCAAGACCAAAAAGAAGGGAAGCACATAGAACGTGAAGGTAGGTACAATTCTAATTAGTACAATTCCTTTAATTGACTTCTTGTGCAGCATATCAATTTTTTAATTTTTCTAATTTATTTCATGTTATATTATATTTTTTTTCCTATTTGCATCGAATCATTGTATATATGTGCATGTATGTGCATGTGTGTATGTATCTGTGTGTTGTGCATACACACTCAAACATATATATGTTTTTGTGAACTTGGACTTGCCATTGTAAAATTGCCTTTTACATTTGCTGCAAACATGTCCTTGATATAATGTTAATGAGGATTTGAGAAATTCAGTAGGCTGATTCTGATTCCATACTTATATTCCAATTATATTATTTTATACTATAATTACAGCTAGTCACACCTACATGAAACCTAGTAGGCTATGTAGAACGTCATGGATGATACCACTCAAGATGCTGAAAAGTCCATCCTTAGGATTCCTGGTGAACGACTCCATAGAAGTTGGTGTAGAATTCAGTGAAATAAAAAAGCTGGAGAGGACCTGTTTTATACCGAAAAATAAGTCAAGCGGATTATTCAGGTGGTACATTGACGATTTTTCTAAGCTGAGCAGACCTATTGCTTTATCGAAGCCTTTTCAGATTGCTGGATACACATGGTATATATGAGATGAACCTCTCTCTATCTCTCTCTCTCTCTTTTGAAAACCTTGGTATATGCTACCAAGGGTCTCTCTTTCTTTATCTGACCTAATGCACTAAGTCTTATCCACATTGTTATCAATCAGGAAATTACGGCTAGAACCAGAAAGTGTTTTAAGCAAGCACTATATCGGTCTTTACTTGATAATGGAAAACAAAACTGGGTCAAAGCTTCCGCCATCTAGTGGTGTGATGGTTCAGGCTACTTTCTATATCAAAAGACAATCACTAGGAATCCTTGCAGACGCTCTCCGCAACAAATCCCGGGATCCCTACCAATATAAATGTTAGTACCATTTTACCTAGTTTCTGTTCACAATATTGTCCATTCAATACCGGACATGTCAGGTTAGTTTCGTAATCCAGAACACTTGGCTTATATTTTGCTTCAAATTTTGACTCATTTCAATTCTAGGATTATTGGGCTCAGGTTAGTCCAATAGTATTTCAAATTAGGTCTATTACTTAAAGATGACCTGCCCAAGAACAAAACATCTAATGGTTCAGTGTTGTCTCACCTTGCTATCTCAATAATTTTCTGTTAACTGTTCAATTGAAATGTTGCTTTAATTATTTGGACAATTTGTTTTAATTTTTGATACATAACTTTTGCTATTTGTAATTGTAGTGGGTTACAATTTCACTCCAAGAAGTACAAGCTGGGGAACTCGTAAGTTCATAAGACTTGAGGACTTTAAAAACCCATCAAATGGATACCTCATCAACGGAGCATGCACCATTGAAGCCTCAGTCTGCATTTTTGGTTCCGGAAATGATCATTCATCCTGAGGAGTTGTGTCGTAAACATTATGTTCCTACTACAACTATTAGCTTTTATTGAATTGGTTTTTGTCACATACAGCAAACTTACGACACATGTTTGTTGCTTCCTCCTTGTGCACAAGGACAGACAAGCTATGAACGGGCAACTAGATTCATACTAGTCATCACTATGTAATTTTATAGGTATGACAAGGTTGTATCATTATATTTAGATGAGAAAAGTACCGGATTTGGCTTGTGGTTTGGTTGCTAGTTGTACGTGTGCGGTACGTCTTATAATATGATTAACAGAAATATTACATTAGTTTAAAGAGTTGTGTGTGGTATCAATTTCTTTACCGGACTTCGCACGAATATATGGTACATCTGTGTGATTTTAGTATGAATCTGGTATTTAGTATTAAACAAAGGTTTATATTTCGCACGGATATATGAATCCAGATTTTCACTTTCCCTCTGTTTCACATTTCATATTTATGGTACTAATAATATAAAACAAAGGTTTATATTACAAGGTAATTTTTTTTTCAAATCCAATATAAATTCTCGAATAATGATTCAAATATAGTCAAATATAGTGTAACAGCTCGTTAGAAGTGGAAGTTGGTGAGAAAGAAAAACGAAGCAATAGTTGAAAGCTCAAGGTATATCCTGACAGTTCAAATTCTGAAATTTTAAACTAATGGGGATGAATATTTTTCAAAGTTATCTAGCTACTATGTGTTATTAACATATTTGAATTACAGATATGAGACGAACACACTATGAATAAAAAATTGAATACACTGTCATTATATTGAAATCAACTCAAGAACCATTATATTAGAAAAAGATGAAATAAACTTTAGCCACAAATGAGACCACAATAAATATACAAGCTTCCATTTTAGAAATTAAATGTTGCAAATATACACTCAAGTAAACAAAATGTAAAATACTCAAGAAGGCTTTTTGGATTTTAAGAATAATCAACAATATAATTGCTTCCCTTAAGTACGTAATAAGTCCCATAAGTACTTGAGTTAGCTAGATCAGTGGTAAATTGCGTAAGTGACTAGAGTTTGTTAGAAAGAGGAACGAGAACAACGAAAGAGGAAGGAAATAATTAAGAAAAATGGGTATTTTTTTTATTACCATTTGAAGGCAACGGAAAATTATAAATTTCGATCATTATATATCTAATTAAAAGAAATTATGGATATATATATATATATATATATATATATATATATATATATATATATATATATATATATATATATATATATATATATATATATAATTTGATCAGCCAGCCAGAATCAACAATTGTACAGGGTACAACAGGATTTTCTGTTATTAATTTAATAAATGAAATTTTTTTTTGCATCATATCAATCAACATCTTATCATGAAAGTTACAGCATTATACTGTATAAGGTTTGATTCACCTTGCTATGGTACAATTGGGTTGGAAGAGTGGGGACACAAGTTCAATCAATTTACAATTGTAATATTCAAACTGTATCAAATCAAAGTGGCAAATGGAGTCCACTGGGCTCAACTGGAAGTTTGTGCTTTGGGTTTAATTGGGTCATTTTGGATATGAATTTTTGCAGTGTGGGCTTTCGGTTTAATTTGGGCTTTGGGTTAACTTTTGTTGTAGGAAAAACATGGTATGTCTTATAATGAAGAAATTAGAAATATGTTCCTCCTGTGGATACTAGCACATATACAATTACAAACAAATAATGTGAAGTTAAAGCACTTATTTGAATTAGACTAGGGGGAAGGAGAGGTATAAGGTAACCGGATCCATTTTAATTTTGATTTAATTTAATTGATTTTTTTTGTATTTTTTAAAAATTATCAACATAACTATATATATTGTCAAGTAATCTATCCTCATAAATGAATTGTAAATTCCAAGAAAGAATATGCTCCTTATTAAACAGAAACTAAATTAAGAGCCAAACCAAAGTTTCCCTAGCTTGTTAACACAATTTTCAGTCGATATAGAAAATCAAGATTTATAGTAGGAAATACTAATGTTAGAAACAATAATGCAAACATATATACAAATAGGGTAAATAGTCTTTATATTATGTCAAGGTCGTCTCACAATTTTTCTCTTCCAGAAATAGTTTTTGCAACCTAAAAATAGCATATATAAATTTAAATTCTCCATATATATGTCCATTTTTAATGATTATCAACATAACTATATATATTAATTGTCAAGTGATCTATCCTCATAAATGAATTGTAATTTCCATTAAAGATATTGCCAAACCAAATCTTCCCTAGCTTGTTAACAAAATTTTCAGTCGATATAGAAAATCAAGATTTATAGTAGGAAGTAATAATGTTAGAAACAATAATACAGACATATATACAATAGGGTAGAATAGTCTATATATTATGTCATGGTCGTCGCAAAATTTCTCTCCTAGAAATAGTTTTTGCAATCTATCTCCATTCTATATTAAGCCCCAGATGTCCTAATCCGCCAACGGCTGTGATTAAAAGAAGAATTTTTGAATTGAATATCGGTCCTCCAATCAAACAGTCTGCTTTTTTTTTTAATTTGTTTTTTTATGTTTTTCTACGTGTAGAAGTCTAATTTTAGTTAGACATATACTTGCCACACGTACTCGCCACATATAGATGTTATTATTTCTCTATTTTTTACAAAATTTGATAAATCCTCAATATTTAATTGTCATGTACCCAATTTCTTTCCTTTTTAGTGTCATTTAGGCCTAAAGATCCACATGTAATAGCAATAAGGATTAAAAGTCCACATTAATAGTAACAATAAGGATGCATGCATATCCACATGTAATAACAATAAGGATCACATATCCACATAAATAACAAAACTATACAAATTTTCATGCAACAAGACTATAATAGATTTATAAAACAATAAAATAACAAATTGCAGTATTTTATTGTAATAGAAAATATCACACAAAATCAACGTATGTATGAATTAAAAATCCTCCTACTTATTTTCTATAAAGTACGTAATTTTGAACATATTTGCTCCCTTATAGTATGTTCTCGTTAATACGCATAGACGCAATACTAGTAAATTTATTATGTACACTATTCTTGTTGTACGATCTCACCGAAGTACTATGTTTTCCTTTCTTTTCACTAAATATTTTTTCTTGCTGACCAGTGGTTCCAATTTTCATGTGCTATAACAATAATATGTTTTCAATTAACATCATGTGACAATATATTTTAAAAATAATTAGAATTTATAATTAAAATTTACCAATTAAGTTAAAAGGTATTTTCAGGAATTACCGATTAAGTTAAAAGATATAATTAAAATTTACCAATTTACCAATTAAGTTAAAAATAAATTAAAGAAAATTATTGACATTAGAAATTATTTCAATAAAAAATTGTGAAGGAATTTACATTTCAATAATTTCTAGTGTACATTCAAATTAATGAAAAACAAAAGTTTATAACTATACCTTAAAATCCAAATTGCTATTTAAACACACATTATTTCAAGTCAAATTTTTTTTTTTTCATATATTCGAAAATTGAGATGTTACATATATACAATAGGTCGAGTAGTATATAATGTCTCGCAGTTGGAAAATAAATTATCTTCCAACAATAGAAGCTAAAGAAGGCATAAATTCTCTCTTTATACATAAATTTATTATATACACGAAAGCTGGGACTGATAAACATCTCAAATATCTTAATTGTGTAGAATCTGCCCTCTGTACATTTCTCTCCATAAATGACAGTATTTTACTTCATTTCTATAATTATTAGATCTTATATTTGTCTAAATATTTATTTCTCAAAACATGAGAAAATAAATCTTGCAGGAGATCGTCTGATTAAAAATGCACAGGTTTCTACTTCTGAATTTTTGGGACAACATGATACATGTCTTTATTTCTTAAATGGAGAACCATGCAACTTCTATAAATTGTGTATGTTTAATTTTCATTCAGTTATATTATTTACAAACAACATATGAATTTAATATTTCAAGTAACGTAATATACAGTGAACCATACATCAAATTTCATATGTGGATAATGTTGATTATGCTTATAATTTAACCATTGTAAGGAAACAAAATGTATTTATGTATTACAATTATTTATTAATTGAACAGATGAAAAATCAAGTGTTGACAACCCGATTTTGTGATTTTTTGTTATAATATTTTCTTTTTTATGTATTACAATATTCAACTTTTAAGATGGTTTAGAAAATAAATAAGAATACATAATCCTTAGTGGAGTTGACAACAAAATTATTTCAACTGCAATTTTGATGGATTACCAACCATGTGACTGAACATTGTATTTTTTTATCGGTGCTAAAAGTTTATAATCATTATTCATGTTAGTTACACCCACGGCATATAATGTCATCATCCATGTATGGTAACTTGGCAGCCTATGGTTTTCGAAAAGAAGATTTTGCTTTGAAGAAAAAAAGAAAGAGATTTTGCTTTGAATAAAAAGGATTATTGAAGGGTAAATCTGTTCACACAGTTAAAATATCCAAATTGCTATAAAAAAGCAGTAGTCCTAATACCATTACCCCCACCAAAAATTAATCATTGTTCATTATTTTTTCTACCGAACTAAAATCACATCAAGATCGAGAAAGAGTGAGAGAGAGATGGGTTCTTCATTTTCTTGCTGTAAGATATCATCTAATTAACTACTATTTTTTCCTTCTTTAACTAAATATTTGTTCCTTTTTACCAGTTGTTGTAATTTTTATTTACTATAACAATAATATAATTGCAGCTTGTAGCAGGGAGCAAGGGCAACAAGAAAATATATCCCCGAAAAGAAGCTCAAAAAGAATATTCAAATGAAAAGAAATCACAAAGAAAGCATGCATATAAATGGATTAAAATCACTGTTGGACATGGGAGAAGCCTGGACTGCTACTACATTCAAATCACAAAGAAGGTGACTGTAGGCTCGAGATAAGCCTCACAGTCCCGTAGGGCGTATAGGAAGACCCTAATCCCGATGGCGTCCACCAGCTCGTGGAACTGGTCGAGAATGCCGATGCGCTCCATGGTGGTCGGGCAGATGACCCGAAATTTGCCGAGCCCCCGAGATCTGATCATGAAAATGTACCTGGGGTCGGGCTCCTTGGAGCCTGAGCTATTACCATCTCCGTCCTCCTGGTCATCAGCGGGGGAGGAGATGTCCATATCCTCCAGCGGTGGCTGATCTACCCCCTCAGACTCGTAGAATGAGGAGCGCTGCTGCTACCCTACCTGTGTGATAGAGTGGCGGAGGATGCAGCGGCGGATACCGCTGGTGGGTCCTCGGTGGGCAAAGAATGGAACTTGACGCCTGCGCGGGCCCTCTTGTTCTTCTTGTCGAATAGCTTTTCGATGGTTTTGTTGAGAGACATTGCTGCATGTGACAGAAAGTTAGTCGCATGTGGTATAAAAAAGGCCCTGTGCGGCATAACCATTGTCTGTCTGTTCAGCCTCCATGCCGCATACGGTATTGACTTATACCGCATACGGGTTCTGGTACTGGTAAAACCTGGTACTGGTAAATTTTTGCTGTATACCACATACGGCTTGGTTTTTGCTGTGTGCGGCTTTGGTACTTGGCAGGAAATTTTCTAAAAATCTGATTTGAAATTGAAACCATGCCGCATGCGGCTTAAAGATACCATGTACGGCCTAACAAAAAATTTCCATTTTTGGTTGATTTGCATGTAAGATTTCGGTACCAAATTGGTATCAATCGAGTACCAAACTACTCCAATTCTCAAACCAAACCAAATACTACAAATCTAAAAGATTAGTTTAGAGTTTTGTACCGGGAAGGCTTGAAAAGCCTTGGAGAAGAGGGTGGGCCGGGAGGAGAGGAGTGCAAGAGGGAGGCCTCCAACGCCGTATGTGGCTCCTGATCCGAGAAGAGAGGGGAGAGGCGACTCCGATGGTGGTGGTGGCGGCGACGTTGGCAGAGGCAGCAGCGGGCTAGGGTTAGACCTAGCCGGTGGGTATGGTGAGGAAGAGAAAGGAAAGAGAGAGGGAGAGCAAGAGAGCAAAGAATAGAGGGAGAGGAGAGGAAGAAAAAGGAAGGGAAAACTTCCTTTCCAGGATCCGTGTGGGCTTAAGTGATCCTATGCAACCAAGAGTTGCGTACGTTGGGTGGGAAGCGCGTAACTGGTCCAATTCGGGTCCGGGTCCTATCCGTGCGGCATTGGATGCCGCATGCGAGATCCGATAGTATGTCGCACGGTATCATGGTATTTGGCATTTTCTTCAATTGACCTTCCTCTGTCGTGTGATGGGTCCAAATTGAACTATTTACTTTTAAAGATTTATAAATCCTAATTTCTACTTACGTTCAGATCACAAGCGTATGATCCTACCGTGTAATATAATTGATGTGTTGATCCACAGGGATAGTGTATTTAGATTTTAAACACTTTTCACTAGTCTAGGTTCTTTGGGGGGGTTTTAAAGTTTGATGCGGTTGCGCTAATTGTGCTAAGGTTAGAATTAACCAATAAATAGAGGGTCTCTAGGGTTCAGGTGCTCTCCTTCTTAATTACGCAAAGTATAAATTTCGATGTCTCTCTACGTCGCATGCGGCACTGTCACTATCGCATGCGACCTAGATTGTCCCACAGCTATCCCGCATACGGCACTGTCACTGCTCCGCAGGACTTGCTAGGTTTTTACTTATGTGATTTGAAAGGTTTTTCGATCTTGCGATCGGCTTTTGGACTACCAAGGTTAAAGTGTTTTAGGTACGTAAGTATATTATGTCCATATACTATCCCGCAATTGAAATATCGCAAAGACCCTATCTACTCTAGATGTTTCCTAATATAATATAAATGTACAATTTACGCTATCCTACCAAGGGAGCCCACTGGATTCTATTTATACCCTCATTAGCTGAAGTGCCTATAGTACTTACATGCATTATTCCACTCACACCGGGATGCTATAACTATACACCTATTGGTATGTGGAGGGTCATTGGCCTATTGTAAACATAACTATGTATGGAAGGAATTAATAAAAATGAATTTAAATAATAAAGCAAACTCAAATCAACATAAACAAAACATAAACTTATACTAAAACATAATTAATAATTCGAGTACAACCTCACCCTAGAGATGAGAAGTTTACTTCTCATGGCCATGGCAAAATAAAAAGAATAAAAAAAAGACAACATAAATTACAACCCAATTGAAGATGGATGAACTTCTGCCTCCTTAGATGACGCATTCTTCTCTTGCTTGGCTTTCAATGGCTACCATTCTCTCTCTAAGTACTCTCTAACCTAACCTAGCAATGAGAATCGCTAATCTCGATTCGATGGACTTAACACAGTTAAACACGCACACTAAATCATATTACAAGAGGAGTATTTATAGCCTTCCTAAACAAGAGGTGAAGTAGTGGAAGTAGTGGAGGTGATGGAAACTTGGAGTGCACTTCAAGTTTGGATAGATGAAGCCAAAAATAGCTATGAAAGCTTGCCGCTAAAGCAATCGTGTCCTTTCAGAAAAATTCTACCGAAAATAGCATCAACGGTGGATGATCTGATCCCAAGGAAACAGTCCACAGATTCAGTCCACGGATCGTGCGGGATAAGTCTATGCCGCATGCGGCATAGAAGAGGCTGCACGGCTTCCTGACTTAGTGAATTTTTTTGTAATTTTGCTATTTCGCATGTTGTGCACTTCGTGTGAGGTGGTGCTACTCCATGTGATGCCCTGTTTTGGTGCAATCTCCAGAAATCGCCTAAATAAACACTTTTTCTCTATTTTTGGTATAAATACTCAACTTTCTCGAAAATCTGCCAAAAAGACCTAAAAACACGTTTGCCGTAAATAAATCGGAAAAATGGCTACTTTGCATTCGTTTTTTTGCCATTTTCGCTGTTTTGGCTTCATCACACACCCAAGAAGCAAAGCTACTTGGGTAGGTTGGCTAAAAATTGGCTCTTGAATAAATTTTTTGGAAATATTGATAAATTTTCTAAGAATCAACCTAATACAAAAATGTTTACTCAATTCCTAATATTTGTACTTGGTGAAATTTTTAGAAAAATGGAAACCTTGGCATTCACAACACTTTGATTTTTATTTAGAAATAATTTGAAGACAACCCGTCTTAACATCATCATGGTAAAAGATATCTTAAAATCAATCAATACTTATTTTTCATCCTTTTAAATTTTCGATCCCTCTTTTGAACTAAAATTTTAAAGACTAAGTGTGTTAGTTGAATACAACTTTATTGAGAAAGTAAACTGTAAGAAAGTAAATACACCTTACTCAATTTGGTTTTACCCTTCTAGCAAATAGATACAAACGACAGGTTATGCGTTCCGAATGCACCTAAGGATTTCATCAAATCGCAATTTGAAACACGGTGGTGGGACCTATTTTGCGTCCTTTTCTAATAATTGTTATTTTTGGATTTTTGGTGGGACTCATTTTATGTCCTATTTTAGTACTAGTTGCATATACTATGAATACACACAATTTATATATATATATATATATATATATATATATATATATAGAGTGACTAAGATCAAAGTGGTATGACCAAGGCCTTTGGTGCTACCAAGTCGTTTTTGGATTTTCAAAGTCCAAACGGTCGATCTAAACCGTTAGATGTGATCTCTATATTAAAATCTGCTTGGAGACCAAATTTTACATTTTTTGGAATTTTTTTACTATTTTTTAAGCCACTTTGAAAATTGCTGATCACATGGTCCAGAATTTGGTTGCACTGTTTTTACTGTTCACCCGAATCTGCCATTTTCAAAGTGGCTTAAAAAATAGTAAAAAAATTTCAAAAAATGTAAAATTTGGTCTCCAAGCAGATTTTAATATAGATTGAACATCTAACGGTTTAAATCGACTATTTGAACTTTAAAATTGCAAAAACTAATTGGTAGCACCAAGGCGTTGGTCATACCACTTTGACCTTAGCCACTCTCTCTCTCTATATATATATATATGAGTAAGGCTACGGTGCTTTGCAAATTAAAGAGGGTGTTTTACTTCGGGCTATTTTTTCAATTTGCAAAACTCGATCCGAACCGTTCAACATGTTCTAAATGTTGAAATGTGCTTGGAGACCAAATTTTACATTTTTTGGAATTTTTTTACTATTTATTAAGCCACTTTTTCAATCGCTGATCCGGTGGTCCAGAAAATTTTACTGTTTTTTACTATTTACCGTCGGATCAGCAATTTTCAAAGTGGCTTAATAAATAGTAAAAAAATTCCAAAAAATGTAAAATTTGGTCTCCAAGCACATTTCAATATTTAGAACATGTTGAACGGTTTGGATCGGTTGTTTGAGTTTTGCAAATTGAAAAAGTGGCCCGAAGTAAAACACCCTCTTTAATTTGCAAAGCACCATAGCCTTACTCTATATATATATATATATATATATATATATATATATATATCTGAAAATTGTCTTTCATAATTTTTGTCAAAATATAGGGGTCTCAATTTAAAAAGGATGTAACATAAAAAATATCTCTAACTTTAAGAAATTTTTTCTTACATAATGAATAAGGAAAATCATCTTTCAAAAATATTTCTTTTCTAATCGCTATGTTGTTAGCCTTAGCCTTTCCATATCCAAAATTTCAATCACATGTCTTGGAGACTGTGCTACTTTTTCATTTAGGAACTGGTTTAACAAAATTTGTATAGGAGTAATACTTTCAAAAAAATTCAAAATTTTGTGTGTTTTTCATGTGTTGGACTCTACCTAACCTATGACTCTATTAATCCTATACTTTATGCAATCTCGAACAATTAAGTCCAATCATGCAAGATTCTATGTTTATAACCTCGGTAAACCTCCTAGCAAGCTCGCAATCTCAATCAATTATGTTCAGTCATGCAAACCCTATTCGTGGTCAGGTAAAAAGCCTAGTTACACCCTCTAAAATTTGAAAAAAAAATTAAACCCTAAAAAGGGTTCAATCCCCTCCCCTAAGCTTAAATGAAGATACCACAAAGTTTTGAGTTACCACAAAGTTACCACAACCATTTTTTTCATTTTCAAAGTCCAAATCGTCAATCCAAACCATTCAACATGATCTCCACAATAAAATGTGCTTGCAGATCAAATTTTACATTTTTTTGAATTTTTTTTACTATTTATGAAGATGGGTACAAAATTCAATGGTCTGAATTTCACTAGTTTTTGTGAAATAATAATAGTAAAAAAAAATTCAAAAAAATGTAAAATTTGATCTGCAAGCACATTTTATTGTGGAGATCATGTTGCACGGTTTGGATTGACGATTTGGACTTTGAAAATGAAAAAAATGGTTGTGGTAACTTTGTGGTACTCAAAATTGTTGTAATCGGATACCTCCTCATATATTATATGAGGAGGGATCGGATGACATCTCTTTTTTGGTGACATCGGATGACACCGTGCATTTTCAAAGTCCAAACAGTCGATCCAAGCCGTTCAACATGATGGATATATTAAAATGTGCTTGCAGATCAAATTTTACATTTTTTTGAATTTTTTTACTATTTATTAAGATGGGTACAAAAATTCAATGGTCTGAAAACAACGATTTTGTAAAATACTTAATAAATAGTAAAAAAATTCAAAAAAATATAAAATTTGATCTGCAAGCACATTTTAATATATCCATCATGTTGAACGGTTTGGATCGACTGTTTGAACTTTGAAAACTTTGAAAATGTATGGTGTTATTCGATGTCACCAAAAAGAGGTGTCATCCGATCCCTCCTCATATTATATATATACATATATATATATATATATATATATATATATATATATATTGTTAGTTGACTTCGAGACTGTTGAAAATCTAGCAGTGTTGAACATTCACATAATTCATAACCTTATTTATTATTTTGCCTAGTGACATCTAGTCAAGTTGGCTGTTGTATGTTATTTGAATAGGTGTTACGGCAGGTTCTCTTCTATGCGGGTTGTGACATAAAATCCGACACAGATATGTCGACATTGAAAGCTCATTCTGTACTAGTGGTGGCATCCCACATGCTGATAAGTGGGCAGATATGCGTATACTATCGTATCCAGTCGGAATCAATGATTGTACTGAACAAAATTAATTTAAATATTAGATATGTTGACGCTTATATCCGATACATATCATACACAAATCATTGAGTGTATCTAATCATTAACTGTATCTGAACAAAATTAATTATTACTAAATATTAGATATGCCTTCAAGCATATCTGAAATATGAAATGAATAAGTATCAGATAAGGTTATGAGGTCAGGGGCAGCAACAATATATTAGAAAAGAAAGAAAAGAAGCATAACAAATATGAGGATGATGAACAACTCCAAATGGTCTAGACTCATTGATCCTAAAAAAAATGTTTCTAATTTCCATTAAATATTTTTTTATGCTTATTTATATGTTTCTTCAATTCACTATGCAAATTATATTTATGGAGACTATTTTTGCCGAAAATATTTTGAGACAAAGTTCTTCCCGTGAAAAAATATATCAAGTTATGAAGAATTTGCAAAGTGTTTTAATTAATGAATTCGAATGAAATATTCATGAAAGAAACAAAAACCTATTGATATAAAATTTAAAGGCATAATGTCTTCGAAGATTACAAAGGGCTTACAAGCAATTAAAGGTAAGATATTCTAAGTGTAATTAAGAAGTTAATAAAAGCCCAGAAGAGAGAAGCAATTATAAATGCAAGAAATCCTGTGATGAGTTCAACGACCCAAAAAATAGAGGGCTTAATGAACTTTTTGAAGGGCATCATATCACCGTGGTAATACATACAGCGCTTAGAGTTCTCAGGGACCCAAAAAGTTAGCGTTAAGGGTGGGCTATTAATGGAATCCACAGTCCAATAGCCCAATAGAATTATGGGCCGACTTATCTATTTAATCCACCATGCTATAATATGTAAGGTAATTGTACAAAAGTAAACAAGATGCGACCTCCTGAGAAATCCCTGTGTTACATCTCTGAGGTAGTATAGATTCGAAATCCAGATGGTAGTAACCCTTGAGATATTAAATAGTTGGATAGCTTGATCTCCAACTTTTAGTAAAAAAAAGTAAACAAAAAGCTTCATAAAATTTCTGAATTTATAAATGAAGAAAAACTATTGTTGTCTTGCCAATCCACGGTCTGCAAAGAATCATAGAAAATTTGAAATTAATCAATAAACTGCACCTAGTTCTACTATGTTAATAGAAAAATATAATATTAAAAAAAAATTGAAGTTGTTATATTTTGGCGATGTTCCATATTATTAATCATCCAATGGTCCGTCTCTCATGGAATCCTTTGAACTCAGCGCTAATTAAGAGAGAAGTTCTCGTCTTAAGTATCTACCTTAGGTCCACCTCCGTATCCAATTTAAAATTGTTTTAATAGATATGCTCTACTTGTTAACATTTAAATAATTTGTTTGAACACAAAACTAGATGCTTGTAACATATAATTACAAAAATATGGAGTACTGCACTGTTTTTTAAAATATTAAATAAGTTATTAAATTTCAACTCTATGACTTTGAATGTCATATTGGCTTTTTACTCTTCATCTTGTAATTAACCTCTTTTGTACTATATTCTATAATTAACCTCGAGAAACCACCCGGTGACTTTCAAGATCATATTAACTACACCTTTTAAATATATCTGTCAGCGGAGAACCAGCATTGATGTTGATGAGGTCAAGGCTAGAATAATTAAATATCAATGTAATTTTCAGAATTTGGAACTACGCGATTTCTTTGAATCGTAAAACATTTTATAATCCAATAGTGTTGTTGACTTAGAAAGATGCTCGAACAAGTTTTTAATTATCTTTAGAACATAAATTGTTTTTTTTTTTTTTGAAAGAAGTGGGTATATGCCCACCGATTTTCATTAATAAAACGAAAACCATATTACACTGTTTGTGAGCCCAGTATCAACACACTAGTACCACCTACAACAGTTTACAAAACAAAAGAACTTGCAACAAAGCTAAGGCATCAAGATAATACCAACAAAAGCAACAGATAAGCAATTCTCAGAACCTACAAGAATCACCTAACAACACTACCAAATATTACATTTTAAGCAAAATAGACCCTGAAACTAGTAAAAATCACATAAACTTCATCCTTCAGCATCTTTGTTCTCCATCTTCAGTCTCATCATCCCAAATATTCACTATCCCAAGTATAGAGATTGTATCCAGCCCAGCCTCCATAGGGATAGTAAGCAAACCTCCTGATTGGCCCTTTAAATTAGTAGGTAACATACATATTTATTTTTCTATTGCATTGTTTTTCTGATTTGAACACCAAAATTTAGCTATTGCAAGAACCTGTGTCCCTAAGCTGCTAGCCTGTTTTGCAATGCCCCCCTTAAAAATAACTGTATTCCTCTCAAGCCGTAAAGTCCATATAACTGCGCATATAATAGCTATAATTATATTATCATCCTTCATAGGGATACATGTACCTATGTCCCACAATTCATCAAGTGTTGTACAAGTAAAAACAAAATTATTAAATAGAGCTATCCAAGCCCATAACTGATTGACCAAAGGACAAGTCAGAAACAAATGAGAAGCAGTTTCTTGCGAATAAGAAAATATGCAACTTTGGTCACCATGCCAACCCCTTTTTCCTAATTATCCCTTGTCAAAATTCTGTTTTGTTTGGCCAACCAAAGAAAAATTCTGATTTTTATGTTAGGACTCAGCTGAAAATTATGGAACAATGATAATAAGGCACACCACTCTGTATGGTATATACTAACCAATCGCCTACAAAATTCAATATGCAAACCATCAGAAGTAAACACCTGTGAAACTAAAATAACTTTATCATATGCAATATTAAACAAGTTAGGATAGAAAGTGTGCAAAGCATTATTGCTAATCCACCTATCAAGTCAAAATATTGTAGAATGTCCATTCCCAACTTGCCAATCAATACTAACTTCCACAATTAATTTATTTTTCGTGATATCTTTCCAAAGAAAGGAAAGCAAACCATAAGTACCTAAGGCACTATATTTTTGTAAAAGAATATTTCTCCAAGTACCTATAATTTTATCATCCAAAAATCTCATTAGCCACTTGGCTAATAATGCTTTGTTCATCACTTGTAAGTCAAGTACACCTAAACCACCTAATTGTTTACTTTTGCATACCCTGTTCCAACTGATAAGTGCATGTTTTTTCCTCACTGTGTTTCCCCCAAACCATACAAATTGCCTTCTTAGTTTATCAATTCTCATCCTAATTCTAGTTGGCATTTTATACGACGACAACCAATACAAATGTATAGCTGAAACGACATAATTCACCAATGTCACTGTGCCCCCAAAGACATCAATTTACTTTTCCAATATTGAAACCTTTTCTCAATCTTTTCAACTAATTCATTCCAACAATGCATAGACAGTTTTTTCCAGTGGAAAGGAACTCCTAAGTTATAGGTAAGATAACTAATTTACACCCTAGTTGAGTGACTAACACCTGTCCTTCCTGTTGAGATAAGTTTGAAGCCACCATTTGACTTTTATCAAAATTTATTTTCAAACCTGATAGGTTTTGAAAAGAAAGAAAAATCCATTTTAAAGAGTTAATCATTTTTCTATCTGCCTACAAAAAATAATAATGTGTCATCTGCAAAGTGCAGATTCAACACATCCCTAAATTTAAAAGATTACATAAACCCCTAATCAAACCAGCAGCCTAAGCTATCTTAAGAATTTTGTTAAGTACATCAGCTACTAAGTTAAACATAAAGGGGATAAAGGATCCCCCTGTCGTAAACCCCTTCTGCATTGAAAATAATCCCCTAATTCCCCATTAATATTAACACGTGATTTATTAGAAATAAGTAAATTTTGGATCCTAGAAATAAATTATCTCCAAAACCCCTAAACTTAAGTAATTCCAACAAGAATCCCGAGTTTACTCGATCATATGCTTTTTCAAAATCGAGTTTAAAAAGAACACATTTAATTTAATGCAACAAAAATATTATCCATAATTTATCTACCTTTACTAAAAGCATTTTGGGAGGAATCTATCAAGTTATCCATACAAGTTAGCAAGTCTTTCAGTCAAACATTTGGTAATAATTTTGGGGCCTAGTGCCTTACATGGATTGCATGAAAATTAGGTCTTAGTAATTTCATTTAATGTAAAAGGTCTTTCTAAACTCTGACATTGATCCCTTGTCAATAATTCAGACTCATCCCAAAGATCATGATGAATAGACACCGTCCAAAAATATGTAAGTTTGGCTTCCACATCAGTAGGTTTTCCATCACTAAGCTTCACCTTCAATTTGTAAGTTTCATGTAATTCTTCAAATACTTGATATTAATACTTCCAGACATCATCTAGTGCTATATGGAAAAAAAAATTGATAGAATTTGTTAGATACAAACACTTGATGCATGAACTATTCACACTTGCATGATGAGATATGAATACTTGCAATACTTGATATTAATACTTTCATACACCATCCAGTCTAATATGGAAAAAAATTGATAGAATTTGTTAGATATAAACACTTGATACTTGAATTATTCACACTTGCATGATGAGGTATGACTACTTGCAATAATTGGATATTAGTACTTTCAGACATCATCCAGTGCTATATGGAAAAAAAATTGATATAATTTGTTTGATACAAAACACTTGATATATTAACTATTCACACTTGCACGACGAGATATGAATACTTACTCGATGAGGTATGAATACTTGCATGATGAGATATTAATACTTGGGCGACGGACAACCCGAAAGTTTGTCATAATGGATCTCATTTGAAAGAGAAAATTGTATAGAAGATGTTCGTGGTTTTAGATTCACAAAATTTCTCACAGATCGTCAGAAATATTGGTTAGATTGAACCGACAAAAGACAAACACCTCTAAAAACGTGTAAAAGATGGGTGAGTGATGTGTCCAGTTTTTTATTTGTGAAATACTTGGTATGTTAGGTATGAATACTTGATATATTATATATTAATACTTGTGCACATAGGTATCTATACTTGCTCGATGAGGTATGAATACTTGCATGTGGAGACATGAATAATTGTGTGACGGACAGCCCGAAAGTATGTCATCATGGATCTCATTTTAAAGAGAAAATTGTGTAGAAGATGTTCATGGTTTTAAATTTGTGAAATTACTCACAGATCATCACAAATATTGGCTAGATTGATCGGAGAAAAAAAACTACCTCCAAAATTGTGTAAAAGATGAGTGAGTGATGTGTCCAGTTTTTTATTTGTGAAATACTTGATATCTTAGGTACGAATACTTGATATACTATATATTAATACTTGTGCACATAGGTATCTATGCTTGGTCGATGAGGTATGAATACTTGCATGTGGAGATATGAATACTTGTGCGACGGACAGCCCGAAAGTATGTCATCATGGATCTCATTTGAAAGAGAAAATTGTGTAGAAGACGTTTGTGGTTTTAGATTTGCAAAATTTCTCACAGATAGTTAGAAATATTTGTTAGATTGAACGGAGAAAAAAAAAACCACCTCTAAATCGTGTAAAAGATGAGTGAGCAATGTGTCCAGTTTTTTATTTGTGAAATACTTGATATCTTAGGTATGAATATCTGATATATTATATATTAATACTTGTGCACATAGGTATCTATACTTGTGCGCGCCAGTTGTAAAATCTTTCAAATATTAGGTGATCCCCAAGTAGTTAGTGGTCCCCCCAGGTAGTTAGTAGTTCCTCAGGTCGTTAATGCTTGATGCATGAACTATTTACACTTATACAATGAGGTATGAATACTTGCTCGATGAGTTATGAATACTCGCATTACGATGTATGAATACTTATGCAACAGACAACTCGAAAGTATGTCATCATGGATCTTATTTGAAAGAGAAAATTGTATAGAAGACATTCGTGGTTTTAGATTCACAAAATTCCTCACAGATCGTCAGAAATATTGGTTAGATTGAACGGAGAAAAGAAAATACCTCTGAAAACGTGTAAAAGATGAGTGATTGATTTGTCCAGTTTTTTATCTGTGAAATACTTCAAATGTTAGGTATGAATACTAGATATATTGTATATTAATACTTGTGCATATAGGTATCTATACTTGCTCGATGAGGTATGAATACTTGCATGAGGAGATATGGATACTTGTGCGATGAACAATCCGAAAGTATGTTATCATGGATCTCATTTGAAAGAGAAAATTGTGTAGAAGATATTCGTGGTTTTAGATTCACAAAATTTCTCATAGATCGTCAGAAATATTAGCTAGATTGGACAGAGAAAAAAAAATCACCTCTAAAATCGTGTAAAAGATGAGTGAGTGATGTGTCCAGTTTTGTATTTGTTAAATACTTGATATCTTAGGTATGAATACTTAATATATTATATATTAATAGTTGTGCACATAGGTATATACACTTGCGCGCGCCAGCTGTAAAATCTTTCAATTATTAGGCGGTCCCCAAGTAGTTAGTGGTCTCCCAAGGTAGTTAGTAGTTTCTCAGGTAGTTAATGCTTGATACATGAACTATTTACACTTATACGATGAGGTATAAATACTTTCTCGATGAGTTATGAATACTATCACTATGTTGTATTAATACTTGTGCAACAGACAACTCGAAAGTACGTCATCTTGGATCTCATCTGAAAGAGAAAATTATGTAGAAGACATTCGTGATTTTAGATTCACAAATTTCTCAAAGATCGCCGGAAATATTGGCTATATTGACGGAGAAAAAAAACCACCTCTAAAATCGTGTGAAAGATGAGTGCGTGATGTGTCCAGTTTTTTATTTGTGAAATATTTGATATCTTAGGTGTGAATACTTGATATATTATATATTAATACCTGTGCACATAGGTATCTATACTTGTGCGCGCCAGTTATAAAATGTTTTAAATAGTACGCAGTCCCCAAGTAGTTAGTGGTCCCCCCAGGTAGTTAGTAGTTCCTCATCCAGTTATGCTTGATACATGAACTATTTAAACTTATACGACGAGGTCTGAATACTTGCTCGATGAGGTATGAATACTTGCATTACGATGTGTGAATACTCATGCAGCAGACAACTCGAAAGCATGTCATCATGGATCTCATTTGAAAGAGAAAATTGTGTAGAAATCGTTTGTGGTTTTAGATTCACAAAATTCCTCACAGATCGTCAGAAATATTTGTTAGATTGAACGGAGAAAAGCAAAACACTTCTAAAAACGTGTAAAAGATGGGTGAGTAATGTGTCCAGTTTTTTATTTGTGAAATACTTGATATGTTAGGTATGAAACTTGATATATTATATATTAATACTTGTGCACATAGGTATCTATATTTGCTTGATGAGGTATGAATATTTGCATGACGATATATGAATACTTGTGCGACGGACAACCTGAAAGTATGTCATTATGGATCTCATTTGAAAGTGAAAATTGTGTTGAAGACGTTCGTGGTTTTAGATTCGCAAAATCCTCACAGATCGTCAGAAATATTGGTTAGATTGAGCGGAGAAAAAAAAACCACCTCTAAAATTGTGTAAAAGATGAGTGAGTGATGTGTCTAGTTTTTTATTTGTGAAATACTTGATATCTTAGGTATGAATATTTGATATATTATATATTAATACTTGTGCACATGGTTATCTATTCTTGTGCGTGCCAGTTGTAAAATCTTTCAAATATTAGGCTGTCCCCAAGTAGTTAGTGGACCCCCAGGTAGTTAGTAGTTCCTCAGGTAGTTAATGCTTGATACATGAACTATTTACATTTATATGACGATGTATGAATACTTGTATTACGATGTATGAATACTTATGCAACAGATAACTCGAAAGTATGTCATCATGGGTCTCATTTGAAAGAGAAAATTGTGTAGAAGACGTTCGTGGTTTTAAATTTACAAAATTTCTCACAGATCGTCAGAAATATTGGTTAGATTGAACGGAGAAAAAAAAATTATTTCTAAAAACGTGTAAAAAATGGGTGAGTGATGTGTCTAGTTTTTTTTTTAAATACTTGATATATTAGGTATGAAAATTTGATGTATTATATATGTATACTTGATATATTATATATGAATATTTGTGCACGCCAGTTGTAAAATCTTTCAAATATTAGACGGTCTCCAAATAGTAAGTGGTTCCCCTAAGTAGTAGTTACTCAAGTAGTTAATGACTGGGGGAAGAAATGGGGGAAGGTTATGGGGGGATAGCTAGGTGGTCCCAACAATATATTAGAAAAGAAAGAAAAGAAGCATAACAAATATGAGGATGATGAACAACTCCGAATGGTCAAGACTCATTGATCCTAAAAAAAATGTTTCTTATTTCCATTAAATATTATTTTTTATGCTTATTTATACGTTTCTTCAATTCACTATGCAAATTATATTTATGGAGACTATTTTTGTCTAAAATATTTTGAGACAAAGTTCTTCCCGCGAAAAAATATATCAAGTTATGAAGAGTTTGCAAAGTGTTTTAATTAATTAATTCGAATGAAATATTCTTGAAAGAAACAAAAATCTATTGAGATAAAATGTAAAGGCATAATGTGTCCAAGTTTACAAAGGGCTTACAAGCAATTAAGGGAAAGAAATTCTAAGTGTAATTAAGAAATTAATGAAAGTTTTTAGTAAGAAGTGCCAAGAAGAGAAAGACAAGCAATTCTAAATGCAGGAAATCCTGTGATGAGTTCAACGACCCAAAAAATAGAAGGCTTAATGAACTTTTAGAAGGGCATCATATATCACCGTGCTCAGGGACCCAAAAAGTTACAATAG
Source organism: Carex parvula (assembly GCA_025461045.1). Taxonomy (NCBI): domain Eukaryota; kingdom Viridiplantae; phylum Streptophyta; class Magnoliopsida; order Poales; family Cyperaceae; genus Carex; species Carex parvula. The sequence continues at coordinate 636,351 of JAJGRW010001306.1, read as the reverse complement.
CGTTAAGGGTGGGCTATTAATGGAATCCACAGTCCAATAGCCCAATAGAATTATGGGCCGACTTATCTATTTAATCCACCATGCTATAATATGTAAGGTAATCGTACAAAAGTGATTCAACCTCCTGGGAAGTCCTGTGTTGCATTACCTAGGTAGTATAGATTCGAAATCCAGATGGTAGTAACCCTTGAGATATTAAATAGTTGGGTAGCTTGACCTCCAACTTTTAGTAAAAAAAAGTAAACAAAAAGCTTCATAAAATTTGTGAATTTATAAATGAAGAAAAACTATTGTTGTCTTGCCAATCCACGGTCTGCAAAGAATCATAGAAAATTTGAAATTAATCAATAAACTGCACCTAGTTCTACTATGTTAATAGAAAAATATAATATTAAAAAAAAATTGAAGTTGTTATATTTTGTTGATGTTGATGAGGTAATTGTACAAAAGTAAACAAAAATTGAAATATAATATTATTAATCATCCAACGGTCCGTCTCTCATGGTATCCAGGTTTGAACTCAGCGCTAACCAAGAGAGTTCTCGTATTAAGTATCCACCTTAGGTCAACCTCCGTATCCAATTTAAAATTGTTTTAATAGATATGCTCTACTTGTTAACATTTAAATAATTTGTTTGAACACAAAACTAGATGCTTGTAACATATAATTACAAAAATATGGAGTGCAACTATTTTTTAAAATATTAAATAATTAAGTTATTAAATTTCAACTCTATGACTTTGAATGTCATATTGGCTTTTTACTCTTCATCTTGTAATTAAACTCTTCTGTACTATATTCTATAATTAACCTCGAGAAACCACCGGTGACTTTCAAGATCATATTAACTACACCTTTTAAATATATCTGTCAGCGGAGAACCAGCATTGATGTTGATGAGGTGAAGGGGAGAATAATTAAATATCAAGGTAATTTTCTTGGAACTATGAGATTTCTTTGAATCGTAAAACATTTTATAATCCAATAGTGTTGTTGACTTAGAAAGATGCTCGAACAAGTTTTTAATTATCTTTAGAACATAAATTGTTTTTTTTTTTTTTTAAGAAGTGGGTATATGCCCACCGATTTTCATTAATAAAACGAAAACCATATTACACTGTTTGTGAGCCCAGTATCAACACACTAGTACCACCTACAACAGTTTACAAAACAAAAGAACTTGCAAGAAAGCTAAGGCATCAAGATAATACCAACAAAAGCAACAGATAAGCAATCAGAACCTACAAGAATCACTTAACAACACTACCAAATATTACATTTTAAGCAAAATAGACCCTAAAACTAGTAAAAATCACATAAACTTCATCCTTCAGCATCTTTGTTCTCCATCTTCAATCTCATCATCCCGAATATTCACTATCCCAAGTATAGAGATTGTATCCAGCCCAGCCTCCATAGGAATAGTAAGCAAACCTCCTGATAGGCCCTTTACATCAGGAGGTAACATACATATTATTTTTTCTGTTGCATTATATTTCTGATGTGAACACCAAAACTTAGCTGTTGCAATAATCTGTCCCTAAGGTGCTAGCCTGTTTTGCAATGCCCCCCTTAAAAATAACTCTATTCCTCTCAAGCCATAAAGTCCATATAACTGCACCTATAATAACCATAATTATATTATCATCCTTCATAGAGATACATGTACCTACGTCCCACAATTCATCAAGTGTTGTACAAGTAAAAACAATATTATTAAATTGAGCTATCCAAGGCCATAACTGATTGACCAAAGGACAAGTCAGAAACAAATGAGAAGCAGTTTCTGCGAATAAGAAAATATGCAACTTTGGTCACCATGCTAACCCCTTTTTCCTAAATTATCCCTTGTCAAAATTCTGTTTTTTTTGGCCAACCAAAGGAAAATTTCTGATTTTTAGGTTTATATTAGCAGTCCAGATACTAGTAAATGCAGAATAAGATATGCCGCCAAATGCCAACCATGTATACAGAGATTAAACACTAAATTTGCCAGTACTAAACAATCTTCAAACAATTTCATCATTGTTAGGACTCAGCTGAATATTATGGAACAATGATAATAAGGCACACCACTCTGTATGGTATATACTAACCAATTGCCTACAAAATTCAATATGCAAACCATGAGAAGTAGACACCTGTGAAACTAAAATAACTTTTTCATATGCAATATTAAACAAGTTAGGATAGAAAGTGTGCAAAGCATTATTGCTAATCCACCTATCAAGTCAAAATATTATAGAATGTCCATTCCCAACTTGCCAATCAATACTAACTTACAATTAATTTATTTTTCGTGATTTCTTTCCAAAAAAAGGAAAGCAAACCATAAGTACCTAAGACACTATATTTTTGTACAAGAATATTTCTCCAAGTACCTGTAATTTTATCATCCAAAAATCTCATTAGCCACTTGGCTAATAATGCTTTGTTCATCACTTGTAAGTCAAGTACACCTAAACCACCTAATTGTTTTCTTTTGCATACCCTGTTCCAACTGATAAGTGCATGTTTTTTCCTCACTGTGTTTCCCCCAAACCATACTAATTGCCTTCTTAGTTTATCAATTCTCATCCTAATTCTAGTTGGCATTTTATACAACGACAACCAACACAAAGGTATAGCTGAAACGACATAATTCACCAATGTCACTGTGCCCCCAAAGACATCAATTTGCTTTTCCAATATTGAAATCTTTTCTCAAACTTTTCAACTAATTCATTCCAACAATCCATAGACAGTTTTTTCCAGTGGAAAGGAACTCCTAAGTTATAGGTAAGATAACTAATTTACACCCTAGTTGAGTAACTAACACCTGTCCTTCCTGTTGAGATAAGTTTGAAGCCACCATTTCACTTTTGTCAAAATTTATTTTCAAACCAGATAGGTTTTCAAAAGAAAGAAAAATCCATTTTAAAGAGTTAATCATTTTTCTATCTGCCAACAAAAAAAAATAATGTGTCATCTGCAAAGTGCAGATTCAACACATCCCTAAATTTAAAAGATTACCTAAACCCCTAATCAGACCAGCAGCCTGAGCTATCTTAAGAATTTTGTTAATTACATCAGATACTAAGTTAAACAGAAAGGGGGATAAAGGATCCCCTGTCGTAAACCCCTTTTGCATTGAAAATAATCCCCTAATTCCCCATTAATATTAACACATGATTTATCAGAAATAAGTAAATTTTGGATCCTAGAAATAAATTATCTCCAAAACCCCTAAACTTAAGTACTTCCAACAAGAATACCGAGTTTACTCGATCATATGCTTTTTCAAAATCGAGTTTAAAAAGGACACCTTTAATTTTATGCAACAAAAATATTATCAATAATTTATCTTCCTTTATAAAAGCATTTTGGGAGGAATCTATTAAGTTATCCATACAAGTTGCAAGTCTATCAGTCAAACATTTGGTAATAATTTTGGGGCCTGGTGCCTTAGAGGATTGCATGAAAATTAGGTCTTAGTAATTACATTTAATGTAAAAGGTCTTTCTAAACTCTGACATTGAGCCCTTGTCAATAATTCAGACTCATCCCAAAGATCAGGTTGAATAGACACCGTCCAAAAATATGTAAGTTTGGCTTCCACATCAATAGGTTTTCCATCACTAAGCTTGACCTTCAATTTGTAAGTTTCATCTAATTCTTCAAAAATATGTCTATCACCTATCATGTGATTGGAACAACCGCTGTCCAAAAACCAGATTTCTGATACATAAGTTTCAATTTCAGTATAAGCCATAAATACTTGGCTTGTTCTTTCTTTTCTTCGATAAAACTTGCTTGTTGGTCATCCCTTTGTTTCTTGTAGCATTTTTCTTGATAGTGCCCGAACCTATTGCAATAATAGCATTGTACATCTTTCCTTTGCTAATTCTTTCGGTACCGCTGCTAAAATTGAGGTGAAAACTCACTGCTGGTGGTTCTACCTGGAGCCGAATCACCCTTGATGTAAAACACCCTTTCATCGCCTTTCTCCTCAGATCTGGACATCCTAGCTTCATGGGTTTGCAGTGATACCATTAGTTAATCAAAGGAATAGGTTCAAAGATCCTTTGATTCTTCAATTGCTGCCTCCCTGTGATCAAATTTTTGTGTTAGGCTTCTCAGCACCTTTGCCACCATGGTTTGCTCTGACATGTTGCCTCCATAAGTGCGAATTTGGTTGACAACGAATGTGACTCTTAACAGAAAAATCTGCAATAATTTTTCTGTTTGCATGTGAATTGTCTTGAAATCTCGATGAAGGTATTGCAATTTGATGGCCATAACTCGTGTGCTTCCCTGAAATGCCGTCTTCAAGGTTGTCCATGCTTTTTTAGCAGTAGTTGCTGCAGCAAGTAACAAGATTAGGTGCCATTTGATGCCATTTGATAGACATATTCTTCTTTTGTGAACTGATATTTTAAGGAAAATAAATTTTTATAATTTTCATTTAGGTTAGTTATTTTCTTATGTAGGCTAACAATTTCATATCCTTTTGAATGTAAATTAATGCTTCCAACTTTCTATACGGTTGTTGTTACGTCCGTGTACCATTTCCAGTCTTTGTTATGTCTCTATATCACCTATTTAAATTGTCACCGCCGAAACAAAGCGAGCCACAAGTGTTGTAATATCTTGGTTTAAGTAATCCTAGGTGTTGTGAGATTATAGGCGGCAGCATACTGTTTTTTAAGCATATATCAATTAATATAATATTGAGTTTATGACCATAGATAGTGTATAGCTTAATGATTTTATTAATATGCAATATGAAGTTTGTTTAGTTTAACATCGTTAAAAGCCTAAAATGCAAAATATCAAAGTCAACACCAATTGCAAGATAGAAAAATAAAATACGCAACAACAGTGATTGCAGTACAATATTACACATGATTATTCCAAATAATACAACATGCGTTGAAACAAAGTGCATAAACAAAAATAATAAATATAAATTACAACGAGAACCATTTGCTTCAGGAACAGGATCTGCACCTCCAATTTAATGAAGACTTGCTTCCAACCCTACTAGTTTCAAAGTCTCATTGCACTTGATAGAATTTGGTAGGTCAACAATTTTTGTATCAGTGAGATCCAAATATTCAAGACAACGTAAGCAGCCAATTATTTCTGGCAGTGTGTCTTTCTCAAGCTCACACTTGCGAAACTCCAAATGTCTCAGGCTCATCAGATTCTCTAACCAGGTGTGCTTTCCATCATAGAATGTCACATTGGTATTGTAAGCAATCAACACTTTCAACAGCTTCATTCGATTGTGGATTGGCAATATCTTATCAAAGAACATGAGGGTACGCACTTTTGGTCCTGTGTAATCGATTACGTCTTTGTTTTTGGTGGAGTTGCTTTGCATCTTGGGTTCGTAGTCATGGAATGAAGCATGGCGTGCAGTCTCCTTCTGTTGGTTATCTTCTTGCTTCGAGAATATGGTGATGAAGTCCTTCTCCTTGGCTTCGTGAACAGCTAGGTTCCTATGAAGTGTGTGTACTCGACATCGCTCGATGATGCCAGTTGAAGTTTTTGCTGTGACTTGAACCATACATCTGCAAAAAAGGTTAACAGAATTGACAAGTCTCTCTTTAATGCAGGAAAAGAAACAAAAATACAAAAAGGATATATATGTATGTATGCATGATACTATGTATACTTCAGAAGTAAATTAATTGATAAATAAATTACATAGAACATGCAAGTACCTTTGGACAAGTTCATCTAAGTAACCTTGAGCTTTTTCATCCATTGTGCCACTCCCGTCCTGCGGTATGAATCCCTCGATACTCCAATATGAAATGAGAGACCGAGCATTGATTTCATAGTCCTCGGGAAAAACAGATAATGACATGAAACATGATTTCAGATGTAATGGCAAGTGCTTGTAGCTTAAGCAACTTTTTCCATCTGTAACCCAATCATTGATTTTCATGAACCTTTCCCAAGTCGAGTAGTCCTGGGATTTTCTCGATAAGAGACCCCCTAAAACCACCAATTGCAGAGGCAAGCCGCCACATTTTCTGGCAAATTCTCTTGCAAGCTCTTTGAGATCTTGAGGACAGGCTTCATTTGGGTCTCTTGTCAGGAAAGCCTTTCGAAGTAGAAGCTCCACGCTTTGTTCTTCATTTAAATACTTTAGTTGGTGCGGATTAGGATCTGCTCTTATAGCAACATTAAAAAACCGAGAAGTTATCACTACCCGACTACCATCATTAACATCAGTGAATGCCCATTGTAACTGCTCCCATAAGCTTTCTTCCCAAATGTCATCCATAACAGCTAAAATTTTTTTCTCTTTCATGGATTTACAAATTTCCCTGATCAAGTCTTCTTCGGTTGACTCGTGATAATCTCTCTGGTTGACTGGTTGAAGCTTTTCATGCATCTTCTTTAAGAGGTCAATCAGGGTGGACTCCTTGGAAACCGATAACCATATATGAATATCGAATCTGTCCTTGACCTCAGCACTGCAGTAAAGGAGATAACAATGCTGTAAGGTTTAAATGCAGAGAACAAAAATGCAATGACCACAATAACAATATATACATCTATGTAAAGCATAAAGACATACTTGCTGTATACTGATTGGGCAAGAGTGGTCTTTCCAATACCTCCGGGACCCACAATAGAGACCACAGAACGCCTTGAAGTATGTTCATCAAGCAGTCGGCCAATAATGTTCTCCTTGTCAGATTCAAAACCAACAACTTCCATTTCCATCTCATCAAGTTCGGGATAAATCAGTCGTATGATCTTAGTCTGGGCATCATCCATCTCACTGCCCAGTTGTTGGAGTGCTGGAAGCAACGTGGGTTTCTTGAAAGACTTCTTCATGTAATTGATGAAGCCTGGCTCTTTATAATTAATCCAATCAACTTCTGCCTGGAATTACCTGAGATCTCTCAGTGCATATTGTGATACTTATCAAATGCATGTTTTCGGTCCTATTCGCTAGAATCATTATATGCATCTTCTAGTTGCACACACCGTCCTATACCACAGTTGATTTTTTTTTCCAGTTCTAAACTATTTATTCATTTATATTAATGTCACCCCCCATGACAACCCGCCATGTATTTCTACGTAAGGCGTGAGCATACTACACATATCATCAATGAAACATATATACTGCCATAAACTTATATATATAAGTCACACATAATGTATTTTGACACAAAGGACATAAATGGACATGACTATATTATAAATGTACCATAGCCATGTTCATTTTATGTATTCAAGCAAAACAAAATAGATTAAATAAGTGGCAATATAATAATTATTCTTTTGTCTTTCCGTCTTAATTTCTCACCTTGCTTAGCCACGTTGTGTTCTTCATTTGGAACCCACATAAATTAAACGGATGAGAGGTCAAACAAACTCTCAGTACGGGATTTTAGTTCCAGCCTGGATCTTTGTGAAATTATTTTTAAATATCAAATGTACATATCACATTCAAATTTAATTAAGGAAATTTATCAGAGGATGCACTACTTTAGTTATATATTAAAAAACAAACCATTTGTCATTCACAATTATTTTTACTCTACTGACAATAATCATCCCAATAGCGAACCTCAAACAAATTGGTCATGGTTGTCGCCCTAATAGCGAAAACATCATGTAAATTAGGGTTAGACTCGTGGCGGCAAAACACCTCAAGCAGCCTTTTATGCATCCACGTTAACAAGGAGTATTTCGACCCAATGTATACATCCCGATTTGTAAAACATAACAACCGCGGTTCACTGATCGTATCCTAACCTTTTCCATTCACATATATTAGGTTCATTTCCAAATTTCATTTCAATAACATTGATGGCATCTTTTATTAGATTTCTACAAGTCAAATCTATTGGTCAATGTGATATGCTTCTATCTTTGTATCTCATTTATTGGTGGTCTGAACAAATGAAAATGGATTGTTCGATTTAACTTGTATAATTTAACTGTCAACAATAAATAAATAAAATATGTAGCAAACGGTAAAGTAATTTAACAACTATCCGGGAAATACACCGCACCTGGAATTCCGTATGTCCCTAGAGTGTACACTTCACTTTGTCATGTTCCTCAATCTCTAGACTTGAACCTAAGTTATTTAATTTCTAACTTCAATTAACTTTGTTTCTAAATAATAAATAATAAATATTTTTTTATTTAATTATTTTATATCTGTATTTATCATAAATTTTAAATTCATTAAAAATTTAATTTTGAAATTTAGTAATAACGAGAATTCTGGTTGTTGTTACTTCATTATAATATTAACAACATACATATATATAACTATATTGATGAGAGAAAAGAGTGGAGAGATGTGATTTGACTACGCAGTTTGATATGAAGTCATAGTATATGAAATTAGTTTTAAAATTATATTGTTGAAGATTAGTATTGTTGTTATATTATAAATTGTATAAACGTTATATGAAAAAATGTAAGTATTAACATTAACTGTGAAATAATGTGAAACATCTGCATGACGATGATGTTTGAATAGAGATTGATTATAGTTACAGTTTGATACATAGATGATGATATAATAGTATGATGAATGATAAAGTGTAGAAACTACGTAATTATGAAAGCTAAGTAATATTTTGTGTGTAGAAAATATCTAAAGTATAGAGATTAATATAGTGATGTAGATAAAATATATAAATCATATAGAGATGAAGTAAATGATATTAGAAATATAAAAATTAGAGGAGCGAGATAAGTTTTTAAGAGATATAACATGAATTATATTGAATTATATTTATTGAGAAATAGTGTATGTTTTTTAATTGTGAAGTGATAGATATAATAAATACTTAGTGGAACAACAAAAACAGAGAAAATGGGGGAGGGTTTGAAACAGGGAAAACGGGGGAATAAATTGGGCTGGTTGGGCTGGTTGGGCTGAGGTCTTTTTGGTCTGGAAATAATTTTATTGATAACCTACTAATTTAATTATTAAACTGAAATTTTTATTGGACTGTTCCTTAATTAAATCTCTAATTTTCTTACTAGGCGTTACAATTAATTCCTATTAAATTTGCTCAGCAGAAGGTTAATTTAATTCGGTTATTGTCACAACTTCAGGTAAGAAAATATATTGCTAAATAATATAAATATGTGTAAATAATTAGTAAATAGCAACACAAACAGAAGCCAGACAGATGCTAAGTATCAGGTGTAATTCACCAGCACTCGAGCACTCGAGCTGTTCCACGATTAAATTAGCATGTAAAGTCAAATTCAATGAAAGAACACTTGCCTGGAAGGTGTCAACAGCATCCTCAATCGAGTAGGCGACATTCCTGACCTCCTTGACCCAGTTTCGAACCTGCTCATCGCTGGAGGATCTCGAATCTGCATCTTTAAGGAACCTCTTTATCTCGCCGAGCTCTCGCTGCACCCCAGCAGCCTTATCATTGACCCCGTACAGAAATTGACCCTCTTCTGACAGTACTTCTTTTACTGGGCCATTCATAGCATCTTGCAGCTTGTGATATACAAAGTCTACAACCGCCTCTGCCATTTGTTTGTCTCTCGTCTCTTGATTTCTCTCTCTCTTTTTATTTGTTGGAGACAGAATTGGGTTTTCAAGTGGATCTATATGCAATTTGAGCCAGTTATTGGATGATCAATTTAATATTAATGTTTGACCTACGCCCAATAAAAAAATGTTTTTGGACGGTCGATTATTATTTAAACTGACAACTTGCTGAGCACTTGTTTCAAGTAGGGGCAAGCTCTAATTCCTCTCCAATTGAAATTAAATGGAGATATATATGAGTCATAACTATCTACCAAAGAAATGTTGTCCAGCTTATGTTTGGAAGTGATACTGATGACATATTGTTTGCAAAGTATTAATTAAATATCAATTTTCTTTTGTATGATTCACATTTAATCCAAATAAAATTGATATTTTGTAGATTACCTGGCACGTACACATTATTCAGATTTGGAAAATTTGATTTGTTATTTGCTAGAAAGAGAGGTTTTTAAGCTCTTTTTGTTTCATATTTATTGGCAGCACATTAAAAATTTAATTTTTATTTTGTTACCTGTAAATTTATATTTATATTTTTGCTAGATATTCATTGTAGCCTATTCTGAATAACACTATTTAGAATGAAATGTGTATTAATGTTTGTGTGTGAAATGAATGTGTTTGTCTTATTTAGTGAATAATGAAAATAATTATTATATTAGCGTTACCCGTTATTTACCTGCTACATTTTCGTTATCCAACAACCATAATGGGTAAGATAGAGTACGGATAATGTAATTCGTAGAGGATAAGGGACTAAGGGTAGGATATGGGTAAGAACAATTTGTAACAGGTACATGTATGAAAATGCTTCCACGCGACCCTTATCTTACCGGTTGACACCTTAGTGATCTCAAAGCTGGTAAAAAAAATGCAAACTTGACAAAATGGAATAACAAGAAAAGGAGAGAATCGATCAGGGCACAGATATTTGTTAATTTTTTTTTTCCAGTATCCAAAGTTTGAGGTATTGGTACACGGATCTTTACTTAGTCTCAACCCATCTGTCTATCTCTGTATCGCGGTCAACTTTGTTGCTTCATTTTCTATCATGCTTGGATTATAAAATGGAAAAAATTGTTTAAAAATGATTGCATAAATAACCACGTCTCCCACGTCTCCGGTAATATCCTCTCGTGCAATTCGCAATTATTTGGAAATATATATTTATATATATATATATGAGCAAAGCTAGGGTGTGATGTGCTCACCAAGAGGGATTTGTGAGCACAACTCCAAAAGTATATCGGATCGGCTTCAAACGAAGAATCTAAACCGTTGAAATCCATGTACTTCATGAGTAATGCATGTACATGCAAAATTTTGAAAGTTTCGAATTTATTTGCTACAAGGTCAAGCGGTCGACGAAATGAACATTATAAATTTTATAAGTTGTTTTATATATTCATTTTTCATCATTTCTTTGACCGCTTGACCTTGTAGCAAATAAATTCAAAACTTCTAAAATTTTGCATGTACATGCATCACTCACAAAGTACATGGATTTCAACAGTTTGGATTCACCGTTTGAAGCCGATCTGATATACTTTTGGAGTTGTGCTCACCAAACCCTCTTGATGAGCACATCACACCTTAGCTTTGCTCTCTCTCTCTCTCTATATATAAATATATATAGCCAAATTCAAAAAGTTTGCAAAATATGAAAAATGTTATTTAAAATGAAACCCCTATTCCAATTTGGACTGTTTTATTACTACAAAAGAATATGGACTGTTTCATGTATCCCCTCAAAAGTTTCAACATTACATATTTCCCCCTCTAAAACCAGTTATTACATATTTATCCTTTAAAATTGTACAAATCACATATTTGTCAAATTTAACATATTTAGAATAATATGTAGAATAATGAATGTGTCATATAGGGTGTGAACCTGTAATGTGTAGAGTTTAAAGGTTGATATTCACTTTAATGATGAACTGAATTGAATAGTTATCATATTTGGACAGCCAAGGGATTCCTTGGGCTATATATAAAGATTTGATCCCTAAAATACAAGGCACCCTTAATTTATCTCTAATTATTCCATTAGATGAGAGTGTGAGAGAACTTTGGAGAAGACAAAACTAAAGGAAACTCTCTAAAGAGGCTTGCTATTATGGAAGAACCAAATCGGTGACGCTCCCACGCTATTGGTTCAGGTATACTTCTGCTATTCAGTTTTATATTCAACACATGGTCTTGCAGTGGTCGACAATGGATTTCATCGGTCCTAGCATGACAATCTATTAGTAAAAAGTACATAACCTAGAGAAAGGCTTGGGTCCGATGCCCATCGGACTCAAATTTGGGTCCGATGGGTTTCGGGACCGTCCGATCCACTTTACGATTCGTGTGCACGACTATTAAAGCAGATGCAAAAGTTGCGGACGAGAATCCTAAAGCAGATCGGACGGTGGTAGAACCCGTCGATCTCACTTTGGGTCTGATGGGCATCGGACCCAAATTTCTCCCCATAACCTATGGTAGCACATCTGGAATTTTTTCAGCAAATGAAGCCATCAGACGTGAAAAACTTAACTGAGAAACACCATATGGAATTATATTTGGAATCCGTTGTGGGTTACAATATCTTCACTTGAATCTCCATTCAAAAAATTATACATTGCGATCTGAAGGCAAGTAACATTTTCCTTGATATAAACATAACCCCTAAAATTTCAGACTTTGGTCTAGCAAGGCTTTTTGAAGAAGGTCAGACTCATGACAATCCGATTATGGGATAGGATGGAATCCATCCCAGGAGTTCGTCTCATGACAAGAGAGGAAACGGTGAAGGATACATGGAAAAAATCGATGAGTAATGCAGTAAGGATGGGGATGGGGACAAAGCAGTGGTCGGTTTACTTCATATCGACTTGCTGGACGATTTGTAAGCAGAGGAACAAAAAGATTTTTGAAACAAAAGAATTCCCTTTGAAGATGGTTGAGGAATGTGTGTTACAAGATGCAAAGTTGTGGATGCAATACTGCTAGAAGCTGTTTGATGTTTCTCTTTTTGTTTGTGATTGTAATTGTAGTTTTTATTTTTCTGGTTTTTAATTTTTGCATTTGTAACTGACAGCCAATGTCAGCATTTTCAAAAAAAAAAAAAAGAGAGAAGAAGATCAGATTAATATAAACACTGCTAGTGTAGCCTGAACATTGTAACTTGTAAGCTCACTGTTATCTAATTTTCTGAGAGATCGACTTCAAAGGTTTCTAAGTTTCTTATTGGATTAAAATAATAAATCAAATTATACACTAAATCCCAACTCTTTGAAATATTATAGTGGACAGATGGCACCTGAATATGTCCTGCACGTGAGCTTTTTAGCAAAGTCAGATGTTTGTAGCTACGGTGTTCCACTTCTAAGATCAATTCATTTCTCAATTCTGGCCATGCTTTCAGCCTAATTAGCTATGTACGTTCTAAAAGATACAAGCTTAATTAGAAAAATTAATCAACATTAAAAATTTTAAAAATGTCCGTGCCTTGGAAGAAACATGAGTTTGAGGTTACTAAATAGAAGGGAACTTAGAGTTCCTTTGGATTTGTAAATATTTTTTTTTATCAATAGATCTGTCGGAAATTGCTGACAACCATTAAAAAAAACAAAAAGAAAAAAGAAAAATATGAATCTAATTAGTAAGCTACTATTAACGATCTTATTTGCAAAATTGATCAGCACATATTTGAAAACTTAAAATGCATTCAAAATACGTCCCGTGACAAATAATCGATTTGTCTAAACAAGATAGATGCAATGAAAGGCAAGGACACAATATCAAACCTCGGCTCGTAAAGCCGGTAATTCCCGTTAGCATTTTCTTTTAAATTTAACATAAGCCAAAAGAAAGCCCCATCAGTAAGACACAAGTCAAACAAAAAGGAACTATCATATTTATAAAATAACACCATACTTTTATCACATTGGTGTGATTTCAAACAAATAGCCAATATGTAAAACCGTATTCAGCCAAACAATTAACCCAACAAGACTACTAAAACACTGGAAACAATACTAACTTAAGGAAACAAACCAAACTAATTTCACACTTACGAAGCAAAAAGCATTGAAGAGACACCAAGGAGCTGAATCCTTTGTATGCTGATAGAATTATAAGAGAGGAACCGATCAATGTATGTCAGGTACTGCATATCTGATACCATGGTTCTGAAACTCGGAATCGGAATCGGAATTGGGTTCTTGACCGTGGAATCGGGTGAATCGGCCAAGTTGACTCGGTAACTCGGATTTTTTTGGCAGAAACTTGTTTTGTAGCCAAAAAGTAGGAAAAAATTGGTAAAAAAATAATTTCTCAAAAAACTATGTTAAGACAAAATATTACCCTCATATAATCCACTAATTATATAATGTAATACAAACATTACAAATAGAATACACTTTTTATTGCCAGAAGCTATGCCGAGCGGTAAATTTTGTTTATTCTGAGCAGTGTTTAAAATGAAAAGATATATATATTTACATCAAACTTATTTGATAAACGTAATAACTGGTAAAATATTTATCAAAATTTGAAAATTAATTGTAGATATCTTCTCTATGATTTTACAAAAATTTGTATTGAATTTGGCATAATTTCAAGAATTAGTTGATCAATTAGTTTTCAATAAAAAAATTAGTTCGAAATTATCTTTCTTTTTTTCATATCATTAAGTTAATTTGATGCAAAAAAATAATCTATCAATTTAAAAAACAGATAAATACTAAAATATTTTTCTAGATCTTATTGACATTCTAAATCAGGTCCTCGGTGATGTGCGTTGAAAGGGTGAATCTGATATATAATTAATTGGTACCAAGAACAGGGGTAGGAGTTTGAAAGGGTCCTACAGAGTTAAAAAATAGTAAAAAGAAAAGGAAATATTTAAAGATAATTGAAAAAATTGAAAAAAAAAAATTGTAAAAATTGTTGACTCGACCTGACAATCGGGTTGACTCGGCCGAGTCAAACACTGTTCATCCGAGTTTTGCCCAAAAAATCGCATGGGCGCGAGACTCAGGTGAAACTTGGACCGGACACGGCCGATACCGAGTTGACTCGGACTCGGCCGAGTTTCCAAACCATGTCTGATACAAGCTTGTAACCTTCAGCTACTTCAAACAACCAATCAACCATAACTCCTCTCTTATTTGCTGTCACGCTTAGTTGAATTGTTTCTGTGTAGTTTGATAATGGCCTCCTCTTTGGTTGAAATTGTTCCAACCACACCAGATCAGAACTGGAGCTTGTTCTCAACTGGTAGTTAAAAAGGTCACAGTTATTGGAGAATGGTGACTTTAGTTGAAGAGTTTTCAATACAAAAAATGTTACTTATCCTTCTGGTTTTATTTTTTTCTCTTTTTATGAGTGAAATTTAACCCTCTAATTAAACTGTAACCAGAAAAATGGAAACAGAGTAAAAAGTTTCCTTTCATGGGAACTGCTAAAATAGATGGTTTATTGCAGAAAAGTGCCAGGATGCACTTACAGGACAAAACCCTTATTCCAGGAACCAAAAACTAATAAAAAATGAAATCTAACTGGAGAAATAATTTAAATCAGAAACCAAGACCTGTATTCCTTATTTAATAGTTCTCTTAGCTAACAATGGAACATTAAAATTAACCATTAACCTCAATTGATCTTCAAGAATGCATAAAACACAACCATCTGTGGATCTTCATCCTCGCTTTCTGCATCGGCGGTGTCAATGGTAGAAACGCAGGTCTTCTCGATCTCCTTGTAAGAACATAAATGCATTTAAAACTGCTACTTATACTTAATAACACAAGAATGCATAAATAATGACATAGAGAAAAAATGTAATTATGCCCTTGTAAGTTGTACGTACTGATTCTTGCTTATCAAAATAAACCTCCTTTATTTTATGGGGCACAAATGAGGACGATGATGGGAGAGTGTTGTGTGGAGATCCGTTGATCGCTCCATCAGACAATGTGGAAGGTAGTGAGGAAATCATAGAAAGAGAAGAGTCTGAGGTTCATCAGAGTGAGAGGATTCTGGTTACTGGAGATTTGAAATGCGTCTGTCATTTGTACCCTTTCTTTCAGTAAAAATATGTTTGTGTGTTGTGCTTATTTATGTATTGCTGCTTTATCTAAGTTGTTTGTGTGCTTATTACTTTATGTTCAGAATTTAAACAAGTTATTTTTGTTTGAATAATGTCCGTAAATTGTACCACTTTGTCTGTCACTCATAGCGTGTTGCTGTATATTTTGTCTTTTGATTACAGTTGCTTTAGGCCAGTGATGTATGCTCATCTAGGGATAACAATATTAGTACTGTAACCTAACTTTGTTTCAACTAATGAAACAGAGCCTTCGGCCTTTTTACTCAAAAAAAAAAACAGCATGAATGTTTGAATTGTCACTTGTACCACTTATTTTCCTTTTGGAATATGATAGTTGTATGTTGGGTGACTATTTATGTACTCTTGCTTTTGAGAAAAAGTTGTTTGTGTTGTGTGCTTATGTAATTCTTGTTTCTATGAATAAGTTGCATATCTAAGTTGCTTCAGCCATATGAATAAGTTATTTTGTTTGAAACATGTTTGTCATTTGTACCATATCTGTTACAGCAACGAGGCTTCATTATTTCACCACTTGAAATTTAATTCAAATCTCCACGAACACAAAATAGAGTTCTCACCACAAAGCTACGTCTACACATTTAACATTTTATGAGGGAGTGAATCATATAAACACTTTTTAAAAATGGGAAGGTATAATAAACAAAAATTTGTATTTGTATTTATGGGATGACTTAATCATTTCCGGGCTCTCTTAAAATTCAATCCTGCGTCTAAAGTATAGGGGAGCCAAGAGAAACAACAAACAGAGGAATATGACTATTGTTTGCAATAATCCATCGCTATAAGTAATAGAGAACAAAAGATGAAAGGTGGTTCGTTCAAAATTATGTAAGATAACGTATTTCACCAGAAATATTTCATCACCATGACATGAAAATCACATGGTCATCGTTGCACTTCAATACCAGATCAATCAAACACTGCTTTCAAGGTTTCAAAAAATATTCGATAAAAAGAATAAAAAAATGTTAAAAGAAAGAAACTAAATATTTACAAGAAATATTTTTATTAATGTAACTAATTTAATTTGAAAAAACTCTCTGTCATCCGATCATTTTTCTATTATTATATTGTTAAAATTAACAATCTTACTGTTAACAATAACATTCTTGGTATCTTATTGTTAAAAATAACTATTAAAGTTTATAAATTTACAATATATCAGTTAAACGAAACTAGCTAGATCTCCAACCCATCTAAACGTGACCACTAAACCTACAGACTTTATACCATTTGCTATTATGAATGCCGTAGGCAACTCGCGAGGACTTGCACGCATTATTGGCCAACATAATTGCCAACGCAAATGCATGTAGGCACATGATTAGGAAGTCAACTCATCAAACAACGCGCTCATTTTATAGGCGCAAGTGATTGCACACACCATGTGCGCACATTAATCTAGCATATGCTGTTATTACCGACAGGAGTATCTACAAAGATACCATCGGCAAAAAACACTTTTACTCTCGGCCGAGGAGGAAACAAAAAAGTATTCATACGTCACATATAATACGTATCACGTTGTGTTTCATGCACAGAGTTCATTAATTAGCTTAATTCCAATTGAATATCTATATAATGATGATATATAAATCAACATGATGACGAAAAAGATAATTAGATTGACATATGCTGGGAATATACTAATTATATTCAACTAGTTAACTAAACGGGTATGGCATTATGTCCTTGGTTCTGAAACTTGGAATCAGAATTGGAATCGGATACTTGACCGTCGAATCGGAATCGGATGAATTGGTCGAAATCGGAAGAATCGGATCGGAAACTCAGATTTTTTTGGCAGAAGTTGGTTTTGTAGCCAAAATATAGGAAAAAATTGGTAAAAAAAATAATTTGTAAGAAAACTATGTAGACAAAAGATTATACTCAAATAATCCACTAACTATATAATATAATATAAGCATTACAAATAGAACACACATTTTATGAAAGCTAGCTATAATTTATTCATAGAAAAACAAGATTACATTGGCAACAACCCTAAGGATCTCAAATTCACAATCAGCATGTCTTATCATGGAAGATTTGAAGTATAACCTAAAAAAAAAAAAAAGATGATACCTAGCTACCACCTTCGTAAAACCTCAATATATTTTTGATTGCCATAGTTTGATCAAGTCTGGTTCTAACCTTACATTGAGGCATATGAATAGAAAGTCAACTCGTGAAACAACGCGCTTATTTTATGAACACCATGTGCGTACACGAATCTGGCATATGCCGTTAGTAAAAAAAAGTGTATTCCACTGTAAAGCTCGAAAATTGACTTCTCATTGTTAAATCATTGTTCAATGCCGAGGAGGAAATTTAAATAAAGTATTCATACATCACATATGATCCGTATCCTGTCGTGTTTCATGCAGTATACAATGTAAAAGGTTGATTTGGAGCTTACCAAAAATTCATTTTGTTTCATGTAGCTATACAATATACTTCTAACCAAACAAAGTTGAAGTTCTCAAACCCAGCCCGTTCAAATTTTTTTCCTCAAATTTAAAGGCACAAAAGGTCAAAAGATAACAAAGGGCTCACAAGCCCAGCACCAGCCAGCCCATAATTCAACTTAAAAAAGTTAATGAAAGCATTATCAAATCTCTTTCCTTGAATGCAGGTTACTTTCTTTAAGTACGAGTTACAAGTTCTCATGAAATCACCGGTTCAATAAATCGGTTTTTACCGGTTCAAAATCAAGTACAGTTTATTTCGGTCCAACCACCGGTGCGGTCCGGTTTAATAACACTGTAAGATACGATTTATTATTAAGTACTGGATTTTCACAGCAAACGAACTACTCGAGAGAGAATATAGCTACTACTGGAAACTGGGCCCCCCAGCACAAAGCCACCATCCCACTTTCCGAAAAGAAATAAAACAAATCAGCTCTCTCACTTCTCTAGTTCTCTCTTTGCTGTTTATTCGATTTATTAATTCAAAAATTCAATCAATGATAAAACTACTCTAATGTTCAATATTCAGATCTAAAATTTAGAGAGAGATAAACCAAATAAATTCACGATTTCTGCTTAACGATATGGTACAGGCTGAACGTGCTAGTTGGTGGCGTTCTGCTATCTCCGACGGGGTAGCATCGCTTCCCTCGCCGACGGTGCTGGATCCGGCCTGGTACTCCTTGCCAAATACCTCAGTCTCAATGCATTTCACAAGTGTCGTAATTCATTTCTCGCTTTTAGCCCTTGAAACCTGTATGTTTTTTCTTTGATGTGCGGCTGGTGGGAATTAAAGACAGGACATCATTCAAATTTGGTAAAAAAATGCAAACTTGACAAAATGGAATAACAAGAAAAGGAGAGAATCGATCAGGGCACAGATATTTGTTAATTTTTTTTTTCCAGTATCCAAAGTTTGAGGTATTGGTACACGGATCTTTACTTAGTCTCAACCCATCTGTCTATCTCTGTATCGCGGTCAACTTTGTTGCTTCATTTTCTATCATGCTTGGATTATAAAATGGAAAAAATTGTTTAAAAATGATTGCATAAATAACCACGTCTCCCACGTCTCCGGTAATATCCTCTCGTGCAATTCGCAATTATTTGGAAATATATATTTATATATATATATGAGCAAAGCTAGGGTGTGATGTGCTCACCAAGAGGGATTGGTGAGCACAACTCCAAAAGTATATCGGATCGGCTTCAAACGACGAATCTAAACCGTTGAAATCCATGTACTTCATGAGTGATGCATGTACATGCAAAATTTTGAAAGTTTCGAATTTATTTGCTACAAGGTCAAGCGGTCAAAGAAATGAACATTTTATAAGTTGTTTTATATATTCATTTTTCATCATTTCTTTGACCGCTTGACCTTGTAGCAAATAAATTCAAAACTTTTAAAATTTTGCATGTACATGCATCACTCATAAAGTACATGGATTTCAACAGTTTGGATTCGCCGTTTGAAGCCGATCCGATATACTTTTGGAGTTGTGCTCACCAAACCCTCTTGGTGAGCACATCACACCTTAGCTTTGCTCTCTCTCTCTCTATATATATAAATATATATATCCAAACTCAAAATATTTTGCAAAATATGAAAAATGTTATTTAAAATGAAACCCCTATTCCAATTTGGACTGTTTTATTACTACAAAAGAATATGGACTGTTTCATGTATCCCCTCAAAAGTTTCAACATTACATATTTCCCCCTCTAAAATCAGTTATTACATATTTATCCTTTAAAATTGTACAAATCACATATTTGTCAAATTTAACATATTTAGAATAATATGTAGAATAATGAATGTGTCATATAGGGTGTGAACCTGTAATGTGTAGAGTTTAAAGGTTAATATTCATTTTAACGATGGGCTGGATTGAATAATTATCATATTTGGACAGCCAAGGGGTTCATTAAGTTAATTTTGTTTTTTCTGAGTAGTGTTTAAAATGAAAAGATATATATACTTGCATCAAACTTATTTGATAAACGTGACAACTGGTAAAATATTTATCATAATTGGAAAATTAATTGTAGATATCTTCTCTATGATTTTAACAATTTTCGTATTAAATTTGGCACAAATTCGAGAATTAGTTGATCAATTAGTTTTCAATAAAAAAATTAGTTGGTAATTTATCTTTCTTTTTTTCATATCATTAAGTTAATTTTGATGCAAAAGAAATGATCTATCAATTTAAAAAACAGATAAATACTAAAATATTTTCTAGATCTTATTGACATTATAAATCAGGTCCTCGGTGACGTGGGTTGAAAGGGTGAATCTGCATATATAATCAATTGGTACCAAGAACGGGGTTAGGAGTTTGAAAGGGTCCTACAGAGTTAAAAAATAGTAAAAAGAAAAGGAAATATTTAAAGATAATTGAAAAAATTGAAAAAAAAATTTGAAACAATTGTTGACTCGGCCAGACTCGGGTTGACTCGGCCGAGTCAAATACTGTTCATCCGAGTTTTGCTCAAAAAATCGCATGGGCGCGAGACTCGGGTGAAACTCGGATCGGATCGGAAAATCGGACTTTTTTGCCAGAAGCTTGTTTTACACTAAAAAAATAGGAAAAATTGATAACAAAATTTAGAAAAATTATTACAATCAAATACTCCACTAATACAATATAATACAAGCATTACAACTAAAAACACACTCTTTAGTCCAGTCAAACCAAAAAAAAATCAACAGTCAATCCGTGATTGAATGGAGGTACAAATTAAAATTCGTATATAGAAATGAGTTGTGTTATTTAATAACTAAGATTGTATGGTGTGGTAGTAGTTGAGTTTGGTTGCCATGCTTGAGGGCATGAGTTCGATTCACAGAAAGCTCCAAAAAAAATTTGGAGTTTGTTCAATTTGTGTTTCGGCCGTTTCAGTGAAATCGGTCTATTTCAGTCCGAAACAGCCGAAATTTGTCTGGAATGAGACTGGAACGGCTGAAATTTGACTCGAATGAGGCCGGAACGGCCGAAATTTAACGAAATCTTTTCTAACCGCGTAACTCGGTCTGAAATTGGATCGGTACCGTCCGATCCCGATCCGGAATGGCCGATTCTGCTCCGGAATGGCCGATTTTGTCTTCTATGTTAATAACACAAGAATGCATAAATAATGACATAGAGAAAAAATGTAATTATGCCCTTGTAAGTACTGATTCTTGCTTATCAAAATAAAACCCATTTATCTCCACTTCAATCAGAAGCAGACATAAACCCAAAATCAGGTTCAAGTTCTGTTTGTGACTTTGTGTTAATTCAAGAACAGCTGAACCCAACTGAAAATTATAAAAATTGAGAAAGGGGTAGGAGACCAAACCTGAGAAATAGCAAAACTAAAAAAGGTCCAGTGATAGTTGAATCTTCCTGTAAAAAAGTAAAATTAACAATAAAAAAAAATCGTTAAATCAGTGCAAAACAGAAATCCATCCACTGAGTATAAATCACAATCGTAATAGAACTTTAGCTAAAAAAATAAAGTCAAAAGGAAATCGCCCCAAAATACCACTGATCAAGAACAAATTGACGAGGTTAGACCCAATTAGATGGAATAACAGTTCTGAGAAACAAAGGGGGCAGATCCTTATTGTACCTATTAGAAGCGGAGCAGTAAACATCGCTGAAAAGGGAAGATCACGCATACATGACTTTCTAAATGGCAACAAGCAGAGTAGTGATTATTGAATCGAGGATCGACGGGCTAGAGAGGCGGAGAGGAGAGGCATGGTAGAAATGCCTGGCTGGGCGGAGGAGAAAGGCATGGCGCGCGAGGAGTGGCATGTGGCTGGGCTTGAGGAAGAGAGGGTTTTGCATCTGGCGCGGGTGGGTTAGTGTTTGATCGGGAGGCAGAGAGGTGGGAGGGTTTGGGTCTGGTGCACGATTTGGAGAGGAGATTTGGTCTGGCGCTGGCACGGAGAGGAAAGGTCGGAGTTTTCTTTGTGAACCAACGCACCTACGTCATATGCTGGCATTTTTACTCAGCGCTGGTGGTTAGCGCTGGGAAAATGGGGTGAGGATAAAATTGTTAATTTGTTTTATGGGGTGAGTTAGTTATTTCTGGGTTCCCTTTAAGTTCTCCTTTGTGTTTCTAAGTATAGAGAAGAAAATATGAAAGGTGGTTTAAATTATGTAAGATAAAGTACTTCACCTATATTCATTGGAACGCTAACATACAAAAGTAAAAAAGAAGGTCGATCAAATTAATTATACTGGTAGGTACAATTGCTAACTTAAAGAGACAACAAATGTTTTTTGTAATTGTTATAATTAGTTTTTGGTAGAACTATTAGCCGTCCTATATTATTGTTTGGATAATGTACCTTCCTATACATTCGTTGGTTGGCAACAGATGCGGGAAGGGAAGTACATGATCATTTGACTTATGAACAAAATGCTATTTTTTTTTCGGAGAGAGTGAAGAGCAGGAAAAAATAAGGAGATGCGTGGATTCTCCATAGCAATTTTGTTTGATATTCTTCACGTGCTGCTTATTTTCTTTGTACAATTTTTTACCCCTGCTAGTGCCACAGAAGATCCAGAACCGTTTCAAGTCAACCATCTGATCGATGAATTGGTGTTGCATTTCAGCATGAAATGTTCCTCGGATTTATTATCTATTGTAAAAGCTGTACTTTTCAGATTGGAAATGGCCACACCGTTCGGTTTTGGTTGGATACTTGGTATTCTGATTGCCCTTTATCCACTACGTACCCTCAACTCTTTGATATTTGCATTAACCAATCTATTTGTGTACACGATGTTATTGAATCCAATGGGTCCATGTTGCGGTTTCGCAGGAACCTGCATGGCATCCTTTTATGTGAATGGCATGCGCTTGTTGCCATTATCAATTCTTGTTCCTTATCGGACACTCCTGATTACCCTCTATGGAAGTGGGATTCTAAATTACAGTTCACTACTTCATCTCTTTATAGCTTTCTCTCTTTTAGAGGGGTTCAAATTACATATGCAGAGTTGTGGTGGCATGTCCCCGTGCCTTTGAAAATACGAATTTTTATGTGGTTGTCGTTTCAAAATAAAATCCTTACCAAATCTGTGTTGTCCAAAAAGAGGTGGTAAGGGGATCCCTACTGCCACTTCTGTACTAATGCCGAAGAGTCAACTTTACACTTATTTCTTAAATGCCCTTACATTGCCCAAATCTGGTTCTGGATGGGCAAATTTCAGAATTTTTATGGCGATTGGACCTCCTTAGAACATATTCAACATTTTGCCATGACTCTATCCCTCCAACAACGAGAAGCTATGTTAATGGTTGTTAGTGCAATTTGCTGGTGCATTTGGAAAACTCGAAATTCTATAATTTTTGATAATAAAACCGTGCCTACTGTGCGACATATGATTTTACTTATCTGTTCTTTGTTGGATTATTGGGCAGGCAATACAAAAAGACACGTGAGGCAATTTGCACAATCTTGGATCCCGATGGATCTAGACATGATACCACTCAACTCTCTTTCTCCTTTGCCAGCCATTGAGATGCCCTCGGGTCCCATTTTGCCTATGGCTCCACTCATGCTTGCCAACTAAAACACCTGATGTTACCTCTTTTATATTGATCTCAGTTTTTGTTTGTTGGCTGGTTCTTAGTTGTACGCTTCCTCTATATTACTTGGGGTGTTCCCATGTCTGTTGGCGCATTGTTAGTACCTTTTACTGTTTCAGTTTGGTTTCTATAATGGTGCAGTTTCCACTGCCCCTCCTATTATGCTGTTTTTGGGTTTTTAGGTGTGGATGTACTTGTGTTTCGCCTAGGGTCAATGACGAGCTGAATAACATGCGACTGAAACTTTGACACTGCTTCTTGACGGTGCCGTCTTGGAGTTCAGTGTCTGGTTAAGGATGTCGGACGTGATCTGAGACCTTTAGAGGCTATGGGTTTCTCGGGTAGTTTTTTCTATTTTTGTTATTTTTTCTTTAAATCCTGTATGTTACATTCTGTTATATTTTCTTTAATGGAAGGGCATTATGCCTATTTTTCAAAAAAAAAAAATTATCTATTGTAAAACCTCTTGTAAACTTTCAGAAATTATTATATCCCTCACAAATGTAATCATCACGTCTCAAAAGTAAAGATAAAACATTGTCGTTGCCAGCATTTATGCCCATACAAAACCGTCAATGATAATGTTTCTCAACAAAACATTTCAGTTAAACAAAAGCCAAGTAAAATAATGTTGAAGAAAAACTATTTTCCAGTATTATAAACGCTCTTTAAGAAAAAATTAATGTTTGGCAGAGGATGCCGGATGTATAGTTTTAGTTTTAGTTCTTTTATTAAAACAGTTTTTGTAAATATAATTTTTTTATCACTATATTTGTTCAGCGGTAATCGCCGCTGACCATAAAAAAAAAAATGTTTAAATTTGTAAAAAATGTCATAAATTTAAGCAAGCAACATTTTACCTAAAATTATTGTAATGCAAGAATAACATACGAAATAACAATGAACAAAAAAAGAAAACAATCTGATTATATAAAGGTTGTTATAAGTATAATCATAACAATACCAATTTTATATAAAGGTAGGTATATAAAGGTAGGTATAAAAATAATAATATTATATTAGAAGTACCTAATTTTATAATTTTATACATAGTTATTGGGTTATTTTTTATTATTATAGGTTACAAACATAAGACAACTAATACATATGTTAAAGGAAACTAAATTGTAACGCATTTAAAAATGAACACTCAAGTTTTTATATATGATGTAAATATTTTTACATATTGTTGTATTCTGAATGACATAGGCCACCCACAATGACGACTTGCACACATTGTTGAAATACGTCACTTATCTTGAAATAATTGCCGGAAATAAAAAGGTACTACACTCCAAAGCGAGAAGAATTGACTTATCATTGTTAATTAAATCGTTGTGGTGATGCAAGTGGTGCCATAAATAGTCTAAAAATTGAACCCAAGTCTGTCTAAAGATAGATCTAGATCTATGCCCTCGGTTACATAAATGTTTCTAATTAAATGCCATTTGCAATAAACAATATAGAAGTATTGTGTTAAGCCATGTGGCATCTTCCAACTAAGAATGAACAGTTGCATGTCTAGATGGAAGTCTTCCCGGATTAGTCTACTGTTTCAACTTTTCAAACTAAATGGAATTATCCTTTTTATGTCTTAACGGACTAATGTTGTGATTTATGACCACAATGGCAGTGAAGCGAAGAGAAAAAAAAAAAAAAAAAGGAACATCACGTTTGTTTACAATAATATAACGCTATAAGTTTTCTCTCAAAAAAATACAAAGCAACAAGTAATATAGAAGAAAATATCAAAGGTGGTTTGTTCAAAATTATGTAAGATAAATTACTTTACTTATATAATCCTACGCAAACATATGAAAGTAAACAAGATGATCTGGATAAAATTTATTGTATAATTTATTTTAACACATATCATTACAATTCTGAAAACACGTCTAATAATAGTATATCATCATTAGACACATGCATATAATTATAAATATATTTGCTAAAGCAAACAAAATTGTTAAAAAGAAATAGCTAGCTCTATAGGAAATAATAAAATTGTTATAATAACTAATTAATATGAAAAATATATTAATGTCAACCAGTCAATTATTTCCATCATTATATTGTTAAAAAATAACTTTACTATTAAAGACAACTAGTTAAGTGCTTAAATGTTCAACATATCAATACTGGATTTTGAAAAGACAGATGTGGCACTGAATTAATTTTGAAACCTAGCTTTGTACGCTCTATCTTGTTAGGACTTACGAGAAAACCTTCACCATCGGCTCCATAGTTTCGGCTTCATAGTTTAATGCCATCGGCTCAGTAGTCCAACCGACACTAGTACAAAAAAACCCTTCACCGACAGTTGGAAAACCCCTACACCGACGCTTATGGAGGCGCCAGTGAAGCCAGCGTAAGTACAGGTTACCTTTACTGACGGGTAAAAATCCGTCAGTGTTGAACACCAACACTGATGCTTCAAAAACCATCAGTGTTGAACACCAACACTGACGCTTCAAGAACCGTCAGTGTTGAACACCAACACTGACACCTGAAAAACCGTCAGTGTTGGTGCTCAACACTGACGGTTTTCAAGGCGTCAGTGTTGGTGCTCAACACTGACGCTTCAAAAACCGTCAGTGATGGTGCTCAACACTGACAGTTTTTCAGGCGTCAGTGTTGGTGTTCAATAGTGACGGTTTTTCAGGCGTCAGTGTTGGTATTAAGAACGTCAGTAAAAATATTAAAATTTGGCGTGGTTCTATTTGTATTTGGGCTAGCCTCCATATTTTTGCTAGCCATATATATTACTATTCAACAACGTTAAACAAAATATCATACAAATAATTAGACAACATATATTCATTCACGAAAAACACACAACATAATATATTCCTTTACCATAAACACACAACATAATATATTCATTCACCAAAAACACACAACATAATATATTCATTCACCAAAAAACAAACTATAACAAAAATTACATGACAAATATATATAAAATGTACACCATTCTAGTCCACTCCTTCAGTTTCAAACTTCAATGTACAGAAAAGAAAAGATGTGGTACCTTCGCTTCCACTAATTAATTTCTTTCATATCGGCTTAGTAATTGTCCAAGAAAAATGTACACCATTGCTTTGTTATTGCATGAAGTTGTGTCGGTGTATACTTTTTTGTCGGTAAATCACACTGCATAAGTACATATTAAGTTAATTTTATTCAAGTTATATGAAAATTGAATCAAGTTCTATTATAAAATACATACATTAGGAAAAACGTCAAATTGCGTAGTGATTAGGTCTTGCATGTGTTTCATGACATAAAATCCACACACCTTCCCACCTTCTTGTCTAGGGCTCTGAAATGTGCAATGTAAGTAAAAGCAATCAAAAAAAGTTACCAAAGTCCAAAATTATTAAACCAAGCTCAAGCTGATATGTGCCTTTTCCATGCTTGACTTTGCCAAAGTAAACTCATAAAGTTATAATATATGTGCAGCCTATACACAATATATTGTTAAGTTTATGTGGTCAAAAACTGATCATACTAAACTGTGCTGCTAATTGAGTTGTTATGAATAGTATGTCTTTTCATTAAGGAATTCTCTGCAGAGGTTGATATAAATAGTTTAAGGGTTAATTTTCTAGATACCATCAAAGAACTTCACAGCAGAGCAAAAAAGAGCAACTCAAAAACCAAAAATTCAGAAAAAAGAAGAAAATTCAAGTCAGTCACTATCCGAATCGGGAAAATCAACATCCCGACATTCGGCACCAAAAATCCAATTTCTACGATCCATGTATATAACTATGTTGTGATCACTTTTTGGTTTCACATTTGAACATCCAACAAGTCAAAACATTTGAAAAAATAAAGTATCAAATTAAAATAGAGTGTACAAGTCACACCTTAATGAATTTCCACTCACATTCCGTTGATCCTTCCTTGTGCACTCCTCCAGCCTCCACGTAAGATTCAAAAATGCTGAAATTATTTAATGTCCCCTACATTAATTAGTAATTACTATAAATGTCCCCTACATTATTTAATGCATACAAGTACATTTTTTCAGATAATTCATAATTGAACCCCATAATAATGTGAGATGTCATTTAAGGTGACCAAAGTGATACAAGTACTGACTTCAAGAGGGAGATGGAGAAACCAAGTAGATTCTACAAGTTGAAGTTGTAAAAGTACTAAACAAAAGTAGGTTTTGGCACTAGAAGGAGATAAATAAGTACACAAGTCTGACACCTGTTTTTACCAGTATGGTATCAGCCCCAAAAATTCTTTAGCAATTCAAGTAAGTTTATTATTCATCACTATGGGGTGACCCAATTGCATTGTTATAGCCGTATAGACAAAACCATAAAGGGTAATACTAATGCTTTGATCCTTGATATTTTCCAAAAGAACCAAGTTCTACTCTTGGAACCTTTTATCACTTTGGTCACCTTAAATGACATCTTGCATACAGCTCAAGGTTTAAAATGAAACTTATAATTTTAATACTACCATAAATGACAGCTTGCATACACCTTAAAAATATGTATATATTTTTAATTGTAGTCATTCTTTCTACTCAATGAATTAATTAGTAATTACCATCAAATTCAACATTGATTAATTGTAAGTAAATGAAATTAGACTAAATGTAAGATTTATTGCTCACTCTTTAAAATGCCACATGATATCATAATCTGGTTCCTTTGGCTCCTTCGGCTCTAGAGAATCGATGACATACACCATATTATCGCGCAACACAAAAATTAGAAGCACCCAGTGCGCACTACAATCATACATGGTAATAATCAATCTACATATGTCGTTAAAAGTATATAAACTACAGAAATAGAAGTAACAACTTACTCTTGAATGTATGGTGCAAGGACAAATTTCTTCAACTGCATATTTTTCAACGACTCAAGCAAGTAGCTTGAAGCGGCCTCCTTGTCAGTATCAAAAAGTAACTTAGATATCATACTAGGGTTCAAAAAACCAACGTCACCCTCGCGACCTAGATCGGTGGTATGTCTCTTCATAAATCTGAAAATCATTACATAAATGTTGGAAATGAGTAAATTGTATGAGATTTCGGAATCACTTCCCTTAACAGCAACTACTACTTATCTTTCTTTGTTTCTCAAAAATTAATCACTATATAAATTAAACTCACATAACCCCGATGGTTATTATCGAAACATCGAGCATGTCTTGCTTCACTAGATCCGTCAAGTCATTAAAAGCTAAGTTGATTAACATCGACTGAGGAAGAAACACACCCTCCTTAATTTTCAAGATGAACTCATTCTTATCAGGCGGTTCTCTCATCACCCTCTCATGTAAGGCTCTGAACTCAGGTCCCACATTCGCTAACTTTTTCTTTCAAATAAGCACCTTACGATGGATGGATTCTACAACTTCATTAGATGCAGACTCGGGCATTGAATCATCTTGGTCTATATACTAGAACAAATAATAACTTGTTAAATAAAAACAATTATGATACTATATTTTGTTGGTTTTGCTGATTAGGGTTTTGTTTCCGATAAAACTGATGAAGAATTAGGAATGATACTTAACTGATAAGAACAGATTCACAATATGGCACAATTAAGAACATATTTGTTTTTTTTGTTGATTCCCAATCTCATAAGAACCGATTCTACACAAGGATTTTGTTGGACTTACATGTACAGTGGGCTACTAAATATATCAAAAATGAAAATAATTAAATATAAATATTATTTTACCTCGTCCAAAACAATCAAATATTTCGACTATTGAATGAAACTTCCCAAGGTGTCTTCGATTTTGACAAAATTCTTATTAATTTTAGTTGGAAGAGGAAACTTGAGATAGATTTCATCAACAGCAGAATCCACCTGCACCTTCATGTGGTCCTCTAACAGAGGCACACAGTGGATAAGTCCGTCCGCCTTCCTCGGCCATACCCTAGCATTCGCCATCTTGATGTGTTCCACTCCAACTTTACAAGTGAGATAGCAAGGTGAGATTACCTTGACATTTGACAAAAAAAAAAAAAACCTAAGTTAGACAATGTAGTACAGATTCAAATTGAAGAAAATGCTATCACTTTCAAGTTTTAGTTGTAAATAAAAGTTACAAAACCTGAATCAAATCCAGAGGGTTTGTTGTAACTGCATTACTGTGTTGACTGCTGCGACGGAATCTCAGACTGTTCAAATCTGGTGCTTGTTGCATTTTGAGCTCAGCAAGTATGTCGGCCCGCATTGCCCTTAATTGCTCCTCCATTTTCTCCTTCATTTGCTCCTTCAACTGCTCCTTCATCTCCTCCGCAAAAGCCTTCATATCGGCTTGGTTAAATACCCTCTTTCTCGGCGCCCTAGAGGTACGTAAGCCTTGTTTCCAAGTCACGTGCGACCCAAGTCCCCTCGTCCGACTTGAATGTTCCGAGTTCCCTAGAGAAAGCGAGAGAATATCACTCGAGTTTACTGATTAGTTAATTCACATATTCTCCATCTTGATGATCATGCCGTAAATAACTTGCATCTTCGATATCATCATGACACCGCATAGAACTGATGATTGTTCTTTAGGCATGTGATACCAATAATCTTTAGAGAATAAATTTGAGAGAACACCAAAATAAAAGGGAGAATTGTTTCTCCTTAATTTTATAGAAAAATATCCAGAAAAATTGTTCCTTTCTTTTCGCCCACAAGCCGGGTTATATAGCTATTACTCAATGCAGAAAATAATTAGGAAAGCTACTAATATTTGGCAACATATCATAGAAATAATTCAAATTACTAAAACATAAATTAGACAACAGGGAGCTGCTGTCCATAGGCTTAATTCAGAAATAAAAATCTAAATCGACAAGATTGCCATAAAGGTAAACTAAGTAAATAATATTCTGATTTTCTTGCTGGAATTAATCGTCTTAATCAGGTGCTCCTGCATCAGTCGCTCCTGGTTGAAAAGAACTCGCCCTCGAGTTACTTTCCTTGTAGACCTCTTTGAAACAGTACAAATTTAGAACAAGCACTGTTAAAGAATATGGGAACTGCATCAGATCATGGGGAACAAGAAGAGAGTTGTGCAAACCACAAATGGGTAGTCTAACGATTGGTTTCGTGATCTCATCAAAACTGAAATCAAACCGAGTATTGCAACATCTAAAAAATGTGAAGTACCCTTCATTTGATGTGTCACTTCTTGGTTTTAGAAAAGGATCTTCATATCCATACCTTGAAACATCTATATTGATTAAACGAGTTTTCTGCTGGAATTGTTGGAGATCATCATTTGTTGTTGACAAGGAACAAACTTCTTTGGTTGAACTATTTGTTGTGTTGGAATTAAAGAATGTTGACACCACTAAATCACCTACAAGGTCTTTGTCAAATGACTCTATTTCTGTTAGGGACTCTTCCAATTTTGAAGAAGTATCATCCTCATCATCGGGATATTCGTCATAAATAGGTGGGGATTCAAATGACATGTTTTCACTTACAAAAATTTCAGCAACCTCAAAAACACTATAGTTTGTCCCGGTACAGTTTTGAACGGGTTGTCGAAGGTTGAAGCCGAATCAGTTTCATGATCTTTTGCCTCACGACTGTTCATTTTGGTGTTGTGTTGCTGTAATGCCTCTTCATCACATGAAACCAACGAATTGTTGTCATGGAAGGAGTCGATCTCTTCATCTTCTCCACTGAAATTTTCTACTTTAGCACCACAATGCAAACTATTGCGTTCTTTTGAATGGTTGTCTCTCCGCTGGGGGTGAGATGAAGGAGAAACATTGTTGCTGAAGATGTTGTGATGGCGGTGGTGATAAGAAAAGTCGGTGTAGCTCGCAGTTTCGTGCCTCGGTCGGCGGTCTTGACTCATACGAGTTTTGCTTCTCGAAGATCCATGCCTCATTCGGCGGTCTTGGTTTCGATCGGCAACCTCCAATAGCAAATTACGCTGTAGGAGTAGGGTTAGCTCCACAATTTGTCTCTGCAGATCCTCAATCAACACAGCGTCCTCGATGCTGCGATCACAATGCGGGGCTTCCTCCATGGGAACCTGCCCACAGCGACCACCATGATCACTATGTCCACCAGCCATTAAAACTGATGAAACAACACTAAGACGAAGGATTTCGGCTCTGATACCAACTGACGCCGCATAGAACTGATGATTATTCTTTAGGCGTGTGATACCAATAATCTTTAGAGAATAAATTTGAGAGAACACCAAAATAAAAGGGAGAATTGTTTCTCCTTAATTTTATAGAAAAATATCCAGAAAAATTGTTCCTTTCTTTTCGCCCACAAGCCGGGTTATATAGCTATTACTCAATGCAGAAAATAATTAGGAAAGCTACTAATATTTGGCAACATATCATAGAAATAATTCAAATTACTAAAACATAAATTAGACAACAGGGAGCTGCTGTCCATAGGCTTAATTCAGAAATAAAAATCTAAATCGACAAGATTGCCATAAAGGTAAACTAAGTAAATAATATTCTGATTTTCTTGCTGGAATTAATCGTCTTAATCAGGTGCTCCTGCATCACATCATTTCTTACTTCGTTAGATGGCACGCCAACAGAGAATGGGGGTGTTTCTTCAAAATGATTGAACACTTCCTCATCTTCCACATCTTGAACGCCCACTATGCGTCTTTTACCGTGAAGGACAATACGGTACTTACTATTGAGGGGGTCCTCAACATAGAAGACTTGGGTGGCTTGATTGGCAAGTATGAATGGATCATTCTTATATCCCAATTTTTCCAAATCCACTATAGTAAAGCCGTACTTATCCACTTGAACACCCCGGCGGTTATCAACCCATTTACACCGGAATAACGGAATCTTAAATTTGACGTAATCGAGCTCCCATATTTCTTCAATTTGACCATAGTACGAGTTCTTCGCATGTACTGCCCGGGCATCTTTAGATTTGGAGAATTCTTCTGAAATAGCTACTAGCGTTACACCACTACTTTGATTAGTGCTTTTTCCGTCTTGTTTTATCGTGTAAAAAGTGTACCCATTGATGTCATATGCTTGGTACGTATTCACAATAATAGTTGGACCTCTTGCTAACCATTTTATAGATTTATCTACCAATTCATCATCGCTTTGTCGAATAACTCTGTTTTTGATCCATTCCGCGAACTTACTATTATGTTCTTTGGTAATCCACAAGTCTCCTTTCGTCGGATTAAGTTCTTTCAAAATGGTTTTGTGCTCGTTAATGTATGGAGAGATGTATGTCATGTGTTGTAAGACCAGAAGGTGTGCTTTTTCATGCAAAGACCTATTAGCCTCGATTGGTTCCAAACCAATCGTCCCTACACCTTCAACCCGACCCTCATGGCGTGATTTAGGAATACCAATAGGTTGTACATCTGCTATATAACTATTATAAAATTCGATAGCCTCCTCTGCAATATAACCTTCTACAATACTCCCCTCGGGCCGATACCGGTTTCTTACATATCCCTTCAAGAAACCCATGTATCTCTCGAACGGATACATATACCGCAAGAACACAGGACCACAAAGCTTAATTTCATAGACCAGGTGAACAATTAGGTGAACCATGATATCAAAAAAGGTCGGAGGGAAGTATATTTCAAGCTCACACAAAGTGACGACAACATCACGTTGCAATTCATCTAAACTTTCGGGATCGATAACCTTGCTACAAATTGCATTAAAGAAAAAACAAAGCTTTAAAATTGGTAACCGTACTTTTTCCGGAAGTATACCACGGATTGCAATAGGTAGCATTTGTGTCATCAAAACATGACAGTCGTGAGACTTCATCCCGATCAATTTTAAATCCTTCATTGACACCAGCTTTTTTATGTTAGCAGAATATCCAGAAGGAACTTTAACACTATGTAGGCATTGACAAAGCCTTCTCTTTTCATCTTTTGACAAATTCACAAAGCTGGAGGAAGGTAAGTTCGAGTATTTAATCCATCTTTGGTCATTCTCAGTTCAGGTGCAACCTCTCTCCATTTTATGCCCATTTAGACCATGAGCATTTAGTCCATCTTTGGTCTTTTTCGGAATGCCCAACAACAAACCAACTAAGCTTTCGCAGACATTTTTTTCAATGTGTATCAAATCAAGGCAATGTCGCACTTGTAAGTCCTCCCAATATGGTAAATCCAAAAAAATGGATATCTTCTTCCAAGTTTCACCAACACTGATTGTTTTTTTATTAATAAATTTTCCGAATTGAACTTTGATATCTTTAACTCGTGAATACACTTCCTTGCTGGTCATGGAGAACGGGCTCGTCTAGTCTCAATATCACCATTGAAAGCTTTCTTCTTCTTAGATATGGGTGATTAGGAGGAAGAAACCTACGGTGACCCATGTACACTGTTTTTTTGCTATTTTTTAACCGAATGTCAACCGTATCATCTTCACAAACAGGGCAAGCTTTCCTCCCTTTGTTACTATAGCCCGACAAATTACCATATGCCGGAAAATCATTTATGGTGCAAAATATCATTGCTCGTAATTTGAAATTTTCCTTACTGTATGCATCCCACACTTGCACCCCGTCACACCATAATTTTTTCAGGTCCTCAATCGACGTTGCTAAATACACATCTATGTTG
Organism: Carex parvula; assembly: GCA_025461045.1. NCBI lineage: Eukaryota > Viridiplantae > Streptophyta > Magnoliopsida > Poales > Cyperaceae > Carex > Carex parvula. The sequence goes on along the minus strand of JAJGRW010001306.1, from coordinate 602,026 downwards.
TTTCCGGGTTGTTTTGGGCCTGAAATTAGTAACGACATCATAATGTACTTGCGTTTCATAGTTAACCAGGGAGGCAGGTTATAGATACACAATAAAATTGACCATGTGCTATGCTGACTGCTCATGTTACCATGCGGGTTCACTCCATCTGAACTGAACCCAAGCTTTAGGTTCTTGGTTCATCACCAAAATATTTTTTGAACTTTCTGTCAATATTTCTCCATTGCGGTGAATCAGCAGGATGTCTGAGTTTTCCATCTTTTTTCCTGACATCGGCATGCCAACACAACAACTGCGCATCTTTAGGATTTTTGAAGAAACGCTTGAATCTCAGAATCACGGGGAAATACCATATCACTTTCGCTGGAGGTCCTTTTCTATCTGTATCATCATTACCTTCAGTTTGGTTCTTTCTTTTATAACAAGATTCACCGCGTGTAGGACAAACTTCACATTTCTCGTACTCGTTCCAATACAATATGCAATCGTTAGGACATGCATGTATTCTTTCTACATCTAGATCCATATGACAATAATTTTTTGCTTGATACCATGATCTTGGTAACTCGTTCTCATCTGGGAGCATATATATCCTAAGAGTTAATAAGGCATTAAAACTTTTATTACTCCAACCGTTACTTGCTTTTAAATTATACAATTTTAATACATCATGCATTTTTGTAAAATTTTCACAACCAGGAAACAAAGGTTTTTCAGATTCAGCATACAACTCTTGCAAATTGTCATTTTCATCATCACTAAACATTTCTCCTAAATTGTCATTCGGTTTAAAATTATAATTCACATCCATTTTCTGATCACTATCAACACTGGCATCCTCATCCTCCTGGTCAATCTCAGCATTAGTAGCAGTGCTTGTTTCTCCATAACTCTCTTCATGCCTGGTACAACATATATATCGCTCTTTAAAATCATGACGAAACAAATGGTTTTTCACTGTTTCAATAGTGCGAAACCTCTTCAAGTTCAAACAGTCTTTACAAGGACAACAAATTGTATCATCACGCTTTGCCTTGATGTCTTTCTCGACAAATTTTATGAAACTTTTTCACACCCTCCAAATACTCAATGGTATTACGACCTCCATACATCCAATCTCGATCCATCTGTAATTATAAAAATAATTAGGTAAGAGGTCAATGGCTATTAAAATTATATTTTGGGGCTTATATAGGGCCGGTGCACAATCCTAACCCACTCTTTGAATGCTTTGTCTCAGTAGTGAGCACATGTCAAGCGGATTTGGTATTTAAGAAAAATTTGGCAGCATTTCCCCTTTGTTCCCCAAGTACGCGTAAAAATCACATCCGTTTGGAAATGAAATTCAATACGTACTCGTGGGAACAAGGGGAAATGCTACCAAATTTTTCTTAAATACCTAATCCGCTGACATGTGTTCACATCCTAAATGAGACAAAACATTCAAAGAGCAGTCCCAACAGGGAACTATTCAAAATTAATCCCTATTGGATTAATTTTGAACGGGCATCGACCTAAAAGGCATACTAAATGTTCAAGGCAAATTGGATAGATCGCACAATACAATAATACTAAGCTACAAACTATTCATATATAATTCGGTTGAAATTAGGAATACCATGAAAAAAAAACAATTAATCTAACCCATCGACAAATTTAATTAAATTTACCTTCTCTTCTGAACTTGGATTCAGAATGTAAGTCACACAAATCTATGTCTCCAACTGGTACTGCCACTGCATCTGCTACCGTCAGTGACTCTCTAACATGAAATCCAAAGAAAGGCATGTAGAGAATTCAGACTTTGTTTAAATGAGAGTATATATCAGTTGTTAGTAAGAATATATGAATTTATATTTTTTGAGAATTAATTAACTTCTTATAAATTTGGATTCTCCAATATTCTCTTGATATGATTTTAAGGGTAAATTTGAGAAGACACCAAAATTACAAAAACTAACTATATCGTTGAGAAGGTAAATTTGAGAAGCACCATTTTGAGCTAAACTCACCTATATCGTTGATGATTGGGAGCTAAACTCACTATATTTTTTTAAGCTTCTCACTAAAATCAGCAATCAACACAAGAAATTACCCGAGAGGCAGTTCGGCTGAGCGGGACGTGGCTGACCGGGACGAGGCAGGTCGAAAAAGTGGGCCGAGGATGAGTGGAGTGGATGCAGAGAAAGACAACAAGGCGGGAGATAGATTTGCGAGGGTTGACGGCGGGCTAGATGCTGATTTGGAAAGCTTTCTTCTTTCTTTCTTTCATTTGTTTTTTCTTTCTTTCGTTTCGTTTGTTTCTGACTACAGCAACCTTCAAAATATCTAAAACTTAGCAGCCTCTGCCAGGGAAAAAAAATCACTGACGCCTACAATAAAACCCGTCAGTAAAAGAGGCAACACTGACGGGTACGAAAAAACCCGTCAGTAAAAGAGGCAACACTGACGGGTACACAAAAACCCGTCAGTAAAGTTATGAACAGCGACGGTTTTCCAAACAAACCGTCAGTGAAGGTTTCTTTAACCCTAATCATTTGTTTGCAAGTTGAAATAAAAATAATTTTGAAAACATGAGTCAGAGCAGTCAGCTTTTGGAAATGAAAGATCCCAATTAATATCTTTTGTTCATGAAATTCATTTTGTTCATATGTATAAAATACAGCATGATTAATCGTATTGTTTATTATTTTACATGATGTGAGTATTTAAAAACATATACTTAAATATCTAATTATTTTGACAATAATATACTTAAATATACTTAAATATCTGTAAAAATTGTGTGCAATTTTTACAGAATTAATTTTCTCATTTTAAATATCTAATTATTTTGACAATTATTTTTTCTTTACTAAATCAGAAATATAATTCTGGAAAAATAATCACTGACGGCTCCAATACAAACCGTCAGTAAATGGGGCAACACTGACGGCTCCGGATAAAACCCGTCAGTAAAGATGTAAACACCGACGGTTTTCCAAAACCAAACCGTCAGTGAAGGTTTCTTTGACTCTGATCATTTGTTTGCAAGTTAAAATAAAGGAGAAATAATTTTGAAAACATGGGTCAGAGCAGTCAGCTTTTGGAAATGAAAAGATTCCAATTAATATCTTTTGTTCATGAAATTCATTTTGTTCATATGTATAAATTACAGCATGATTAATCGTATTGTTTATTATTTTACATGATGTGAGTATTTAAAAAGATATACTTAATTGTGTGCAATTTTTACAGAATTAATTTTCTCATTTTAAATATCTAATTATTTTGACATTTGTTTTTTCATTACTAAATTAGAAAAATAATTCTGGTTTAAAATAAATGAAACTATAAAATTCATAAAGTACTTCATGAGTTTTACTCTCTTCGTATTATATAGATTAATTGGATCTCAGTTTCCTTTATAGTGAATAAGGCAATAACAATAAGTGAAGGCAATACTGACGGCTACCAAAAAAACCCGTTAGTGACGTATCAACACTGGCGGTCCTGTAGTAAAACAGCCAGTGAATCAGAAATTACAAAAAAATGACAATAAAATCAACATAAAAGATAAAAGGAAGTTTGGAATCGGACCGTTCATTTTCACGCGGGAAATCAACAGTCGATCTTCAGTGAAATCATTCCAGATCTTTTTATAATTTTTCAACTCACTTAATTAAGCAATCAGCATGTTATAACATTAATTATTACATAAATATTACTAATAAAATTTTCATTACAAAATATTTTCCAAAACTAAAATCAAAATTTGATATTAATTGTCTAAATTTCACTAATCACGTAAATTAATAATCATACTTATTAAATATAATATGTTCATCATTTGAATAAACAAGCATTGCAATTTTATTCTCAAATAGTTATAAATTTTTATTCCCGTGTGTCTTCATTACCTCATGAAACAAGAGTTTATGTTTAAAGTTACATATATAGAAGATATGAGTCATATAAACAACATGCATGTACTGCTATGTAATTTAATGTGTTAAAATCATTTAATTAAGCAACAAACATACTATAAAATTAAATATTGCATAAATATCACTAATAAAATTTTCATTACAATTTGGTTACTGAAATGCAAAAAATGCAAAAGAAACAAACAGATTAATGGCAGCAGTTGGGTACCTACACCGTCGGTTCAATTGAAAAGATAGTCAGTGAAGAGCACCTACACTGACGGTTTTAACAAACAGTCAGTGAAGAGCACCTACACTGACGCTTCCAAAAATCCGTCAGTGTAGGTTACAAATACTGACGGTTACTAAACCGTCAGTGTTGGGTACCTCCACTGACGGTTAAGAAACCGTCAGAGTTGGGTATCTACACTGACGCTTTCTTAAAACTGTCACTGTAGGTAACTAACACTGACGGTTTTCAGAACCGTCAGTGTAGGTACTCAACACTGACGGTTTCAAAAACCGTCAGTGAAGGTGAGTTACACTGACAGTTTTTGAAAACCGTCAGTGTTGAGTAACTACACTGACGGTTCGAATAAAACCGTCAGTGTAGGTTCTCTTCACTGACGGTTTTGTAGAACCGTCAGTGTAGTTACTCAACACTGACTGTTATTTAATTTAACCGTCAGTGAAGGATATGAGCAACACTGATGCTTGCTAATAAAACGTCAGTGTTGGTAAGCTGCTCAACACCGACTGTTTAGATAACAGAACCGTTGGTGATTGAGGGTCAGTGAAGGGCTTTTACTAGTGCGATGGCGTTGGTTAATGTGAATTTTTTTCCAAAAGTCTAGCAATCATTAAGTTTAGGCTTGGACCGTCCGATTTGCATTTGTGTATTTTAATATTCGTGCTAGCTCAAATCCAAAATTTGCATTACTAATTTATGGAATCAATACTTTTTCGTGCCAGAGCGAAATTTAGACAGTGTTGACCAAATTTTTTTACTATCAAGTCCCCTTTTTTATTTTGGCTTACTTATTATGAATTGTTTGTTGGATCATTAATCCAACGTTGGACTAATATGTAAAATAATTTTGTATTGTATACTGTCAATTTTATGCTCAATTAAAAGTGATCATATGCATTATATAATTTATTGAGCATTAATCACTAGTACAAAAAACCCCTTCACTGACCCTTCATCACCGACTGTTTTAACCGAAGCATCAGTGTTGCTATACCTACACTGACTCTTTTATTAAATAACAGTCAGTGTTGTTGCTCAACACTGACGCTTGAAAAATAGTCAGTGTTTGTTATCAACACTGACGGTTTTTAAAAAAAACAGTCAGTGTTGGTTATCAACACTGACTGTTTTAAAGCGTCAGTGTTGGTGCTCAACACTGACGCTTTAAAAACAGTCACTGTTGGTGTTCAACACTGACTGTTTTTGAAAACAGTCAGTGTTAGCAGCAACACTGACTGTTTTCAAAAACAGTCAGTGTTAAACCCCAACACTGACTGTTTTTAAAGCGTCAGTGTTGAGCACCAATACTGACGCTTTAAAAACAGTCGGTGATTTTTTTTTTTAATGCCGCTGAAATTTTGAAAAAACAGTGACTTCATTTTAGTGTAGTTCTCATGTTCTGTGTAAATAAAGTGCACTAAAACAATTGTTTAAAAATATTTTGAGAACTTACAAGTGATTATAAATGTCTTTATAATTAACACAATCATAGTAACTACACATGCTAACATGCTTGTTTTGGACATCTTTTCCTAGAGCTTGAAATCAAGGGAATACATGCTTGTTTTGGACATCTTTTCCTAGTGCTTGAAATCAAGAGGAATTCAATTCCCGGGAAGAGACGATGAGGGTCTGGCTCCAGTATTTATAATTTATTAGGGTTGAATTTTATTTAAAAATAATAATTTATGTGTATGAGGTGAATTTTATTTAACAATTATATTTATTATTCATATTTTTGTTTGTTTCATTTTTCATTTTATTTTACATTTTTTCCTTAATTTTTTTTTCAAATATCATAATTAAAAATATATTATTTTGGTTTGAACATTTCATTGAACACATGTAATATATTAATTTATTTAATAAAATCAAGTTAAAACTTAAAATCTTTCAAGTTTTTACAAATACGAATTTAATAATTACAAGATAATGCAAGAAGACGGAGAATCCTAAAGAAAATCACAAGTTATATGAAATGAAATTTCAACCGGGATTTTGCGCTTGTTGACAAATTTTATAAGGGAATCCAATTAAGCAATTTGTGGATATTTTATAATACAATTAAGTCTTCCAAAATTTTTAATATATTTTTAAACTTTGATTAGTTGTCAAGAAAGTATGTACATAAATAAATAATATGATAATATAATTTATGTTGAAGAAAATAAAAATAAAAATATGTTACTTATAAACTTAGAATTGTGTAACACATTGTGTAACACATGCTCATGCAAACTTGGATCCGTTAATTAAGGGCTTAATACCCAACAACAAATATTCATGCATAAAAATAATGCAAACTAAGATTAAGAATTTCTTGCATAGAAAATAAAGATTAACTATTTAAATTATAAAATTCATATAGAAAAGGTGCTGTAATAACATGTTATTACACCATCACGTACGTGCCTGTTTAAGTAAATTTTTATAAAAAAAATTTGTTATCAACACTAACTGTTTTTCTAAAAAACAGTCAGTGTTAGCAGTCTGCACTGACTGTTTTTAAAAACAGTCAGTGTAAGCTGCTAACACTGACTGTTTTTAAAAAAACAGTCAGTGTAAGCTGCCAACACTGACTGTTTTAAAACAGTCAGTGCGACGGCCAACACTGACTGTTTTAAAAACAGTCGGTGATTTTCGCCGAAAAATTTCCTTCCCCCAATTCTCTTTCGAAGCCGCGCGCGCTAAGGAAATTTTCATTTCCCGGCCCCTTCTCTCAAAGACAAACCCTTCTAATTTCAAAACCCAAATACCTCTAAGAGAAAACAAAATTTCGAAACCCAAACCCTTCTAATCTCTCGGCGAGCACACCTCCGAGCATGCCTCTGCCTTGATGTCTATCTCTATCTCTGAGCACCGAGCATCCAAGCACAAACCCTCCCCCCGCCGACTCCCTCTGAGGATCGAGCATCGGAGAACAAACCTCTACCTCCGCCTTGCCATCTGTCTACCTCCGCACAAACCTCTCTCTCTCCAGATAAACCCTCACACCGTTTATATCACTACGATGATCACTTCTCTTATAACCCCTAACTCATCTTCTGCACTCGTGTGCTTTCACTCCTCGAAATACTCATCTTTGGTAAATCGCCGTCGTTCCCATTTATTTCTCTCCGTTCAAACACATAATCGAGCTATTAAGCTCGAATTTGAGCTAGCGATGCTCAATTGTCTAAATCGGACTCCAACAATGTGCCAACGGCGAAGCAAGTAGAAGATACCGAGGCTAATTGCATATTTGAGGTCAATTTCTGTTATTTCGAATGCTTTTTGTTTCAAAATTACTCTTGGCTTCAAAGTTAACTTGCAACTATAGGTTATTTTCCTTGATTCAACCACATTGGACTGGCATTCCATCGAATACCTTACATACATCTGTAGCTCAATCTGGCCACATGCCTTAACTCAATTAAACAGTTCAGTTGATTTTATTTTCCTTAATTATTGAGTCACAGAAAATAAATGAGGCAGAGAGACAACGTGTGGATAAATTAGAGAAGATGGAGAAAAAAGCCGATGTACAGCTGGAGAGGAGCCTGTTAATGGCCTCAAACTGGAGCCGGGTTTTTCTTAAATAGCAAGGGATGCTAAAAGGCGCTGAGTGGGAACCAGAGAACTCTCAGACAATCAATTATAGTGAATTCCTGAGGCTTCTTGATTCCAACAATGTTAAATTTATGGAATATTCTCACTATGGCAAGACTCTATCTGGTAGGTGATATTATTCATAACACTACATATACCGTCGGCGCATGGTAAACAAAATGCCAGTGGACAGCTGGAATGAGGTCTCGCAAATATTGCACCAACAGTTAGTACATATAGTCATATAGATGTGTACCATGTAAACCCAGTATCTGTTGAAATTTATTCAACTATTACGACTTTTATCATTTGGTCTATGCGTTTGGCACTTGCTGTCGCATTCTATGTTTGGGTCGATAACTTGACCCGGTCGACTTACATCAAGCTAGTACCTACTGATTTGGGAAAACCTCAGGACAGAATGGAAGTGAAAAGTTGAGACTCAAGTCAATGTGTCGAAGGAAACCCAAGAGTTCACTTGGATCTCTTGGTAGAAGTCAGCGAGTTATAATTTAGGTTATATTAAGAAATTAATACATGACAAATAAGAGAAGTGACTGTTGAAAATATGGATAATTGACAGAACGACCTGTTATAACTTCCTCTCTATTAAACATTCAAAAGGGTTTATGTATCTAATGTAACCTTTTGTTTAGAGATTTAGGAATCTGTTGAGGTACTTGTGTTGGTTCAAGAACTTGTTTTGAAATTTGAGAACCTTTTTTACTGATTTATGTACTAACCTGTAGAACTGGTGGTGCCTTGGATAATCGCAAGTTGTACTAACCTGTTGAGGTACTTGTTTTCAAATTGACAGTTAAAATGTTTCTTTTACCCCTTGGTTTAGATAATCGCAAGTTGTAAATGTATATATAATATATTAAAACTACAAGCTTCTTGGCTTTCAGAGAAACTTGACGTGCTTCGTGCCAAGTACTTAACTTTTGCTGAAGAGGAATGCAAGCGATAATTGGAGCAATTTTGGGTAATTACACTAGTGGAAAAAGTACAATTAGTGTCGCCCCATCAGTGTCGGATTTATGTTCTAACCGATACGGATATAGATCAGTAACGGGCACAATACGGACCCGACCTTGATTAGTAGTATTTGTATCGGTTATTTTGAACAAGCGTTACTGATTAGTAGTATTTGTATCGCTTGTTTAAATGCGTTCCTGATTAGTAGTATTTGTATCGCTTGTTTTTAACAGGCGTTACTGATTAGTAGTATTTGTATCGCTTGTTTTAGGTGCGTTCCTGATTAGTAGTATTTGTATCGGTTGTTTTTAACAGGCGTTACTGATTAGTAGTATTTGTATCGCTTGTTTAAATGCGTTCCTGATTAGTAGTATTTGTATCGCTTGTTTTTAACAGGCGTTACTGATTAGTAGTATTTGTATCGCTTGTTTTAGGTGCGTTCCTGATTAGTAGTATTTGTATCGCTTTTTTTAACAGGCGTTACTGATTAGTAGTATTTGTATAACCTGTTTAAATGCGTTCCTGATTAGTAGTATTTGTATCGCTTGTTTTTAACAGGCGTTACTGATTAGTAGTATTTGTATCGCTTGTTTTAGGTGCGTTCCTGATTAGTAGTATTTGTATCGCTTTTTTTTAACAGGCGTTACTGATAGGTAATTAGGAACTGTTATTTTAATAACCGATCCTAATAACTCTCCCTCTCCAAATGATATATCTTGAGCGAATACTGGGTTTGGCTGACGCGAATGAAATCTAGGTTTTTAAATTTCTCTGCCGCAGTTCTCTTAAAACAAAAGTTTATTGTTTTAAGATTGTATGTTTTTGAAAATTGGTGCAGATATTAGTGAGTTAAATCTACCGAATGGGAAAGATGATTTGATGAGTTTTGAAATCAGCATCAAGCCTGATGAAGGTTATTACTTGTAAGTTATTAATTTCTTTTTTTCTTATTTTTTGTGCATTTTATCAATTTTGAGTAACTATAATATTATCAAAATGAAGAATATATTGTGCAAAAATAAAACATCCTCTATATTAATTGAGGTAATATAAATTAATCTTTTCCCTTCATTTAAATCTTTGGGTTCTAGTGGACATGATCTAAATATGGTGTATGTCAATATTTGACCAATTTGAAATTTGTTCGGTCATCTATGAAAAAACGTTAAAGCTCCTATATTGGAATAAAATATACCAAATTTGATACACACCCTATCTACATGATGAAAAACATGTGTACGATTTTAATATTTGATTTGTACAATATTGTCAAAGTTTCAGGGGTTGATTGTCAATCTTAGAAGCTCAGGGGCTAATTGCAATAACTCAGAAAATATTGGGAGATTCAGTGGGCATCCCGAAAATAACAGAAAATATATGAGTATTTCTTACGCCCAGACTCAGGTATGGGTTCAAATGAAATTTCATGTATAAACATCAGTAAGATTGCCCTAAGCAACCTTAGAATTTTCTGGTTACCAAATAACAACAGTACTCTGGGTTGAAATTCTGATTCTATGATGAATCATAATAATACAGAATGAGTGTTCCCACTTATTACAAAAGAATCTAGTTGTAATTGATATTCATATTTGGTTAAACTCGTATTCCTACTCTAGATGGAAGGCAGAAAAAGCAGCAAAATACAAATAATCCCACTAGAAGTAGATATGGTTACCCAAAGTTGGAATTGAAGCAAAATAGAAGAAAGAAAGAAATAACAGAAAAGGGTAGAGCAGGTGACAAGTTGTTGAATTAATTAACTGTTTGTTACCTTGAATGCCAGAATGGTAAATCCCAAGTCGAAGCCAGTAGAGATACTTTTTTAAAGAGCCATTGAGATCTAGCCTAAGAATGAAAATAAGAATAATGCCTTTATTGCCATAAAAAGAAAAGGAAAGGTAAAATCTGTAAAAGTGCATCTCAAGGATATGCTAATTGTCTCCACCTTGTGTATCTCCACAGTGTAGATTTTTTGTTATGTAATTTCAACAGGGTCCTTTTGTATTGTTGTACTTGTAAGACCTTGAACCAATTAATCAAACAGATAACAGTTACTACCTATGTATACTTTTAATAAATGAAAAATCAACAGGTAGGACAAGTGCTTGCTATAGTTTTTTTAGTTCCAACATTTTTTAGTTTTTTTCATGAAATACTCATGGCATGCTTGGAAATTACTTAGCTTGAACTTATATGAAAAAAACAAAAATCTGGTTTTGTAGATTGGCTATAATTGAGGGATTTGGTGCTACAATCTCTTCAGATCACTTGATCCGTGCGTAATCGATTCCAAAAAATTGTAAGTATATATAATATAAAAACTCGTGTTTAATTTTATGCTTGGATGTGTATTATGATAAATGTATGTAGTTAATTAAATGTATCTACGGTTGGTAGGTATCTAGCTAGCTAGAGTATTGTCTATGAGCCACAACCGAATTATTTATGCCTTTAGGTCATGATACCCGTTCAAAATTAATCCAATAGGGGTTAATTTTGAATAGTCCCCGGTTTGGGACTGCTCTTTGAATACTTTGTCTCAATTAGGATGTGAGCACATATTAGTCGTGTTTTAGTATTTAAGAGAATTTCGACAGCATTTCCTCTTATTAGTTCCCCGGATACCTGGGGAATTAAGGGGAAATGCTGCCGAAATTTTCTTAAATACTAAAACACGACTAATATGTGCTCACTACGGAGACAAAGTATTCAAAGAGTGGGATAGGATTGTAAACCGGCCCCGTGTAAGCCCTAAATTCAACATTTGACCATAAGCGTGTACTTAATTGAGTTGTCTTATAATTGCAGATGGACCGCAGTTGGATGTATGGAACCTCGCGTGTTTCAGATGAATATTTGGCAGGTGTTGATGAATTTATGAAAGTTGCTATGGAAGACATGGCGAACAATGAGAATGGGGTGATGTCGTGTCCATGTCAGGATTGTAACAATATCAAGAAATTTTCAAACCCCCTCCAAGTGAGAAATCATTTAATCCGTCGTGGGTTCAAGGAACATTATACCCATTGGATATGGCATGGCGAGAGTTTGGAAACCGGCATAGATACTGGTACTGGGCATGATCAGGAAGATCATAATTACAATAGCGGAAGTGATGTGCAAGGCGATGGAAATGATGATCTGGTGGTAAATGAAGGTGTTAATTTTGATCAAATGTTACGTGATTTAGAAGAGGATTTTGGTACTGATAAGCAATATTGTGTATTTGAAAATTTGTACGAAGATTCTAAAATAAATTTGTATCCCGGTTGTAAATTTACAAAATTGGAAGGTGTATTAAAATTGTATAACCTAAAAGCATCTAATGGTTGGACTGATAAAAGTTTTACTGAATTATTAGGAGTATTAAGAGAAATTCTACCTGATGGAAACGAGATACCATGTAATTTTTATGAAGCGAAGAAAATGTTGTGTCCAGTGGATTTAGAAGTTCAAAAAATACATGCGTGCCCAAATGATTGTATTTTATACCGAAATGAGTATGCAGATTTTCACGATTGTCCAAAATGTGGTGCACCACGTTACATAAGAAAGAAGGTAACCAACGATAACAGTGGTGATTCTAAATTGAAAGAAGGGCCTCCGGCAAAAGTGTTGTGGTACCTCCCCGTGATACCAAGATTCAAACGTTTGTTTGCAAATGCTAAAGATGCGAAATTATTGCGTTGGCATGCCGAAGAACGGAAAAAAGATGGAAAATTACGGCACCCCGCTGATTCTCCTGAGTGGAGGAATATTGACAGAAAGTTTCCTGATTTTGGCGGTGATTTCAGAAACCTAAAGCTTGGGTTAAGTACGGATGGAATGAATCCGCACAGTAGCATGAGCAGTAAACACAGCAGTTGGCCGGTTCTATTGTGCATTTATAATCTTCCGCCTTGGTTATGTATGAAACGCAAGTACATCATGATGACATTACTGATATCAGGACCCAAACAACCCGGAAATGACATAGATGTGTACTTAGCGCCATTAATAGAGGACTTAAAAAAATTATGGTGTCCAGGAGTGCAGTTGTTTGATGCATATAACAAGGAGAATTTCACTTTACGGGCTATGATATTCTGCACCATTAATGATTTTCCGGCGTATGGTAATTTGTCGGGTTATAGTGTTAAAGGAGAAAAAGCGTGCCCTATTTGTCAAGACGATACAGTCGATATGTGGTTACCTAATTGCTCTAAAAAAGTGTACATGGGTCATCGTAGGTTTCTTCCTGTCAATCACGCACACCGAAAGAGAAAGAAATCATTCAATGGAAAGACCGAGAATAACAAAGTGCGTTATCCATTGACCGGTCAAGAAGTTTATTCGCGAGTGAGGGATATCAAGGTCGAATTGGGGAAATATAAGAAAAAGAAGGGGAGAAAGAAAGGGGCTCCGAAAATTTGTTGGAATAAGAGATCAATATTTTGGGATTTACCATACTGGGAGCACTTAGAGGTTCGACACTGTCTCGATGTGATGCATGTGGTGAAAAACGTCTGCGATAGCTTGGTTGGAACATTGTTGAATATTCCGGGAAAGACTAAGGACGGTATCAATGTTCGGAAAGACATGCAAATAATGAACATACGACCGGATCTACAACCAGTCGAGAAGAAAAATTCAAATGGTAAAATTTGCACATATCTAAAACCCGCCATGCATACGTTGTCGAAAATTGAAAAAAAAAGTTTATGTGAATGCCTTCATGGTGTCAAAGTTCCATCTGGATATTCTTCAAATTTTAAAAACCTAGTTTCACTGGAAGATTTAAAATTGACAGGTATGAAGTCCCACGACTGTCATGTTTTAATGACACAGCTTCTACCTGTTGCAATTCGAGGTATATTGCCACCGTGTGTTAGGCAGACCATCACTAGGCTCTGTTTTTTCTTTAACGCTATTTGTTGCAAAGTAACTGATCCTGATACGTTGGATGATTTGCAAAAGGAGGTTGTCGTCACTCTTTGTCACCTTGAAATGTATTTTCCGCCGTCTTTTTTTGATATCATGGTTCATTTAATTGTTCATCTAGTTAGAGAAATTAAGATGTGTGGACCAGTTTTCTTGCGTTACATGTATCCGTTCGAGAGATACATGGGAATTTTAAAGGGATATGTCAGAAACCGATATCGTCCTGAGGGCAGCATTATAAGAGCATATGCTGCCGAAGAGGTTATTGAGTATTGTTCTAATTATCTGGATGATTTGCAAGCTATCGGCATCCCTAAATCTCGGCACGAGGGAAGACTTCACGGTGTAGGCACAATTGGTTCAAAATTAATCGTGCCCGAGCAGAAAATGATGGCACGAGCACATCTTCATGTTTTGCAACACCTCACCGACGTTCATCCATATTTGGACGAGCACATGACCATATTGCGGCAACAGAATCCTAAGAAATCTGATAAGTGGTTGATTGGTGAACACAATGAAAAGTTTGAAGGTTGGTTTACACGTAGAGTCATGGAAGATCCGGAAGAAGAAAACATTAAAGAAATTGTCAAATTATTGGCTCTTGGTCCAGTCCATGTTGTGAGGTCATTCCAGGGATTTGACATCAACGGGTATACTTATTACACAAGAAGTCAAGATCTCAAGAGTACCGTGCAAAACAGTGGGGTGACGTTAGTAGCCGTGTCGAGTGATTTTTCAGGAGGTAAAGGTGCCGGGCCATCGCATGCATCGATGTCATATTACGGGTTTATTGAAGAAATTTGGGAACTAGATTACAGAAAATTTAAGATCCCGTTATTTCAGTGTAGATGGGTCGATAACCGTAAGGGGGTTAAAGTTGATAACGACGGTTTCATTTTGGTGGATTTCAATAAGGTTGGATATAAGGATGATCCATTCATACTTGCAAGACAAGCCACACAAGTGTTCTACATAATTGATCCTACTGATCATTCAAGGCATGTTGTTCTATCCGGAAAAAGACGTATCATCGGGATTGAAAATGTAGATGACGAAGAAGCATACGATCATTTTGATGAGATACCGCTGTTTTCAATTGGCATGGCATCTTTACCAACTGGTGAGGATAATGAAACAAGTCACGTGCGGCACGATCATAACGAAGGAGAATGGATTGAATAAAAAGGCTACTAAATTTTTATTGGTATGTCATATAAAAATAGGTTTAATATTTCTTAATCATTTTTTAATCATTTTCAAAATATGTTTAATATAAAAATAGGTTTAATCATTTTTTCTGCACATATCAAAATATTAAAATAGGTTTAATATTTCTTAATCATTTTTTAATCATTTTCAAAATAGGTTTAATATAAAAATATGTTTAATCATTTTTTAATCATTTTCAAAATATAAAAATAGGTTTAATATTTCTTAATCATTTTTTAATCATTTTCAAAATAGGTTTAATATAAAAATAGGTTTAATCATTTTTTAATCATTTTCAAAATATAAAAATAGCAGACATTTATTTAGTAGTCTTTTTTTTTATTTTGTTGGAAATTAATTTTAATTTCTCCCTTCTGTTTCAGAGAGTCATTTTCATTTCGCCATTTTCATTTGGCGCCGCTAAGTTTTTAATTTCGCGCTACTTAGTAGTTCATTCTGCGCCGAGCTAGGGTTGAGGCTCATTTTGAAATCTCTCGGACTCAAGACACACTCTCTCTCGCGCTCAATCCCGGGGTCTCTCTCTCTCGGGCGGCTCCGCCGCACCTCGCTCTGCCGCACCTGGAGGTCACCTCGCTGTAACTAGTCGCCGCTTCTCTCCGCCGCACCTCACTCTAGTCGCCGCACCTCACAGCATTCGGGTTTAATTCGGGTTTGTGGGGGCCAATAACAGCGTGCGGGTTATTTCCATCTCGCATTACTGCACCATCGTGCCACCCTTTCTCCTACTTGCGGAGAACTAAGCTCAAAAGAGGTAAATTTTTTGATCTTTTCCAGTTGTTATTTTGGCATTATAGTGTGTGTTTTCGGGCATGGCTGGCTGGAATTCGAAAATTTAGGGAAGGTAGTAATCTGAGGGATTGTATGTACGAATTTAGTAATTCTCAGATGTCCAATATTATTCTTGGGTGTATATATTCACACCTGAAATTTGGGCCCATTTACAAATTCCAAATCAGCATGCATATCAATAACGAGATTATTGTTTTGTTGAAATTTACAAAGGATATGGTGCTGAGCGTTTCAGATCGATTGTTTGTACTTTGAAAACGAAAATAAAAATGTGAGACAATGATTTGGGCACGAAACAATGGGGCTTTTAACCCTACTCTTTTACAAATCCCAGTTTAAATCTCTTTGAAATAGTAACTGCTAAAATTTTGATTTAAATAGATAATAACTTGGAGAAGTATAAGGCTTCTGAAATCGGACCCTTTAATTTTTTCAGTCTTAGTGCAAGCAAATTACTTTCACAGAATTGATTATTTATGTCTGATAATATTAGCTAAATGGTCATATTACAATATTAAGTTATAAATGCCCCAACAGTTCATGCTTCAAGAGTATCTCATTATCTGGACCGCACATCTAGTTCAGATCAGCGATTCTGCCAATTCTAGGAATTTAGAAGAACTAAGCAGTTTCTTAGTTTTTAGTACAATTTTGTCTATTTTGTGTGTAATTCTGCTAGCTTCACCTTTATCTTTTATACAAATCCGCAAAGTCGAGATAGAATCCAGGTGTGAATATATGTACATTTTTGCATTTGTTGCAATATTATTCTTGGGTGCCAAGTGCTAGTTCTGTATGTGACAGTCTCATTGATTTCTTAGTTGTCACAACTGCTGTTGTGCTGGAAAATGATACAAAGTTCTTTGTTTGCATCTTGATCTAGAAGAGGAAATTGAACTCCTGTAATTCTCAGATGTGCTGCCAAGTTTTGTTTGTCTTGAAAAAACCACATGTGCACTAAAATCATCCAGTTGTAAAAAACACCATATGTACGAATTTAGTTTGCTATTGTGCACTAAATATCATTCTTTTATATGTATTAATTTGACATAGTTTGCTATTGTGCACTAAATATCATTCTTTTCATGCATACTTGATCTAAACTGAAGGAACAAAACTTGTATATTCTATGATTGAACTGACCATATCATATATATCATGCATACTTGAAATAAACTGAAGGAACAAAACTTGTATACTCAGACACACTTTTTATGGTCCCAAATTTTTGTTTTCAGCTCTAGTCATGTCTAGTGGTGGTGATGGTAGTGAGCCGGCGAAGACGCAGAAACCAGGAAGAGGTCCTACAAAAATTAAACGTGTGGTTAATAAGTCCAACAAGGAGGTTCAATTTGATAAACTTGGGAGGGTTATTATAAACGAAGAAACAACAAGTTTTCCGACGCAACTTGGGATTTTAGTGAGAGCCCAAGTTTCAGTACGCTACAAGGATTGGTCTGAAGTACTAGATGATGTTAAGAAAAAGATTTGGCATGAAATGAAGGTAAATATCATGAAACCAAATTCAGCAGCTTCACTTTATATTGGCTAACTTCAAAACTTGATGTGCTTTATTTCGCAGTTGGCCTGGAAGTTACCTGACAACGAAGTCATGAAGAAGGATGTGTACATGCGCATGGCTGTAGCATTTAGGAAGTTCAGGCACGAATTGTACAACAAGTTTATGAAGGAGGATAAGACGCCCTTCAGTTTGTATACCGCGATTACACAGGAAGATTGGGACATGTTTGTCAAGTACCATGCATCGGATGAATTCGAGGTAATGGACACTACATATCTAGATTATGCAGATAACATACCTAGCCTAATACTGATATATATTTCTCTTCAATACTTTCACTGGAAAGCATATATTTACAATAATTTTGGACTACATATAATATATTGCCTTTACACTTTTTAAGATTATTTATTATATTTATGAGGTATTGAACATTCCTTTCTTTTTGGATTGTGGATTAGTTGGTCTCTTTTGATCAACTGGACTTTGACAGTGAAGGTGTTTTAACTGGGTTTACATTGACAGCCATGCATTGTCACCTGCCTCTCCCCTTTAAATATTTCTAAAAAATATAAATAGATAGTTAGATACCAGTATATATGCAGAGGGGTCCCACAATCTCTTTTAATTCTTTACTCAAATATTTCTTGTCAATTATCATTGTCTATTTCTTAGTAATACTAATTTTTACTTTATTTTATTTTTTTCCAAAATGTAAAAATATTTCTTGTCAATTGACAGACATGCAGAGGCTTGTCCTTTATTTTATTTTTTTCCAAAATGTAATTAGAAATACTAATTTTTGAGCTCTTTAATTAAATTTAATTACATATTTAAGGCCTACATGTAGCACTTTAAATTAAGGCTCTTATAGGCCAATTGTTTTCTTGCTACACTTGTAGGAACTAAGTAAAATAGGGAAGGCGAATCAAGAGAAAAACATGTACCCGCATTTCTTGGGATCCAGAGGTTACGGTGGTGAGAAATTCCAGAAGAGACTTAAAGAAGCTTTTGCAGAGATTGCTTCGAAGGAAGGGTCAAGTAGTGATTTGTCATCTCAAGGGTCAACTAGTGAGTTGTCACAAGACCAGCTTGTTGATATGTCGATTCAACATAGGCATGTCCCATGGAAACTCGGAAGGCACAAGGTGGTAAATGGGGATGATGTCTATCCGAACCCGGAAACAAAAGCAATGATCGAGATTATTGTGAGGATATATAGTACATTTTTGAAATTGTCTTAAGTTTAAATCCAATCTGAATTTAATATGTTATATAACCCATTGTTGTTGGCTTTATTATATCAGGACGAACAAGAAAAGGCTTTCGAGTCAGGCACGATGACCATCGACCGATACGACGATATTCTAGGCAATTCTCTACCAAATCGAGAACATCCTGGGAGGGTGAGAGGTATTGGATCTCGTGTGGGTATAAAAAAAACTTATGAATCTTGCGGAAAAAGAAAGAGACACACTTCTTCGGAGTATGAGGACTTTATTCAACATAGAATACAGACAGAGGTAGATGAGAG
This sequence comes from Carex parvula, assembly GCA_025461045.1. Taxonomy (NCBI): domain Eukaryota; kingdom Viridiplantae; phylum Streptophyta; class Magnoliopsida; order Poales; family Cyperaceae; genus Carex; species Carex parvula. Next base: position 583,304 of record JAJGRW010001306.1, on the reverse strand, counting down.
AGTAAAGATAGAGTTATCTTCTCAGTTAGAGGAGAAGGTAGAGGAGAGAGTGAAACCTATTCGCGAGCAGCAAGAGGCACTCATGAAGCAAATGGCCATGTTGATGGGCCAACAGAAAATGGACATGGATATAGGTAGCCCAAGAGTCGGCACGAGCAGCTGCCAGTCAGTCCAACCACTACACGTTCTCGATTCAATTGAGGTAATACAAATACCTATTATTTCATGTGAACAACAAGAAGAATACCACTACATGACTTAGTTTATTTATTTGTCATCAAAGGGAGAATGCAGATGCAAACTCTATTTGGTCCGAGAAGGGAAGAAGATTCAAGTGGGCGTAGGGACGATAAATCCATCACTACAAGGCACATCTTTTCACGGTAGACTTATGCCGGCCGGCCATGCGAGAGTAATGGTGGATGATTATGTTGCCGGTGAAGATGATACCCCTGTACCCGTACCAAATGGCGAGGTGGAAACTCTTCGCTCAGCTCGCTCTAGTTTCACGGCATGGCCTAAAGATTTGATATCTTTAGATGAGGTAAAAAAAATTAAATTACAAATTATCTAATTCACAAAGATTTGTTTTCTGTTGTATTATTATTTATTTTGATTTAATTCATAATAAAAGTAGTTTTACAGTGAAACCAGCAATAAATTTTGTACAAAGGTCATACTTGACTAAGCACAACTTACATAGGCTTCAAGTTTAATTTGCACATAGTTTCCACTTGACAGAACAAATTTGTACTGGATTTTTGGATTAAGCACAATGTACAACCTGCTATGTCATTGAAAAAATTATGTAGCTTTTTTTTATAAGGTACTGGATTAAGCACAATGTACTGGATTTTTTATAAGGAGTCACAATCAACAATTTTTACAACCTGCTATGTCATTGAAAAAATTATGTAGCTTTGAAAATAACTCGGTAAATTTGTTTAATCTTTTCCATGTTTCATATCGCCTATTTTAAATTGACATGACTGTATTAAATTGACAAAAATAAGATTGAGGATAGACAGGATAGGAGCTAGAATATTAAGATTGAGGAAGCTGAACATATAACTGTGGTAATTTTATTTTATAAGGGAAAAAAAAGCATTATTTTTTTTTCATTTTTTTTTTTAAAAGGCTAATGCATTGCATAATTTGCAAACGTATAGCTGGATATTATGAAATTAAAAGGATCTTGGCCTTTGGTCATGGGCCTTTCACTATTTTATGACTCATATTGAAGATGAAAGATGTTAGCTTTTGGACACAACTGGTTTGCATAGTATTAAATTGACAAACATATTTTTGTCAATAATTCATTGTTTAAATTTTCATTATTTGTTAAATGCTGAGCCAACCTCAAAGATGTGGCAGATGTATCAACTATCAAACCACCTGTAATAGTTTTTGGATTGGTGAAATTAATGAACTCGCTTGCCTAACCTTGTGATGAACTCGCTAGAGAGAGAAATCTCTCCCACTAAATGGTTTTGACTCAGATTAAGCTGCCCCAAATGGGGAAGTGCACTAAAACTAGAAGGAATAGATCCATTTAGGCTATTTCTATCGAGAGACAAGGCGGTAAGATTCGACGAAGAACCGAACGAGTCCGGTACTGGACCCGATAACCCGCAACCTGAGAGACCCAAAACCAGCAACTTTTTCAAAGCACCAACAAATGTAGGGATATTTGTCCCTATTGGGTTGTTTTCAGTAAGAAAATATTGCAAATTTCTTAACTGAGATAAGGTGCCCGGTATTGGTCCAGAGATGGAGTTGTGACTCAAATCCAACAATACCAACTTCTCTAAATGCCCCAAATCTTGTGGTAGTGTTTCAGATTTTTAAATTAGTTCGGTGGCATCAGTTTCATGTTTGTTTGTGATTTTCTGGTTATATCAGAACTGCCCTATTTCTGGTTATGTGCAGATTTTAGCAGGGGATAAATCCAGTATATTTACTAGAGTTAAGGAGTGTGTTAAGCTCGCTTGTTTACATGAACCATTAGGTTTATGTACTGACGGAGTCGTCCAGTTTAATAAGCCAAAAGATTAGAAAATTAAACCGAACAAAGGATCTTCAGATATAGCAGCCATCTCTTGTCATTGTTTGTTGTTGTTTGATGTATTGGAAGAGCACACTTATAATCTGTCCTATTAATTTGGTTCATAATACTATTTCTTGAGTTATCTAAATATCATTTTACTGACTAATTAAAAATAATAATAAATGAAACAGATACACTCGAGAAAGATGAATGTTAATCCTGATGTGAACTTTGAGGAGCTGGCCCGCTCCACCGACGACTTCAATGGGGCCCAGCTTAAGGCTGTATGTGTTGAGGCTGGTATGCTTGCTCTGCGCCGTGATGCCACTGAGGTCTGTCTCTCATTCTCCACACAAACAACACACACACATAGGTTATGTGAAAGAATCTGATCCATTTGGCATTAGATGTCTACATGTGAAGTTATACATTTACCAGTCAGGTCCTATACTGGTTTTGACTCGGTGACATATGCATTGCTATTGTTGTTTTGCTGACAATTCTGAACTGCAATTCTGAATGCATATTGTTGTTTTGACTCCATGGCCTTTGTGCGACATTTGTCACATCTCATCTGCACCTTTATCACAATCTCTTGCTGCAATTAATGCAAATCCTAAATTTAATTAATATGTTTTACACGAATTTAATTAATTTTTATATGGTATTAACAGCAAGTGTGTGTGTATGTATATATATATAGTACGTACCTTCATTTCTTTTCTTGGGCTCCGATAATTAAACACTTCTTGTTTGTTTGGTCTCTCTCTGCCTCTTCTATTGCAATATATACATGCCAACTCTTGGTTGTATATATATACTATAGAGAGACTAGCTATATAGATAGCCAGCAGTGAAAGAGCAGCTGAGAATAATTTCAAAGTTGGCTCTCTACTAGAAGCCAGCAAATAAACTTGTAGCTAGATAGGCAAAGAGAGCGAGGGATTTGTTTGTCTAATCTAATATTGATTGTATACACATACACTAGAAATCAGCAACCAAAGATCCCCATTCCATATATATATAGATGTAAATGTTCCTTTTTCTCTCTCTCTTTTTCCCTTGAAAAAACATTAATCATCTCCACCACTTATAATTTACTTTCTGTGTATGTAGTGACTAGTGAAGGTTGTCAACTACAATATATCACGTCCTCTTGAAATAATTTCTTAACTAGTAGTCATGCGTTGACTTTTCATTGGACCAATTGCAGGAACCACGCAAAGAGTTACAAGTTCCTACAAGTGGGAACTCAGTTCGTAGTGATGCGTTTGCACCAAAGCGATACAAGGAGTTTGATGGTCTCAATTTTGACAAGCTGGGTCCAATTTTCAAGCATTTGCGTGATCGGTTTTTGAAGAAAGACAACAATGAATTTCAGATCGATACTCCACTTGACCTTTTCCATAGCGATGACTTCATAACCGTTCATGCAGATGATTTGAGGGATTTGATTACACCAAAGACGTGGCTCACTGGACCAATTATCCAGATCTTCATGATGTGAGTTAAAATTTAATGCCAAAATTAAGTACTTTTAATTCTGATTTTATAGTAATGACAACATTTCTGCCATTATTTGCAGGTATGCGCACAAATATTACAAGGAGGAATTTCCTACTTGTAGTGTTGGTTTTATGGACCCTGAAAAAACATGTTACATGCACCTGAAAGATGATGATCACGGCCGAGAATATGCCGATAAATACATAAGGAAAGCATTGAAAGAAAATCGGGACAAGAAAATGATATTTATACCGTATCATCAAGAGTTAGTTCATATATCCTAATTTATTTCAATTTATTTCATTTCATAGAAATTAAAAAATATAACATGTTGTACCTAACATGCAGGAATCATTGGGTATTGGTTGTGCTTATAGCAAGTGAGAGCGAGTTGTACGTGTTCGAGTCCAATAAGAAACATCAAAAAAAGTTGAAGATCATCGATGCACTTGCGGAGTAAGTTTTTCGCACTTGAATGTTGTAATCACACTTAAATATCATAATTGTTTTCTGACTGTTCAATTTATTCATATTATAACAGCCCCTACCGAATGGATAGGTGTATTGGAGGATTAGGAAAAAACGCTAATTTGAAGGTTACATATTGCAAGGTAATATTGATATTTAGATTTTTTGAACTACATGCATGTTCCCTTTCTAGTTTTGAATGCATATTACTATAGTGTCACTCTTTCCCTTTCTAGTTTTGAATGCATATTACTATAGTTTTGATATGATAACTTGCTTAGTGACATGCTAGGTCTTGATATCTCATATTGGCAGGTTAACATTACACTGATATAAAATTACAAATTGAACTGTTAATGCTCAAGTAGACTTGGATCTGTAATATGCATATTACTATAGTGTCACTCTTTCCCTTATGTCATGGAAGAATAAGCAATATTTTGAGAGAAGCAAACAAACATATCATTCAACACAGATGAACTGATAGCTCTCTCTCAGAATTTGAAGTTTTGAACTACATGCATGTTCCCTTTCTAGTTTCTATCTTTTCATGTATATATATATAATTTGATTCAAGTACGTTCTGTTAAATCAACTTCCGTAAGGATTTGATCAATTCATGAATCATGCATCCTGAATTATTTTATCTTTTCTGGTCCTTCAAATAATTAAATTAAAATATATATCCAGGCCTTTATATCTTTCCTGATATCACCTTGTCACCGAATCTTCTTTTCCTTCGTAATTTGGTGTGTATGTCCTAAGGGTGCACACCGTTATATGGTGCTTGAATTTCCAAGTTTAGGTTGTTTTGTTTAGTAAAAAGAAAGGCTAGCTAGCTAGGAGAAGAAACCAGGAATATAAATAAACTAATATTAAAAGATAGTTCAAGTTCACAAAAGTTATGCTAAAAGATAATATATAGTATGGGCTGCACTTGCATAATAGGAGAAGAAACCAGGAATATATGGGCTGCACTTGCATAATATATATTTCTAGTAACAACTAATTATTTAACAGAACATATGGGCTGCACTTGCATATCAAACCAGTCAACATTTTTCTGTTAAATAAACCAGGAATATACCTCGAGCAAGATAAAAAAGGGAAAATAAGAGTGAAAAAGGATGTAATACATTTCTAGTGACTAGTGGCTACTCAGACCATAAAATCCACTAAAATCATTATTACTATCATTGAATGTTCAACCAGAACATCAAATTCTCTCTAAATAGCACTTTGACCTAACCAAAAATAAAAAAGGCTCCAAAATGCCCATCAGATTTTACCTTCCTGGACACTTCATAGATCCCAAAAATCATCTATACCTCAGACCACTATTAAAGAAAAAAAAATAAAGAACCTATACATTTCTGATTAGAACTCCTTACCTCAAACAAGGATCTGAATGCAGCTTCAAAACTCTCTTACTTGTGAACAAATCAAGTTTTTCACTGTATAACAGGCTCCTTCAGTATTGCATCTAATAAATATATTAGGTAATATCTCGCAAAAGTTGAATGCCCAAATCTAAGTTAGATTCTCTTGTTAATATAGTGTACAAATGTTGACTGATTTAGGGACCCATATTCTCATTTCTCACAATCAATTCAGCACAAATTGATAATTAATTAGTGAATGCATGTAGATTCTTTGGTGAGTACATGCACCATATCATGAAGCTTTTATCTGACAACTGGATCATGTAATGAATAGATAGCTACAGATTTTTTCTTTTACTTTTGGGAAATGGACCATATCATGATTCTTTCTAACTATATATCTTGTTGTTTAATATAGTGCCCGCAACAACGCGATGGTTGGGAATGTGGATATTATGTCATGTTGTTCGTGCATGACATAATAAATCGTTTCCTCGATATTTTTCCAAACTTGAAGGTATATATATATACATATTTTCTTTCCAAAGGTATGCATAGTTGCTTCAAAAATATGCAATTAATCGTGCTCTTATATGCTCTCAAAAATGCAGGATTTCCCCGTTAGTTATAACGCAACAAGCATCGACAACATTCGCACAGTGTGGGGTAAATTTTTCTTGAAGGAAGTATTAGATGAAAAAAGTAAATCAATTTAGTATGTGTTTTTTGTAAAAAATTTAGGGTGTGAACATGTTTTAATTTAGGATGTGAAAACTGTAATTTTCTGGTTTGTAATAATTTAGTATCCTGATTTGTAATAATTTAGTACGTTGATTTATAATAATTTTTATGTCATTAGCTTTCTCGTTTTAATTTATGTCTAATGTGAAAATATGGTAGCTGGCCAAATATAGGCCAGCAATTTTCTGCTTTCTGGTTGTTATAATTTATGCCTCGCATATAGGCCGGCAAAAATATGGTAGCCGGCCAAAATATAAAAAATATTTTTTTAAAATTAATTCACACAATTTGTATCGCCTTTCTTCATTAACCGTTACTGATTTAGTACAATTTGTATCGCCTTTTAATAAGAACCGTTACTGATTTAGTACAATTTGTATCACCTTTTAATAATAACCGTTACTGATTTAGCACAATTTGTATCACCTATTAATAAAGAACCGTTACTGATTTAGCACAATTTGTATCACCTTTAATAATAACAGTTACTGATTAGTACAATTTGTATCGCCTATTAATAAAGAACCGATACTGATTAGTACAATTTGTATCACCTTTTAATAAGAACCGATACTGATTAGTACAATTTGTATCGCCTATTTATAAAGAACCGTTACTGATTAGTACAATTTGTATCGCCTATTAATAAAGAACCGTTACTGATTAGTACAATTTGTATCACCTTTTTATAATAACAGTTACTGATTAGTACAATTTGTATCGCCTATTATAAAGAACCGTTACTGATTAGTACAATTTGTATCGCCTATTATAAAGAACCGTTACTGATTAGTACAATTTGTATCGCCTATTAATAAGAACCGTTACTGATGAGTATAATTTGTAACGGCTATTGAGCCGACACTGATTGAGGAGTATTAGTATCGGTTATTGAGCCGACACTGATTAGTCCAACTATCTGTAACTGCTGGGTCAGTGTCGCCCTGTAGTCCGTTCCTGATGTGCGTTTTTAACCGACCCTGATATGCGTTTTTCCACTAGTGTTAGACTTCTCGTGTCCTTGCTCAGTCCAGTCAACTACAAGAATTGTATATTTTTCTTGGACAACTTCTAACCTATTTACAAGAAATACAATGTTGTTAATTTCAGTTGCAAATTTTGTTTTTATGGGTTATGTAAATTTTGCTATAGTGTGATTTTTTGTGAATGAATATGTTATGTTGTTAAATTGTGTTGCCTTTTATTTATGTTGTCTACATTATTTGCATGATATTCTATTTAATGTCGAATAGTTATATGGCTAACAAAATATGGAGGCTAGCCTCGATACAAGCAGAATCATGCCAAAATTTTTATGTCAACACTGACTATTTTTAGGACATACACTGACTGTTTTTAAAGCGTCAGTGTTGGCGTTCAACACTGACGCTTTAAAAACAGTCAGTGTTGAATACCAACACTGACTGTTTTTAGAGCGTCAGTGTTGGTGTTCAACACTGACTGTTTTTAGAGCATCAATGTTGGTGTTCAACACTGACTGTTTTTAAAGAGTCAGTGTTGGTGTTCAACACTGACTGTTTTTAAAGAGTCACTGTTGAGAACCAACACTGACGCTTTTAAAAACAGTCAGTGTTGAACCCAACACTGACTGTTTTTAGAGCGTCAGTAAAAGGTAACCTTCACTGGCGCTGGCTTTACTGACGCCGCTATAACAGTCGGTGTAGGGGTATTTTAACAGTCAGTGAAGGGTTTTTTTGTACTAGTGAATGTGTCATATAGAGTGTGGACCTTTAATGTGTAGAACTTAAGGTGTAATATTCAATTTAATTATGGGTTGAATTGAATAATTACAACATAAGACAGACAAGAGTTTTCTTGGGTTGTATATATAAGATTTGGTCCCCCAGAATACAAGACAATCTGAATTCGCTTCTTCTTATCCCATTAAAGAAGAGTGTGATAGACTTTGGAGAAGGCAGAACAAAGGAGACTCTTTAAAAAGCCTTGCTATTCTGGAAGAACCGAATCGGTGGCGCTCTCTTGCACAAAACAATCATGGATTAAGGTACGCTTCCGCTATTCAGTTTTATATTCAACACAGATGGCCCTGCGGTGGCCGATGATGGTTTTCGTCGGTTCCAACAAGTGGTATCAGAGCCACTCTGTGTTGAAATTCATAGCTCAAATTTGGAAAATTGAGAATTATGATCACTGTATTCGATCGATACAGTTGATTGTGTTGGTTTACGGTATTATTCAGATGACAGAAAGTCGTGTTTCTGCATGTTGTTCAGCGGAGAAGAAAAGGTTCCACGGTTTTTCAGTCAGATACTCCTCCGGCGCTAAAGAGGTGTCCGCTAGACCGGTGCGATTTTGGTCCGCATCGTGAAATTTGGGGATCGACGTGATTTTGTTTGCGCCGATTGATTTGGTGAACAGCAGTAAATTAGCGTGATTGTTTGCGTCCAGTAATGGTGAACCACGCGTGAACCACTGATCAAAATCATGGTTGAGTCGTGCACCGCGATACACCAGCCCCACAAATTTTCTTTTGGTTGGTAAATCGCGAGTAGACCGGTCTAAATACCTCCTGCTGATTTTTTTGGTACACCGCGTTAAAACCAACTTTTGGTACTTGTGCACCACCAGAATTGTTTAATTAAATAATTCGATCAAGTTAATTTCTTTAAATTTAGTTTAATTGAACCTTTAGTTTAAGTAAATTAAATAATTCGGGCCTTTTGATTTTGGTTCTTAAGTATGGTTTAATTTAAGATAATCATGATTAATCTAAATCTACATGGAAATTGAGAATCAAAAGAAGAAATATATATTTGATTCTTAATAAAGTTGAGATGAATTTAGATTTTGAATTATATCATGATAAAATATACATTTATGAGTGGAACAGAGAATTACTCAGCGAAAGGAAATGGATTTAGATACACTTTTATTGGTGATAAGATGTAAAAATCTAAGTACGCTGTGAATTGAGATACCACTACATATGTATATTTTCAGTATAGCATAAGAATTAAGTTAATTACGGTTGAACTAAATCCACATGGCAATCGAGAATCAAAAGAGGAAAAATATATATTTGATTCTTAATAAATTAAGGATGGATTTAGATTTATGTTTAAACCGTAATTTTAGATTTTGGATATAATTTTAAGTTCGAATAAAAGGTATTAAGGTTATATATTTTAAAATAGATTGTTTCAATCACACCTCGCCAAAGTGAGCTCTCCTTTTGAAATTAATTTATTTTAAAATATAAAAGGTTTTATTATGTGCATGTAATGAGTGTAAATATTCGTCGGCCCAAAGGAAGACCAATATTTATTAAAGTTGCATGTGCGCCTTGTGGTAATAAGTGCAGTGATGATTGTTTAGGTTTTTTTACGTGTGATCAATTTAATCGGCCCAAAGAAGGCTTAATTGTTCGACATGTTACTTAATTATCAGTGCTTGATTACTATGCCAAGATATCATAAGAAAGTTAATATTTTAGTCCAAGGACAACTTATTAATGGAACCGGTATCTTGAGGTAATGGGGTTTAGCCTTTATTTGAATTTATTATTATATATGGATATTTAATGAGTATGTAGTGTTTGTTTATTGTTCTAATTTTAGTTAATATCAATTCTAGCATCAAATTAAGGGAATGAAATAAACTTATTGTTAGTTCTTATAATTATGAATCTTGACATTGCATTAAGGATTACTTCTCCAATAGTTATGGTTATAAGTACCTCTGAATTTAAGAGGGAGAGAGAAAGCAAGTAGGACAAGTCAAATCAAATGTGTCATGTGATCATAATAAAGAAATATTCTAGAAGCATCTAGGGGCACTTTTATAAATAATTTGGTTAAGGCTTATGAATTCCTTTCGACTATTGAAAATAAATTTATTAAGAATGAATAGTTCAAGTTGATACGATCTTGACAAATCAAATTTTTCAGTAAGGTATAAAGTCAAAGGAATACAGATAAGACATAAGAGTATGGTAGCTGTATATACAACACCTCAATAGGAACAACAAAAGAAATCGGTTAAACCGGACGGTAGTAGTTGTTTCTTTTGAATTGTTGAAAAGTATAAAGGATTAAGCAATTAAGTACTTGTCATGCTTTGCGTGTCAAGAAAAGTATGCTTATCAATATGGTTTGTTTTGAGGTTAATTTGACTTTGATACTAAGACATGCATGGTGGGTAAATTCTAATAAAATAACTCACATCAGTGTGTCTATGCAGGGTTGTTTGAGTAGCCGTAGCCTAGTGATGGTGAAAGATACATCTATATTGGCGACGACGAGAATATTAAAGTTGAAGCAATTAGAAAGTTAGATTATTATTTAAGATTAGATTTTATTTGAATCTCAATGAAACATTTATAGTTTCGTCTTTTGGACGCAACTTAATTTCTATTTTTGCTATGTACAAGTATGGATTTACTTGTTATTCTAGAAATATAAATTTTGGTTTGTTTTATGATTCAAAATCGGTTAGATCTAAGTCTTTTTCGGTTATAATAATCTAAATTTCAAAGACATAATTGCTTAATATAACGAGTCCTTGCATTTAAGTATTTGAATTGTTAATAAAAGTAAAGTAATGAGAATTTTGGTTGCATTATGGCACAAGCGTTTCAGTTATATCTCCTGGTGGAGATAAAGACTTGTGTCATAATGGAATTCGCGAGCATATGGATAACACCGATTTTGTTATTTCTATTGATTGTATTAAGATAAAAGAAACCAATTGGAGGAGATTTATAGCCAACAAGTCTCGGGATGTCTTGGAACTTATAAAATTCAGATATTAGTGGACCATTTTCTTATGGATGTTAGAAAAAGGTACATTATTTTATTATGTTCATAAACAAATATTTTAGTTATATCTATATTTATCACAATTATGAGAAAGCATAGTTTTTTTTTTGGATGTGTTCAAAATTATAAGGCTGGCATTGAGAATCAACTCAACATAAGAATTTCAAGTGTCAGCTTTGACTGTCATGTTCTATACAATAGTAGATATGACGATTCAGGTGAACATTATATTTCTTTATTACTTTAGAAATAAGGACTTAAGATTGCAGTTTATATTCTTAATTAAAACATTACAGTTTTATGATCCCACAACAATGTCGATTTTTTTTTTTTTTTGTGAAAGAAAAATGCAAAGTTCTTTGAAGATGTTGAGTTTGCGGGGGGAAATACGGTTCAGGATTTTATCTTCGATGAGGAATATGTAAATATTTCTACAGGTGTTATTGGCATTATTTAGGATTTCGATCCTGGTTTTGTTCAAGACACAATAATCGATGATAATATTAAGAGACTTCAACACCTCAAGAACACGTGTCATTAGGGATATCCACTAAGTTAAGTGGGTATATGTATATGGAGATGAAGTTCATGAAAAGCAAATATATTGTGATATTGTTCATTTGCCATAAGGTACAAAATTCATTTGTTTTAATGAAATTTGAATGGCAATGTGGGAGCAATACAAGGTATATCTTGTCATATATGGCTTCGCATAGAAACATGACATTGAATATAAAGAGACTTTCTCTTCGGTTACTTTGAAAGTCTTTCAGGATAATAATGACATTAAATGTGCATTTTAGTTCTTGAGTTACATTAGATGGATATTTAGATGTTATTTCTCAATAGTAGTATTGATGATATAATTTATATGGTGCGACCATAAAACTTTGAATCATGAGACCTAAAGCATATGGTTTGCAAATTCAGAAAATCCATCTATGAACTCAATCAATATATTTATCGACAATGGTATTCAAAATTCATCAAGTGATCATCTCGTTTGGTTTTGAGTTGAATTTGGTCGATGAATGCATATACTATAACTTATGTGGGAGTAAGGTTCTTTTCTTGGTTTTATATGTTAGTGACATATTGCTTGCCAGTAACGGTATAGGTTTGTTGCTTGACATCAAGAGATTTTTATTTAAGAATTTTGAGATGAAAGATCTTGATGGTACATCTTTTGTGTAAGGAATAAAAATACACAAAGAGCAATCTCAATGTATTCTCAGGTTGCCACAAAAGAACTATATCGTAAAAGATTTACAAGATGTCATGCATTAAAATAGATCAAGAGATATCTCTATAAATAAGGGAGACGAGTTTAGTCTCAATCAGTGCTCTAAGAATAATTTTAAGAATAAATTAATACATAAGATTTCCTATTTTTTGGTAGTAGGAAGTCTGAAGTATGCTCAGGTTTGTACATATCTAGATATTGCGTACATAATTGGAATGCTAAAGTGATATTAAAGTAATTCAGAAGCAGACCATAAGATAGCAGCCAAAAAGGTCTTGCGTTATTTTTAAGGAAAATAAAAACTATATACTCACATATCAAATATCAGAAAAGTTTGAGATCATCTGGTATACTGATTTCGATTTTGGTAGATGCCAATAAAGCACGTTATAACATGTGTATGAGGTATCTAATTGGGGAATATAACTGTGAAATTTTGTCACATGGCTGCACGAAGTGGATAGGAATTAAATACCACTCAAGTTATTTTGTGATAATAACCCGACAGTTTTATATTCCAACAATAGGAACTTGACAAGGTCAAAGTATATATATCAAGTTCTTAGTTGTAAATGAAAGAATGGACAGTTTCTATTGAGCATATTGGCATAAACTCCGTGATTGCAACTGCATACACTACTACAGAAAAAGAGATTGCAGACGGACATTACCGGAAGAGCAACACGGATTTCTCTGCCGTGTATGAGTTGAGGGTGTATAAAAGGTACCCTCTATAGACACGGATATTTACCCGTGTATATCTAACGCTTTCTATACGGATTACCAAATAAACAGCCGTGAACATACACCTGCCTGTGGCGCTCTCCATATAACCGAGCAAAACGGATATTACGTAAACGACCGTGTACGACTACTCTTTATTCACGGACAATGCAACTAAATGTCCGTGTCGGTTACTTTACCTACACGGACATTTAGTTGCATATCCGTGTCCCTCTCTTAACAAATCAATAAAAAATAAAATAATCCTTGTATCTCCGAACTCGTTCTACACGGACATTGGTCAGAACAACCGTGTCGAATTACTTTACCTACACGGACGTTTAATGTCATATCCGTGTCCTGTGATAACTATCTGTACACTGACAAATATAAATAATCGATGTAGAACACCGAAAACGATCTACACGGGTTTTTGTTAAATAACCGTGTCAATTATTGTTTTTTACACGGACTTTTAACTTCATATCCGTGAAGCTTTCTTAACTATCATACACGGACTGTATAAAAGAATATCTGTACTCATTTCTACACGGTTGTTTGTTTAACAACGGTGTGGAATTACTGTGTTCTACACGGACGTTTAGTTTCATATCCGTGAAGTTCTCTTAACTACTATACACGGACTATATAAAAGCATCCGTGTAGCTCTCTGTACACATACACGGGCTTTTGTTTAAAGTCCGTGTAGCGTTTGCTTTTGACACGGACTTATAATTCACATCCGTGTAGGTATCGTAACTATCATACACGGACAAATATAAAATAATCCTTGCTCACTCAACTCGTTCTACACGGGCTTTCGTTTAATATCCGTGTAGAATTATCCCATTTTTTTTCTTGATTTTTTTCATTTCTGGGCTAGCCTCCAGTTTAATTTGCTAGCCAGTTTTCCTACAAAATTCATATACCATTCTGTTTTGCTAGCCAGTTTTCCAGATAATTTGACATTAAATTATGCTTGCTAAATTCATATATACACTAAATTGTTATACAAATCCATGTTCAGCTTTACAATATTCAGATAGAAACCATCTTGCCCAGCTACATCTTACATAGTCGATCTGCTCCTTGCTGTACACAGTTTGCTTTGATGGTTGCTACAATTATAATTTGGTATTAGTTAGTAACAAGAAAAGGTAGATGCAAGACAGTCGCAAATATCAATTGCTAATTTAATGAAATGAGAATTATAAGTAAGCATAATATGAAAATATCAATTGCTATTATATAGGCACAATTAATATGAATTACATACCACATCTGGAAATGTGAATTGCATTCTTTCGACAAAGTGAAGCATGAAAATCATCATGTAATATCCGCATTCCCAACCCGCCTCCTGTTGCGGGCTCTACAATTTACATTTAGCGGCCTATGTTAGAATGACAATAATTTTTTGAACAGAATATGAAATTATAGAATTGTGTTGTGCTCACCGGCCACCACCTCCAAGTCAACCTATTTCCCATTTTCTTGTCCTTGCTGCGCAATCCTCCTTGTGAAACGTATGTAGCAAAAGCCCTTACAAAATGGAGTGACTCTAATTAGCAATTCCACAATTTGTTATAATTGGGAAAAAATCAAACATAGTGAAAGATTATTGCTTACTTTTGCACATACGGGTAGATTGATTTGCACGTGCTAAATCCGATCCTTTCTTTGGGCTGTGAAGAATCTATCAAGTAAACCGCACTCATGCAAGGCACAATGATGATCAAACACCAGTGTCCCCTGTGGGAGGAGAAGAATTATAGGATCTTAGCATACAGTACCCAGATATTTTGGCATATATAATAATGAGACACGTGTTTGCTTGACTTGATGGTGTGATTTCAATTATTTATATATTTAATCACAAGGTTAGAACTAACATCTGGTGGTATGGCAAGAGAAGAAATCTCTTCTTCGCCTTAGTAGCTTGGAGCATCGTGCCACACAGGTAATTCATAGCCTCCTTCGTAGCATTTTTCACGTTCAACGCACTAAGTACGCTGGGGTCCAGAAAAGCACACAAGTTTTGTTTGCCCTTGCATTGAGAACTATTGATTAGCCTCCTGAAAAATTATCATATGACATTAGAATATATTCTTCAGTGCTATACACATGATATAAATAATTTTTGGTCACTAACATGAGAAAAATGGTGATGTGCCCCACATCGAGCCATTTATCGGACCCCGAGGCATGTAGAAAGTCCTTGAAGTCGGTGAACGACAGCATTACAGCCGAGCCATCGTGTAGAAATATCCCCGGAGGGACAGGTATGACGACTTCCGTCATGTCCTTGGGTGCCGCCATCAAGCGGTCGTGCAGATCCCGCAAATCCTTTCCGGGAAGGAGCTTGTATTCTTCCTCGGTGAGCAGACGAGGTGGAGGTCCTGCTGGTTGGACAGGAGGGTCATGGCCTGCTGGTCCGGCAGTAGGGTCAGCAACTACTGGTCCGGCCGTAGGGTCAGGTTCTGATGTTTGGGCAGGAGGGTCATGGCCTGCTGGTTGGGCAGTAGGGTCAGCCGGAGCAGCAGTTGCTGACCCTGCTGCCGGAGCAGCAGTTGCTGACCCTGCTGCCGGAGCAGCAGTTGCTGACCCTGCTGCTCCGGCAGGAGAGACATGTTCTGCTGTCGCTTCGTCTCTCCGTACCGGTGACATCACGCCCTCCGTGCGACTACCATCGTCTCCTCGTGTCTGTATCGAAATTTTTTACCTTTTTCAAGTATTTCAAAAGGAAGTGCTTTGAATGTAACCAAATAACTTGACTATTTATGCATTACCTGATCCAAAATAATCTGATTCTTGGGCCATTGGACGAATGACAGCCGGGCATCATCGACATAGAGCATGCCACTCTCAATTATTTGGACAGGAAGAGGTACGCGCTCCCATCCCTTCACGACATTGTCAATCTGTACGGCGGCATGGCCGGGAAGTAGCGGCTGATTGTGCACTTTGTCGGCTGCTGGATGTACCGAGCCACAGCACGAGTTCGCATTCTGTGGCGTCCTGCATTTTCGTGCAAGTAGTTATTTTTAAATTGGAATATTGTCCAACAAGTAGTAATTGCCTTTAGAATACGAACAAGTAGTGATTACCTTTAGATGATCCAAATCGTCTCCGAACGTCCCGGATGCCTGACTACTTCGCCGAACTCCCGTCGGGGTGGGAGGTGCTTGCTCGGCTGGCTGCGCCATAGCTGTAAAATCGGCACGCAACCTTGATTCCAACTCCTCAATCTTTGCGTTGTACTCGGCGCTCACCTCCTTGCGCAATTGCGCAACTATCTCGTCTTTGTTCACTTTTGCACGAGATTTCCTTCGAGGTTTTGGTCCATTGAATACGTCCTTCCAGCCCCTGTAGGCACCTACGCCCCTTACTCGACCAGGGTGTTCTGGATTCCCGAGCGCTATGGACAAGGAGTCATCTTGCCTTTCGACCGACTGGGGACCGGAATTGACCTCCTCCTCCACCTCCAACTGTGAATAGAAAAATTAGTTATAGCAAAATAATTACTGATGTACACAAAGTTTTTAACACGCTTGAATTACACATAGTTCTAACGAACGACTCTTACCATTCTCTGAGCCACCGGTTGCAACGCGGGATGTAGTACGATCCTCCCATCAGCGGTTAACTCGGACCTTGCCAACGTCCAATTTTGGGCCCGAGAATTTTTGATCCTAACCATGGGTGAGTCAACGTCTTTGTTCAACTCCAGTATTTTAGCCCACTCCTCCCTTTTTTTCTTCACACATCCAAGTAAAAAAATTAGCCTAATATTTTCGATTTATTAAAAAGTAAATAAACCAATTAAAAAGAAAACAAAAAAATTACAAGTTGTGAGTGGAACACCATTTCAACTTCATATTAATTCAGTTATTCAAAATAAACACCATTTCACATTTATATATGATTGGAACAACAGCAACAGGGTCAGTGGCGGATCATAGTAGTGTCTGGGGGTGCTAAGCCACCCCAAGTTTTTAAAATTTTATTACCAAGTATATAAAAATCATACTAATTTGTTTCTTTTATATGTATAAGCCCCCCCTATAATAATATAACAAAGTTAAAGGGTTTTAATGTAAAAAACAAAAATTACAGACCGGCTGTCTGGCTTCATTTCTATTTGAGTAATTGGGCCCTGTGTGTGCAGTGGAAAAAAAAGTAAAGAACCCTATCCAAATTGGAAAGGTCATACTAAAGAATTGATGATAGCTTTTTTTTTTTGAGATAAAAGTCTGTGGGCATTGAAATTTCATTAAGCTAACAAATGTAAAATTACATGCTAAGTTCCTACCAGCCAACTAATTTACCAGTATCTAAGTGGATTACAAAGTTCAAATAAGAAAACAATGAAAGATAGTACAAAACCAAATACAAGTTTTAGCTAAGGAAATATAAGGCTCTAACTAAGCAATTATTCGAAAAACCCAAATTAATGATAGCTAATCCTCTGAGATATCTCAACTTTTGCGTAACAGATGTGTACGGTGCTTTCGGGGATAGCGCAGGGGTAGTATTATTTGTGCTTTGAGATTCGTGCAGAACGTATTTGAACGGTTAAGATATTTTAAAAAAACACTCAAAGTTTGAGATATCTTAGAGGATGTGAATTCTTATTTAGCCCCCCTATACTCGAATCCTATTTCCGCCCCTGAACAGGGTGTCTATTTCGGACACTATTTACCAACATAATTCAAATTGATAAAGGAAAAAAGGTAATTTTGCTGAATTTACATACCTTGAACTCGTCCGTGCTCTTCATCTCCACAAACTTCTCCCACTTCTCTTGAGTCACCCAAGGATAGTAGCCTACCGGGTTTTTACCTTGATCCATCCAATCCGTACTCAGCGTGCTTTTGAATTGCTTCCAAGCTTCATTCATTATCTTCAAGGTCTTATCCTTTACCACCTCCGGGATGTCATCCGGGATGTTCCACTGAGCCTGCATTCACACCCAAATTACTGCATTTAAGTTCATGTACAATTAAAAAAAAGATATTAACTGGTTAGGTACTTCACCTTCACAATGTTCCACCAGTCGTTCTTTTGTTCTTCCGAAAACTTATCCCATCTCTCTACCAGAATGTCTGCCTTTTGCTTCACCAAATTGCACACATAATTTCCGTACTCAGCTCGTCTCGTACCCTTCGCACACCCATTTTTACTGAACTCGATTTCCAGTTGCGTTGCCTCGGACGTGGACGCGCACATTGTCGGACCTCTTTTCCTTTTGGCCGAACCTGATTGGGCAGCAGCTTGGTGTTCGCCTTCTTCCATCATATCTACGTTCTCATTCTCAATCGACATGGTTCTATAAAAAAAAATATAACTTTTTCAGTAAATACCAAAGTAAATACAGTAAATATATGCAGTAAATACCAAAACTTTTATACCAAAATTTCTTCGCAATGGAGGTGTCGAGCGTTTCCCTGAGAAAGAAGAGGTAGGTTGTCGGACCGGAGAGTTGGTTGGACAGGAGAGGCGACGAAATCGAGGTGAGGTGGGGAAGAAGGACTCGAAGCAGCACGAGCTAAGTTTCGAAATGTTTGGAAAAGAATTGAAGGCGCGAGCTAAGTTATGAAAAATTTGGAAGAGCAGGCGCGTAATATGTATTTTAACCCTAGTTCTACGCGGACAATTCACTTAATTCATTCGTGTTGGAACACTTTTATACACGGACATTTATCTAAACTCCGTGTAGAGAGGAAGTAGAATATATACACGGACTTTTTATCAAATATCCGTGTGGAAAGACCCTCTCTACACGGATATTAACTTAACAACCGTGTTGAATAAGGGAGAGCTACACGGACTTTAATGCTAAAGTCCGTGTAGGAAGATCCTTTCGACACGGACTTGATTTTGACGTCCGTGTCTAGACCTTTTCGGACATTGCAACAACACTCGTGCACGAATACCTTTCGACACGGCTGTTTAATTAAACGTCCGTGTCTTTTTACAATTATACACGGACATGTAATTAAACGTCCGTGATAAAAGTATAAAAATCAGATTATTTATTTAAGTTTTGTTTAATTTGAAAAATTTCACGACGGAATTCGAAAAGTTGCCTTTTTATTATTTCTAAGGAGAAGACGAAACGACTCTTTCAAAATTCTATATAATCTGAGAAACCCCGATTGAGATTTGGAATGTTCAAATGGCTGTGCCACCGCCCCCCTCAAGTGTGCCACGGCGAAGCCTAAGGGGGCACCCACCACCAAATGTGCCAGAGCCACGGCCCCCCTCAAACCCTCCCGAAGTCCCTCTTGAATTCCCCGCCGAAGGTCCCGCAGTCCCTCCCGGCTTCGAAATGCCTCCTCCCTACGTGAAGAGGACATGGCCATGGCCCCCCTCAAGTGTGCCACGGCGAAGCCCAAGGGGGCACCCACCACCAAAGCCCTACATAAGTAGGGGCAATGTAGCCAGACCATTCTTCCCTTGGATTACAAGGCCAAGGCAGCCACCACCATCTAACTAGTTTAATTAAGTTATTTTTTGTTTGTTTGCTTTGTAGTTATTTTGTAGTTTTTCTTTAAATTTGTGGTACATGTATGAGGATCCTTTCTTTTGGTACGATGTATGGGGATCCTTTTTTATGTAATATATTTTGTTCTTTAATCAACAATTATTTTTTTACACAGTTTCTTTTTTGTTAAACACTTCATGCTATCTAAATAAATACTTTTATAGATATGAATTAGCAGCACAAAACAACAACATGCAACAATATATAAGCACTACAAAGGTTATTACTTAAAAACCTTTAATATTTAAAACTTTGATTCTAAGTAAAATACTTAATGCTGTCTAAATAATCTGATTTGAAAACATAAATTAACACTTACCTGATATGAAGAATAAATAATTTATGGGGACTTTACAAAATAATTACAAAAGCTAGCTTTAACATAGAATAATTTCCGGGAATTGCAAATTAATAAACCTTTTTACACGGATGTTTAATTAAATGTCCGTGTATGAATACCTTTCTATACGGACGTTTAATTAAAGGTCCGTGTAGCTCGCATAGCATTTCTACACGGATGTTCAATTAAAGAGAACGGAGTAGGTCCGATGCCCATCGGACCTACTTTCATGTTCAACGATGATGACCGTCCGATCTAATATAAGATATGCGCGCACGGAAACTGAAACAGATACGAACGAATATTAATCTAATCCGCATGACTTTTAAAGTAAATAGACGGTGATTAAACCCATCGTAAGCAAATGCGAACGAATCAGATAAACTTTTTTTCAATGATGATGTCCTACTTTTAATATGTTATGTACGAGAGCAGCTTGTGTCCGATGCCCATTGGACCCAAAGTGAGTTCCATGGGTTCTATGACCGTCCAATTTATCTCAAGATCCGTGCGCATGTAAATTAAAGATGGCGCGAAAGTTCTGGCGGGAATCAATCGTAAAACAGATGGGCATCGGACACAAGCTGCGCGCTCCCCTAAAAAATACGTACATAACGATTGATTGCCGCCAGAACTTTCGTGCCATCTTTAATTTACATGCGCACGGATCTTGAGATAGATCGGACGGTCATAGAGCCCATCGAACTCACTTTGGGTCCAATGGGCATCGGACACAAGCTGCTCTCGTACATAACATATGAAAAGTAGGTCATCATCGTTGAAAAAAAGTTTATCTGATTCGTTCTCATTTGCTTACGATGGGTTTAATCACCGTCTATTTGCTTTAAAAGTCGTGCGGATTAGATTAATATTCGTTCGTATCTGTTTCAGTTTCCGTGCGGACATATCTTAAACTAGATCGGACGGTCATCATCGTTGAACATGAAAGTAGGTCCGGTGGGCATCGGACCCAAGCTCCTCCTGGTTTTTTAGAGTGATTTTTGTGATAATACAAGTAAAAATTCAAAGATCTCAGATAATACAGCTTGATGGATGGGTAAATAAAGATAAAATTCCATCAAAATTTGCTGCACTTGATTAAAGGCTGTAATCTTTGATTTGAACGGTCCCGATCAATCAACGAACTAACTATTTTTGTGCGTCTTCACAATCTCACAAGGTAAGAAACATAAACTCTTGCCTTGTGAGATTGTGAAGACGCACACAAATAGTTAGTCCGTTGATTGATCGGGACCGTTCAAATCAAAGAGCATTGCATTTATTGTCTTCCATGAAAGTTTGATCAAAAATTATTTTTATTTACCCAATCTATCTAGTTCATTGAAGATTGAAGTATCGTATGGCCACAAACACTTCGTGCTGGATCAAACCTCATACATAATAAATTTTCCAAACTTTTATGTTGGTTACATTCAATGTCCTCCCTTGATCATTTTAAAACAGATATGGAATGATTTCATTGCAGATCGACCGTTGATTTTCCGCTTGAAAATGACCGGTCCAAAAATATTTTTACAATTTGAAGGGACATACAATGATGAAAGTTTATAAAAATAATATGTATAAGTATTGATTGGCCATATAAGATGTAAAAAAAATAAAAATATATTTTTTGAATTATTTTCGTATGTACTGTTGTACATGTATTAGGTGATTAGTAAATATCATGCTTTGTTGACCGTCCGATAAACGAAGAACGGTCCTGATGTCTTCATTTAAGAGGTGGTGGGTAGATTTTCCACACTCTCTGAGGTAACATAATATTTCTGTTTAGATCTGATTCTAGATGATGCACAAGATCCTTTTAATATTTGTGCATAATAATGATTAGACGGTCGGATATAACCACAGATATTATGTTACCTTTGAGTTTACGAAAGCCCCTTCTATCCCTCCTCTCTGTGGATAAATTTTTTCAAATTTCCCTCCTTTAGCTCCCTGTCTCCCTCCCAAAAATTCAAAACAAATTTCACGAAAATTTTCGCCTAGGTTGGCTTTTCCCCGCCTCACTTTCCCTCCCCTTTTTACACGGATGTTTAATTAAATGTCCGTGTATGATACCTTTCTACACGGACTTTTAATTAAACGTCCGTGTAGCTCGCTTTGCATTTCTACACGGATGTTCAATTAAAGAGAACGGAGTAGGTCCGATGCCCATCGGACCTTCTTTTATGTTCAACGATGATGACCGTCCGATCTAATTTAAGATATGTGCGCACGGAAACTAAAACTACAAACGAATATTAATCTAATCCGCACGAATTTTAAAGCAAATAGACGGTGATTAAACCCATCGTAAGAAAATGGGAACGAATTACGAGAGCAGCTTGGGTCCGATGCCCATTGGACCCAAAGTGAGTTCGATGGGCTCTATGACCGTCCGATCTATTTTGAGATTCGTGCGCACGTAATTAAAGCAGACGCGAAAGTTCTGGCGTGATCTTAAAGCAGATCACGCGGTCATCGATCACAAAACAAAAAAGTTCTGGCGTGATCTTAAAGCAGATCGGACCTACTCTCAAGTCTTAATTTGTAACTGGAAATTAAATAATATAGAGTTCAAGAGCACAAAAAATTAAAATACTTCATATATTAATTTCAACATAGGGATAGTTACTGGATACATCATCACTTAATACAAAACAAAAACATAAAATATATAACAAACATAAGTATCTATCCCTAATTAAAAAACTATTCTTTCTCACTAATTGCCTCCCCTTTTTAATTTTAACATCCGTGTCTCTTACCAAACAGTCATAGCGATCATTTCCGAATTTAGAAATACAACTCCACAGCAAGCGATTTCTCCAAATGCTCGACCAACCTCTCCCAACTCAGATTTCTCCCTCCTCTGAAGGCAGAACAAGCACATGCAGCCTCCCGGGAGAAGTTCTTCAATCTGAGTTGGAGAGGAAGGTCGAGCATTTGGAGAAATCGCAACGAGGGTACTCGGCCTTCGAGAAATAGATAGGTGAGATTGGCAAAGGACTCGAAGCAGCGCGAGCCATGTCATTTATTATATTGTTACCCTCTTTCTACTTGATCAAAACGGCGCCGGGAGGAGATTGCCTTTTATACCAAATTTTTTCATTTTTCTACACGGATTTTACCTTTAACAATCCGTGTAGCTCCCCTTCCCCATTAAACTCTAAACCCTATACCCACGGACGTTTACTCTAACATCCGTGTTTGATTACATTTTTACACGGACCTTTATTAAAAAGCCGTGTAGCTCTCCTCATTTTGTGTGGATTTTAGTGAAATAATCCGTGTACGTTACTATTCTCCTCACGTATTATTAAATAAAAGGCCGTGTGTGAAGTAATTGACAACATTGCGTGGTTTAACTTGTTATTTTTTATATTATTTGAAAGTGATAATAAATAAGTATACGTATTATTTGAACTCGAAATGTGTGAAACGCCAATATTTTTTACTGAAATTTAATATTTCAACTAATTTTCAAATCCTAATAGAACTATATTAACTGGAAATATTATTTTACTAATATTTAATATGTGAACTAATATGTAAAAACCTTTATGTTGTTTTGAAATAGAAATATTTTAACTAGAATATTTTTTAAAAGTTGTTTCCAAACAAGATAATTAAAAAGTTATTTTCTAAACAAAATAAATATTATACATCTGCCTTTTTTTTTCTTTTTCTCTTTTTTTTTCACTGATTTCACATTACATTCGGCCCATATTCCTTCATTGTGGTCGGATCGCAAATAGTTTGCTTCGTCTTGTTCTTCAATTGAGGCTACCTCAGTTTGCACGTCGGTACAAAATGGAGGTATTTCGTCGAACTGGTCATACTCTTCTTCGTCGACGACGTTTTGTACCCCAACAATTCTTCTTTTCCCAGATAGGACGATGCTCCACCTATTATCACTCGGGTCAGTGACATAAAAGACTTGGGTTGCTTGCTTGGCGAGTATAAACGGATCGTCAACATACCCAACTTTATTAAAATCAACGAGTGTGAACCCGTCGTTATCAACTTTAACACCCCGGTCTTCGACCCATTGACACCGAAACAAGGGAATGCTAAGGTCAGGACTGTAAATGAGCTCCCAAATTTCCTCAATAACGCCATAATACGACTTTGATGCTATTACGGGCCGGGAATCTCCGGATCTACTGAATTCTTGAGACGTCGCCACCAACGTCACCCCACTATTTTGCATCGTGCTCTTATCACTTTGGGATTTAGTGTAAAATGTATATCCGTTAATTTCGTATCCTTGGAATGTTCTAACAATAATTCGGGGTCCTTTGCCCAGCAGTCGAACAAATTCATTTACGGGCCCCCTATCGGGGTGTGACTGCACCCTTTCTCTCAGCCATCCTACAAATGAACAATTATGCTCGTTGGTAAGCCACTTCTGACTTCTCGTGTAGTACTCTTGTTGAAGGATTGTCATGTGCTCATCTATATATGGAGCAACATCTGTCATGTGCTGTAGTACCAAAAAATGTGCCTTCTGTAGTTCATCTCTATCAGCAACTACGGCTTTCAACCCAATTGTCCCGACTCCTTGGAGCCTTCCCTCATATCGAGACTTTGGAACACATATTAGCGAGATTTAATTAGTATTTGAGAAAAATTCGGCAGCATTTCCCCTTAACTCCCCAAGTATACGTAAAAACCACATACTGTAGGAGCATTAAGGGAAAATACCGTCGAACTTTCCTCAATTACTAATTTAATCCCGATAATATGTGTTCACATCCTAAATGAGACCCAATATTCAAATAGCAGTCCCAAAACGGGGACTATCCAAAATTAATCCCTATTGGATTAATTTTGGACGGGCAAAGGACCTAAAAGCATCAGTAGGTCGGTTATTGGACAACAATACACTAATTACACATGATCTAAATAAGTACAAATAAGTAACATAAAAATAAGGAAGAAAAGGAAAAAAAATATATATATATACACTAACCTTAGAAAGATAGAGAGGAGAAAATACAAACTTCAAAGATCTCAGATAATAGCAGCTGCTGGCCTTTGCAGAAATCGGATCAGCGCATTCAATACAGAGAGAGAGACAGTATTAATTACTCGATAAAAAAAAACGGCGCTGGAAGGAGAAGGCATTTTATACCAAAACCCTACAAAGACTTTTCTCCACGGATCTTAAGTCAAGAAATCTGTGTAGCTCTCTCACAAATCATACACGGTTAATTGTATTTAAGAACCGTGTGTATAATGCTAGCATTTTCTAGGAATTTATAAAAAAATCCGTATCACTTAAGATAGGAGAACGCGGTTCTACACGGATTTTCAACAAACAACCGTATACATTTACTTTCTACACGGATATTTCGTTAAGAAATCCGTGTAGCTCTCTAACAAATCATACACGGCTATTTTTACTTAGAACCGTGTATAATGCTAGTACAAATATCCGTGTAGCTATTTTGTACACGAATATTCAACAAATATCCGTGTACAGTTACTATTTGGACACGGTTTTAAGTTAAATATCCGTGTATGTTATCCTGTATATTTTTTTATTAACAATTTTTTTCTGGGCTAGCCTCCATTTTTGCTAGCCAGTTTGCTACAAAATTCAATATTGAGTTTACCACCAGATTTTCAGATAATTTGACATCCAGTTTTCCAATTACAGCACACAAATTATACTTAGCATTACAAAATTCATAAATTCATATTTAGCATTACAAAATTCATAAATTCAACTCCTTATTTACTATTACAGCACAAAAATTACTAAATTCACTAATAAAACATTACAAGAACATTACTAGAATTCACAAAAATTACTAAATTCACTAATAAAACATTACAAGAACATTACTAAATTCACTAATAAAACATTACTAATATGCATAAATTCATATTTTATTTAACACCTTACAAGAGCATGTTTTATCTTGGTTAGGTTCCAAAGAAATGGGGCAGACTAACTTTCAACTAATAAAACATTTTCTGAAAATTAAATTATGTTTTAGTCCCAAGTTTTTGGCGATGTAGAAATGGACACGTTGCAGTGTTCTTACGTTGTTGTTTAAATTCTTTCGCAAACCACATCTTATTCAAAGGGAGTTTGTGTAAGAAATTAAACAACAATGCACTGCCACATGCCATTTCTACACCGCCAAAAACTTGGGATCAAAACATGATTTAATTTAAAGAACATGTTTTATTATTGAAAGTTAGTTTTACCCATTTCTTTGGAACCTAACCAAGAAAAAACATGTTCTTGTCAAGTGTCAAATAAAATATAGTGAAAATAAAAAGAAAATGAAATTCATCACATGCTGTCCATCGGAAAGTTCATCACAATCTGTAAATAAAAAAAAATGATGAGTAAGTAAGCAACAATAAGTAACAGAAAATTAGAGAAAGAAACGGAAAATACATGCCAGAGATGAAGGAGATATTCATGCCAGAAGTGAAGTCCAGATGTAGGTTATCAATTATATCACATCGCTCGTCTTGATAGATGA
This sequence comes from Carex parvula, assembly GCA_025461045.1. NCBI lineage: Eukaryota > Viridiplantae > Streptophyta > Magnoliopsida > Poales > Cyperaceae > Carex > Carex parvula. Next base: position 556,999 of record JAJGRW010001306.1, on the reverse strand, counting down.
GCTCCAAAGATATCTTGATAGATAAGCGATCTGACATAATTGATAAATCTAAATCAAAATTCCAATTATTAACCGTGAAATGATTGTCAAAGTTGATCATAAGCGAAATGTAAAGGGACCGGTCTTTCTCTCTTCCTAAGGTTATACAGGAGAACCTACAATTTACCTATTAATTGCAAACACTAACCTTTATGTTTGTTGAATTACTTGATCAAAACGGCGCTGGAAGGAGAAGGGCTTTTATACGGCGGGGGAAGGAGAAGGCCTTTTATACCAAAACCCTACACTTTTCTACACGGATTTATACTTAACAATCCGTGTAGCTCTCTAACAAAGGATTCACGGATATTTATGCTTAAGAACCGTGTCCAATGGTAATATTTCTACACGGACTTATTATCAAAAATCCGTGTATCTATTCCGACACGGATATTCAAAAAATATCCGTGTACAGATACTATTGTACACGGTTTTTAGTTAAATATCCGTGTAGTCTGATGTATTTTTCTTTTTAATTTTTTTTTTTCTGAGCTAGCCTCCAGTCTTGCTGAAGCTGCAATTCAAGCCAAACTTAGTTAATGTCGGCAATAAATTCATGCCAAAGTTGAAAGGGCACCATGATTTGTTCATACTGGGAAAATGCTTCAGATTCTTAAAAAAGGGGCATAAGAGCATGAATTGTAAGAACCAAAAGATGTTTCTTTAATTGCTAAGGCACAAACCTCTTCAAATTCTGCAATCCACTTTCTTCTAGTAATATATACATTCAATTCTTCAGTTATCAAAGGGAGTAAGTACATTCATGGCAATAAAGAGAAGGTAAACAGACTAAGGAGACTCATGAGAAAACTATTGAACTGCAGCCACAAGGATCTATAAAGGAAGGAACACATTTGCACAGAACCATGCACCATCGCTCTTGACATCACAATTCATAAACTGAAAACCATGGCAACACCACCAAATTGGCAAACTATGCAAATGCAAGATCCGGCTAATATCCAAAATCGCATTGAAGAGCTCAGGGTCTATTTGCCTCGACGGGATCAAGAAATGGCGGAAGAAAATCAGTTCCTTCTTCGCTCTGCAATTGTATTTGCCGGGCCACACTACAATGACCACCGCACAACAACACGTTTGGCGAGTGCATTGGGTAGATTTTTTGGAATTCCACCACATTATTTCAGAATATCGGAAATTGACCCATCAATTGGGGACTTTGTTGCCACTTTCCCAAATTCAATTATGAGAGATGCTGCGGTCCGGGTGGGCGTTTTTGTTCTTGACCGGGATGTTGAAGTCCAACTGGTGGAATGGACGGAAGAATTAGGCATGCTCCACGAGCCCACAACCCACCGTGCTAGAATTAGGCTGCACGGTGTTCCTCTCCAATATTGGAACAAGGAAGACCTCTCTGATCTCGTATCAGGTTTTGGCTATTTGGTAAGAGTGGCGCCTTTCTTTCCCTATGGTAATTATGAGGTGCTTCGTGTTTTTGTGGCTTTTCATGATCCGGCAAAAATCCCAAAAAATATCCTTCTCATTGACGACCCAAACTCAACAATTGTGCAAGTGGAATTAGAAGGATACTTCCTCAGAGGTGGAAATTACATGCCACCTCCTCCGCCCCCGAGCCACCTCCACATGCACCTCCACCACCCTCATATTCTCAAGGCAATAACTCCGATGATTGTCGCATTAACCGCCGTCAAGCACCCTATGACAGTCACAGGTTCGGGCCAGGTGGGCGTGACAATCGCAGGTTCGGGCCAGGTGGGCGTCAACTTTAGTAGAGTTTGAAGTTGTCAGTTATATCAAATGTTTAGGTTATCTTTTAATTTTGCAAATTCGGGCAGCAAATCCCATTGTTTAGGGATGCTAAAAATTATTATGGAAATTTATAGTTCATTGATGAATAGAATTAAAGTTTTCGTGTCCTATATATTTTTTGGGTTTTTTTTTATTTCTGGACTAGTCTTTTCTACACGGATTTAAAAAAAAAAATTCCGTGTAGCTTTTCGTACACGGCTATTCAACAAATATCCGTGTACAATTACTATTTGGATACGGTTTTAAGTTAAATATCCGTGTATGTTATCCTATATATTTTTTTATTAACAATTTTTTTTCTGAGCTAGCCTCCAGTTTTGCTAGCCAGTTTGCTACAAAATTCAATATTGAGTTTACCCCCAGTTTTTCAGATAATTTGACATCCAGTTTTCCAATTACAGCACAAAAATTATACTTATCATTACAAAATTCATATTTAGCATTACAAATCCATGTTCAGCAATTACAAAATTCATAAATTCATCTCCTTATTTACAATTACAGCACAAAAAATTACTAAATTCTCTATATTTTATTTAATTACAAGAACATGCTTTATATTTGAAACACAAAATCGGTGGATGGCATACAAACCGGTCAATTAATAAGGGTAAACTAAAAATTCATGTACACTAAATTATACAAAATTATACAAATCCATATTGAGTATTACAAAATTTAAATTGAAACATTATACAAATCCATATTGAGCATATATTACACAAATCCATACTGGGTAGACATATCCTTCTTCCTGAGCCTCGATCCCATAATGATTTCATATATAAACTTAAGGTTTACATTTGGTGCCAGTAGCCAGGGTTTACAGAGGGTAATATGAAGATATACATGTTTTAATAAAGAAAGAGTCAAGTAAAAAGTTGGATGAAGGACCTTCAAAAAAAAGGAAAGAGGTGGATGAAGGACCATTTGAGCCGGATGAAGAGTCGAATGAAGAGTCGGACACAATCTTTATTAAAACATGTATATCTTCATATTACCCTCTGTAAACCCTAGCTACTGGCACCAAAAGCGAAGAGCCATCGTTGCTCACCTGAATGTGACATGGTTCTACAAAAAACAACATTATTAGAAACAAGCACAATTATACATGCATTAGTAAAATAATCACTAAAATAACAATTATACATGCATCACTGTATTATACATGCATTAGTTGATTATACATGCATTACTCTATTATTAGAAACAAGCACAATTATACATGCATCACTCTATTATACATGCATTACTAAACAAGCACAATTATCAAGCTAATCATCACTAAAATAACAGTTATACATGCATTACTCTATTATTAGAAAAAAGCACAATTATACATGCATCACTCTATTTAATATACTAATTATTTACATTATCTCAACAAATCAAGCATGCATGCATTAATTACTAATTGACCTAAATAAGCAATAACAAGTAACAGGAAATTAGAGGAAGAAAAGAGAAATATATACACGACTAACCTTAGCAAGATAGAGAGGAGAAATACAAATTAACTTCAAAGATCTCAGATCCGGCCTCCTTGTGCGCAGAAATCAGACCAATTCGTATACAGAGAGAGAGAGTATTAATTGATCAAAACGGCGCTGGAAGGAGAAGGCCTTTATCGATAATCAAAACCCTACAATAACCTTTCTCCACGGATTATTATGTAAACAGCCGTGTAGCTCTGTCAAAGGTTTCTACACTGTTATTTAAACAAACATCCGTGTGCATTTTGCATATTTCTACACGGTTCTCATCATAAATATCCGTGTAGCTCTCACATGGCTATCTACACTGTTAGTTAAATAATAATCCGTTTACAATTCCTGATAAACGTCCGTGTAGCTCTCTCAAGGCTTTCTACACTGATTCTTTAATAAATATCCGTGTAATAGATCCCACAGATATTTCGGGCTTCCAAAAAATTACAATATCACACGGTTTTTGTATAAAATTGTCAAATCCGTATACAATGTGCCGTGTACAATGACCATTGCTGTAGTAGTGAATATGAATTATTCACGGTTTTTAATAATAAAAAAACCCATGCAGGATTAGTGTTTTCATACACGGTTCTAGATCCGTGCATAATTTACCGACCTTATTATATACGACTACCACGGACACGGTTGCAAAACCGCATATGAACCTATATTTCAGCCGTGTATGGAAGTGTTTTCTGTAGTACTGCAAAATGATGGAGAAGTATATTAGTTTACAATTAATTGCAGGCCATATGTTGAGTAATGCTACGAATTAATTTGTATACTAAACACGCAATGGAGTAATATAAGTCAACTAAGCGTATACTATTATTATTTAGTGTTTAAACAACTCTTTTGGAATAATTTCAATAATTGAGGTTGTTGACTACGTACTCAGCGACCTACAATAATTGAGCTGTATAATTATTTGATAACGACGTTAGAACAACATTATATTTACTGAATAAGAAATAGTCAAATTTTCAAATAGTCAAATTTTAAAACTTTTAAAATAATCAATTTTTTTTATGAAATCACTATAATATCCAATATCTTCACAACAAAATTACTTTCTTACTTCTATTCTCTTTCATTTATTTTACCTCTTATTTAATTATTTTAAAAATTAAATTAACCATGATACCCTTCAATATTAATGGGCGATGTCCAATAATTTTTTAGACTAAAGCTAAACCTAAGCTGTATTGCACATCTTTTATTTTTTTACTTAGCATCAAACACGTTCAAATGCGTTCTAATATATCATGTGCTCTAATTGTTACCATTGTTCAAGAACTTATCTGTCCTTTTGTAGGTAACAGTAACAATTCCTAATTAACAGTAATAATTCCTTCTCATTGGGACTTCGTCAGAAAAGGAATAAGTGCAAAATGTGCAAACGGGCAAAAGCAACTGCATGCAGAACTTCATTTACTCAGTGCCACATCAGCTAGCTAGTTGCATACAAAAAGAATCAAAATAATGGAGATTTAACACAAGTGTTAGATAAATATAATATCTCCTCATGGGCCATGTAAATGAAGTATTTCATTTCGCCATTCATTATAAGAAACGGGAAATAAAAAAATTATCAGAAAAGGAAAATAAAATCATTACCCCATTTGATTTTCCTGTTATATATAATAACTCAATTGTCCCTTTTATCACATTCAACATTGTTGGAAGATCTCTTGCAATTACATGAAATGAATGTGATTCTCTAAGAAATCATGGAGTAAGCTGTCGATCAGCTTCTCTATCATTTTCTTATTATTTAGGTCACCGGGACAATATATAACTAAGCAAGCATCTGGGAATATCTAAATAAGAAAATGGGCTTAAGGTCCAACCTCCATGTGCATGCTTGTTGCCACTTGCCAACAAGAAAAGACTCAACCGTATTCTTTTATTCAAAATTATGAGTGTGCAATAAATTACACCTTGACCAGCCAGCTTGTTCATTTTGATTGCAAGAGATCTTCTATGCTACGCGAAAGCATATTAGCCAAATTATATATATATATATATATATGGCAAATTCTTCTATGGACATAAGGACCTATTTGTAAAATGAGCATATTTTCATTTTCAAAGTTCAAACAGTCGATCCGACCGTTCAACATTATCTCCATATTAAAATGTACTTGGAGGTCAAATTTTACATTTTTTTGAATTTTTTACTATTTATTAAGATGGGTACAAAATTCAATGGTCCATAGAACCATCCCTCTATATATATATATATAGAGAGAGAGAGAGAGAGAGAGAGATGGGCTATTGTGCTTTGCAAAGTAAAACACTCTCTTTACTTCGTATCATATTTTTAATTTTGAAAATTCAAACAACCGATCCGAACCGTTCAACATGTTCTAAATATTCAAATGTGCTTGCAGACTAAATTTTACATTTTTTGGAATTTTTTACTATTTATTAAGCCACTTTGAAAATCGCTGATCCACTGTGAACTGTAAAAATCAGTAAAATTTTCTGAAACACCGGATCAGCGATTTTCAAAGTGGCTTAATAAATAGTAAAAAAATTCCAAAAAATGTAAAATTTAGTCTGCAAGCACATTTCAATATTTGGAACAAGTTGAATAGTTCGGATCGGTTGTTTGGATTTTCAAAATTGAAAATATGACCCGAAGTAAAGAGGGTGTTTTAGTTTGCAAAGCACTATATGAAAAGTATCGTGTCCGTGCGTTGCAACGGGGACATATTATAAAAGTACAAAAAAAAATCTCATAGAAAATAACATATTTTTCATAAAGATAGACCAATGAAAAGAATAATTATTCAATAATATTCATGAATGATATTAAAATAGATTGGAACGGGAATATATTGTTGTCCCTTAGGCACCACTAATTTCGAAAAATAAATAACTAATTGCAAATAAAATAAGATAGATGAGTTTAGAGAAATTTGACACAAGGAGTGATAACGGAGTTCGGCTTAAAATGCCTACGTCTCCGGGGCGTCGCAACCGCTTCTCGGTGCGCCTTTCTATTACCCAAAAGAGAAATGTTACAACTTGTGAACCGATGAGCCCTTACAACCAACGGGAAGTCACACGGCCAACTAGAATAGAGAACGAAGTCTCTAAGTTCGAAATCTCAAGATGAACACTCAAAGGCTCACTCTAACCTAATCTAACTCGAGATTAGTGAAGTGGATTTGAGGTTGTTTGAGGGATATTGAAGTTTTTGTTCTCACAATAATTGAGGAACTTGAGCTCACAGAAAATTGTTTTTGAATTAATTAGGGTCGGCTGTGTTAATGAGAAAGAGAACCCTAAGGTTCTATTTATAGTGGCAGCTTTCAAACGAGCTATCTGCCATAAAACGTCCCAACATTTTGTAAAACGTAGAAAACGTTTAGTTCAAAAATTCAAATTTCTGTGAGAGTTTCTAAAACGTTGCCAACGTTTAACAATCGTTGCCAGACGTTTTCATCTGGAAATTTATCGATCAAAATGCTATTTGAAATCTGAGAAGTGAATTAAAACGTCCAGACGTTTTGACAAACATTTGCAACATTTTATAGCATTTTTCAGCTTTTAATCGATCAATTTCTAGATCTTTTACACAAGGTAAAACGTCTGAACGTTTTGTTAACCGTTCCAACGTTTTGTCCCTGTGAATCAACATCAAAGCTACTTTACTAAATATAAATTTTACAATTTAGATTCTTGATAAATAACTTGATGATTCTTCAGTTCAAGCACTTTATATATTGCAATTCCAATCGTCTTGAACCTACATTCTTTCTAAAATAGAGAAAATCGTAAAATTCAATCATTGTATGTTTTGCAAATTAGTCAAATAGACTAAAAGAGAATTGCTTGAAACAACAATCTCCCCCTTTTGACGATTTGCAAAACATACAACGCAAGTAAGTGCAAAAATCGATTTTTCCCAAATTTTAAAAAATTTTAATTTCCCAATTAATCGGTTTTTGCATGTCTCGCATTTTCTCCCCCTTTTGGAAATCGACGAAAGGGAGACCAAATAACATCAAATAGCACAATCAATAGTGCTCCCCCTCAAAATATGCACTCTCCCTCAATTTGATAATATATGAATAATAAAATTTGAGAGTTATGCATGGCATCACAAATGATATGAGCATGTAAGATAGCAAATTTATAAATAATCATGCAACCATAATTCAAGCATTCATATCAATACCATAATTCAAAGAGTCATATTAATAGCATAAATATCCTAAGCAAAAGAGAATCAATTCATGCAAGATAAAGAACAAAATAAAACAAGTTCAAGGGATAACATAACATAGCAACCATTTAGTGAATTTCAATTTAAAAGAGTAAGGGGATTTTAGAATGAGGGGTCATCTTCGTCATCTCCACCATCTTCAACATCGTCCTCGTCGTCATCTTCGGAAGGAATATAAGGGGCACTAGTGGTCGCACCGCTAGAAGCACCGTATTGTTGCACAAAGCACCGAGCAAGTTCGAAGGTAGTGATATCGACGTCATGAATTGCTTTGGCATTTTTGAGACCTCGGATTCGGATTTTGCGAGCATCTTCCTTCAAGACTTTAAGATCCTTCTTAATCTCGGTAAATTCATTAGTATTGGCTAATTGGTATTGTTGCATGTGTTGAATAATCCAAGCCAATTGATTTTCCGCTCCTTGAGGGATCTCACCTTGAGCCATTGGCGGTATCGGTGGCGGTTCATTTTGTACCGGCGGTTCTTCTTCATATGGATCCCAATATTGGTTCGGTTGAGCATTGGGAGCATTTATCCAATCATTGATGGGCTGTCCATCGGGTTTAAGCATTGGTAAGCCCGAGTCCGAATGACCTTTAATCCACCCGTGTTTGGGTAGAACATCAACCAAATGGTGTGGTTCGTTACCAATGAGATGACTTGGAACGGTTATGCCACTTTGGCGAATTAGGCGATGAATCACATGAGCGAAAGGTAGAGTGGCAACGGAGCTTGTGAAGCAAACAATCATGTGGCGGAGAATTATGTAGGGGATGTTGAACCGTTTTTCATCCATGGAAATGAGATGTCGCATATAGTACATTGGACCCCACTCTATGTTTGATTTGATTGTTGCTTTGGGTACGAGAATGTTGTTAACTAGGAGAAAAAGCAAACGATGTAGAGATGGAAGATGTGATGCATAGAGGGGTGCACCACCATGGTTACGTCGATCAAACCAGGTTTTGTAGTGATCGGCGGGTTCTAAGGCATGATCGGTCCAGTTCCGAAGTAGATAGGTTTCTTCACCCTCATTGGTTAACCCAAGCCAATTGGCCACATTTTCAGAGATAGGATAATTTCTTGCCCGCATACATAGGATTTGACAAGAAAGGGTTCGTCGGTAAAGGTGAGGTTGGAGTAGAATGTTTTGGTAATCATCTCACTATATGGTTCATCGCAAGTGAGCAAGGATTTCCAAGGCCAATGATTGATATACCCGATAATTTTGTCATCCTCGGGATATTGAAAAGTAACCGAGGCTTTGTTAAAATAGTAACAATTGGATAACTTCCGATTTGAAAATTGGCCCATGAAATTGGTATGAGCAATTGGATTCTTAAAGAGGTAGGAGTTGGATCGAGAGATGGTGGTATCCGGTGCAATTTCAGTTCTACTTGACTGACCCGCTTCGGTTCGGGCCCTTTTATTTCTAATGGCATTGAGTTTTGCAAGTTTTGGAGCCATTGATTTGAGAGAAAAGTTGAAAGTTACCGATTGGAGAATGAAGCACAGATCCGTGAAGAGAGCGACTCTACAAGCACAATGGCGAAGTCGGATCGTAGATTTATCGGTCGGATTGCCGGATTCGAAGAAGTAGCTAATGGTAGGGTTTTGGTAGAGAGAAAGAAGGAGGGAGAAGATCTTGAATTTAAGAGAAAAAATGGAAAGAGAGTTGAGAGGAGAGAATAAATCACTTTAGAATAGGTGATTTGGTGGTTTGTGGTGGTCAAAATGGAGAAGGAAGGTGAAAGGTGGCGGAGAGAAGAGGTGAAAGAGAGAAAGTCACGGTTTAAGAAGAAGGGGGGAGTGAAAAACGCGTCGGTTCGCAGCAGGTTTTAGAGACGGCGCTGAAAACATCTGGGATGTTTATAAAACGTCGTGCAACGTTTTCCTCTGGTCATTTGTAGATGAAAATTTAAATTTTGGATTTTAATTTGACAGAAGAACGTCAGGACGTTTAGGAAAACGTTCACAACGTTTTGGTTGAATTTTTTTTTTAATCAATGAATTATTTTGGAAATTTGAGAATTAACATTTGAGCAAACGTCACGACGTTTGGCCAAACGTTCCTGATGATTTGGTTGATTTCCGAGTTGTGAAAATTCAGTATAGTGAAACACCAAGAAACGTTCAGACGTTTTCTAAAAGGTTCAGACGTTTAAAGATATTTTGCATGTCAGAAGTTTAAACATTTTCGGTCAGGAAGAACACGAAAAACATTGCAACGTTTCACATAACGTTCCAAACGATTTGCTTCTTTTCTCAATATAAATTTTCAAAGTGTTAGTATAGAGCAAAACGTCCGGACGTTTTGTAAAACGTTGGTGACGTTTTAGGTCATTTTGATAAATTTTGAAGTGAGATTCATAAACATTCTAACATTTTCAGAAACGTTTTGTAACGTTTCTCTCTGGCATTTTTGTCTTAAAATGAACTAATTGATTGCTATGCTCTCAAGAGACATGAGATGGGTATGTGATTGAAATATTTCAGTCCTTAAATTCAAGCATGCCTAGTTTAAACCTCAATCATTGTGTTGTTGAGTATTTAAGGGTTTTGTCAAAATATCGGCAATTTAATTTTTCGTATCAATATGAATGAGTTGGATTTCACCTTTTTCAATATGATCCCTAATAAAATGATGCCTTATCTCTATGTGCTTAGTTCTAGAATGGAGAACCGGATTTTTGGATATCATAATGGCACTGGTATTGTCACACATAATTGGTACGTTGCGGAAGCGAATTTCATAATCATTTAAAGTTTGGATCATCCATAAAATTTGTGTGCAACAACTACCGGCCGCAACATACTCGGCTTCCGAGTTGGAAAGCGCAACCGAGGTTTGTTTACGACTCGACGATGAGACAAGTGATCCGCCAAGGAATTGGCACGTACCACTTGTACTCTTTCTATCCATTCGGTCTCCGGCAAAATCAGCATCGGTATATCCTATCAAATCTAATCCGATTGTTTACTGTACCACAATCCCAAATTTAGAGTGCCTTTGATATATTTAACAATTCGTTTAATGCTTTCAAATGCAACTCTTTGGGATTGGATTGAAACCTAGCACATAGACATACCGCAAACATAATATCGGGTCTACTAGCGGTTAAATAAAGTAGACTACCTATTATAGCTCGGTATTAGGTGATGTCCACGGGTGTGCCGCTTGGATCCAAGTCAAGATTTGCATTGATAGCCATTGGTATTGGACTCGTCTTGCTCTCGGTCTTTCCAAACTTCTTCACCAACTCCTTGGCATACTTGGTTTGGCTCACAAAGGTGCCATCCGAGAGTTGCTTGATTTGTAGCCCCAAGAAGAAATTTAATTCACCCATCATGCTCATCTCGAATTCACTACTCATAAGAGAAGAAAAATTCCTTGGCAAGTGCCGCATTAGGTGAACCAAAAATGATATCATCGACATAAATTTGTACTATTAAAATTGAATCATTTCTCTTCTTTGTAAAAAAGAGTTGTGTCATTCTTTTCTCTTGTAAATCCATTTTCAATTAGAAAGGAACTAAGTCTACCGTACCATGCTCTAGGAGCTTGTTTAAGACCATAAAGTGCTTTGGTGAGTCTATAGACATGGTTAGGAAATGCCGGGTCAACAAAACCGGGTGGTTGATTTACATATACTTCTTTATCTATAAATCCATTCAAAAATGCACTTTTAACATCCATTTGAAATAGAGTGAAGTTTTTATTGGAGGCATATGCTAAAAGCATTCGAATAAATTCTAGACGAGCTACGGGTGCGAAGGTTTCCTCAAAGTCAATACCCTCTTGTTGTTTATACCCTTGAGCTACTAACCTAGCCTTGTTCCGAACAACATTTCCATTTTCATCTTTCTTATTCCTAAAGACCCATTTAGTTCCAATAATCATTCGGTCTCTTGGCTTAGATACTAGTACCCAAACTTTGTTCCTTTCAAATTGAGCAAGTTCTTCTTGTATGGCACAAATCCAATTTGAATCTCCATTGGCATCTTTAAAGTTTTTGAGTTCAACGTTTGATACAAATGCACAATGGGCAATCATTTGATTCAATCCCGATCTAGTCCTAACCCCTTCCCTAGGATTCCCAATCACATTAGAAAGAGGGTGAGAAGAAACTTCCCTTAGGTCTTCGGGAGGTTGATATACAAATTGTGAAGATTGTGCCTCCTCGGTTTGCATTGAGTCGTTCAATGGATTTTCTTCGGGTTGTTCTTGCTCGAGTGGTTGCTCAATGTTGTTGTTTGTATCTTCAACCTCATCATTCTCGAGCTCGGCATCTTCAACACCTACAATTTGAATACCTTTCTCGACCTTTTGATTAGTAGTCTCATCAAATTTTACATGTACGGATTCAATTACAATTTGATGAGATGCAATGTAAATTCTATAGGCTTTACTTGTCAAGGAGTACCCCACAAATATTCCCTCAATGGATTTAGAATCGAATTTTGTGATTTTAGGTGATTCGTTAAGCACGAAGCATTTAGATCCAAATACTCTAAGATGAGAAATTTTTGGCTTATACCCCTTCCATAGCTTATAAGGTGTTTTCTTCAATATCGACCTTATGCTAACGCGATTGATCACGTAGCAAGCCGTATTGACCGCTTCGGCCCAAAGGTGTTTGGGCAAAGGGTATTCATTTAGCATGGTTCGGGCAAGCTCTTGTAATGTTCGGTTTTTCCTCTCAACAACCCCGTTTTGTTGAGGTGTGCGAGGAGCCGAATATTCATGTTTATATCCTCTTATAGAGCATACTTCATCAAATTTTACATTTTCAAATTCACCCCCATGATCACTTCGAATACGAATGATCTTTGTACCCTTTTCATTTTCAACATGATTGCAAATTTAATGAAGTTTTCAATTGCTTCATCCTTATGTTGCAAAAATATGACCCAAGTAAAGCGACTATAGTCATCTACAATTACATATGCATATCTTTTTCTAGCCAAACTTGGTATACTAATAGGTCCAAACAAGTCCATATGTAGTAATTGCAATGGTTGATCGGTTGAGACCATATCTTTGGACTTAAAGCAATTTTTGGTTTGTTTGCCTTGGACACAAGCATCACACAATCCTACGATTTCTAATTTGTGTGTTGGTAAACCACGGACTAGGTCTAATTTAACCAATTTTTTAATTGAGTCAATTGAAATGTGACCTAGTCTACGGTGCCATAACCTAGAGCCGGTTGTGATGTGATCACTCAAAAGAGAGCAATGTTTCTTTTAATATTTATAAACTCGTAAATGCTATCAGTTCGGACTGCAAGCTCACAATCCTATCGAGTAGTATATTCGAGGTCGATCCACAGGGAATATTGGTTCAATGCTTTGAGCGATCGAATCACAATCTTTCGAAAGGCTGGACGAAATCTGTAAATTGAGAGATGTTGATGTGATCAATGTAAATTAGGAAGCAATTAAAAGTAATTAAAATAAAGATAGAGATGAGAATTCCTAGGATTTCGGCACACCGTTGCTACTCAATCCGCTTTGACAATATATTCCTGTTGCGTCTGATTTCCTGTTGTTGTTTAATGAAAGACACTACATAGGTCATTGCGATTTATGTTACGCAAGAATGACAGATCTTTCATCGAGATTCTACATAGGATACTGCGATTTTCCTTACGCAAATGTCTGATCTCTCAAATACCCCAAATTACTACATAGATCACTGCGAATTTCTTTTACGCATGCGATAGAATTTGTTTTGTTGGTCTGGTTTATGGTTTCTCCGCTAAGGTTTTTGTTCGCACAAAAGTGTATCACAAAGTTTCACTACAGCAAGCTGTAGCTTTTAACCTTATTCAACTTTCGACTAGATTGCAAGTGCACAATCCCGTCGTACAGTATAATCAGGTATCGATCCACAGGACGGTTCTTTAATCAAGTCTGGAATTCTATTTAAATCAATTAGGTACTAGAAGTTGTAAAAAGGTTGGTTTGGTTGTTTAAATCCTAAATTCAATTAATAACTCAAGTAATTAAATTGACAAAAAGTAAATTTTGGTTTTATCAAATGGAGAAAAGCGTTTCCAGGGTTTTCGATTCATTATCAACCTTGCCTCTCGGTACTCATGCGACCCGCGTGCTTTCACACGCGACCCGCACGGAACACGCGACCCGCGTACTCTCGTACGCGGCCCGCGTGGACCTCGAGCAAATGCAGCAGTTGTCTGTTTTTGCGTTGTTCTTTAGTGTAAGGATTCATTGACCGAATCTAATGTTCCTAAACCTCAACTCTCGTTTGTTGGCTTAATAAACCTGGTATCGGAAATGCAATTTCACCGTCTTAGGGTTTTAATCTAAGTTAATTGTTCGGTTTACTAAAGATAACCAATATCTCTCGATAAATGGTAAAGTTCACCTCTCAGTTACTTTTTGGTCTCGCCTTACGGCTCGTAAACCTACCTCAGATACTAAGTCTGGTTGAAAGAAACATCAAGGCCAAAGTACAAGAAAGATGTTATAGGCATCTAACAGTAAACAAACGTGAATCATTCAATCAACTTCAACAAAGCAATTAGGATAATACTCAAACAATTAAACACTATTGTTCAACACAAATTCAAACAACATGCATACAAAACAAAGTATCAAACTACATCGTAACCCTAGAAACAAAGAAAACTACTCACTCATGATCAAAGAACAAAGAAAACAAATAAAGATAAAAGAGTGCATAGAAAAACTGGAAGAACGATGAAGATTCGTCGCAAAACCCTCGTCTTGCTCCTCTCAACTTCGCCGTAGCCGTCGAACTCCAACCCTAGAACCTGCCTCTTGCTCTCTGGAATGCACAATAATGAATGAGATACCCTTCTGTGGCAAGGGATCCCGTAATATAGCCCATTTGGCCGACCTTCCATCCTTGAGCCTCTGTTTCCTTTTCTGTTTTCTTTCCAAAATAGATTCACGCGACCCGCGTGTAAGTGACGCGGCCCGCGTGTCTGTGCTCCTCGCGTGAAGAATAGAGGTCGCGTCTTGTGGTCGCGTCAGGGGTTTGTGCGACCCGCGTCAGAAGTGGCGCGGCCCGCGTGTAAGGCGTCAGAACTTCATAATTTCCCTGATTTCGCTTGTTATCTGCAAAGTAAGAATGAAAACATAGCAGTACCACATTCTATAGATATTCAATGTGTTTTCAATGTAAAAGACACGATTCGGTGGTTTGGAACACAGATTTTGGTACAGAAATAGGTCGGATTTATAGATATGATAATGAGGCATCAGTTTTCTTCACATAAATCTAATAAATCTCAACGAAGCTAATTCATACAAATAGTTTCTCTTACCATTAAAGTACTGTTACTACCCTAACGGACTCAAACTAGATCATTGAAGTTAGATGAAGAGATAGTAAATCACAAAAGCATTTTGTTTCAACAACAAGAAATCATAATCAACAGAAATATATATATCAAAACATCAAGAGTAACAAGGTTTACTGCCTAGCCCTAAGAAAAGGAACTTAGCCGCGGAACGGCATTGTTACAAGCACTCATCTCTTCTCTCTTTAATCAAATCTAACCCTAATTACAAAGATGATTATTCCTTCTGCCCAGGGGCCTTATATAGGAGTGGAGGGACGTGTGTAGGTTGAGTAGGGCCTAAGAAACTGATCTGGAAACAGCTGTCGGCAGTTATTCCCCAAGAGATGCCTTCGGATACGGGCCGTATCAGGTGATACGGTCCATATTAGGTCCTTGACGGTTAGGGTTTAATACTTCCAGCGCTATATTCTGGTATGTGCTTGGCCTGGTCCGTATTAAGCAATACGGACCGTAACAGAGAGTTAGTCGATGAGCGCCGCTGATCTGATTGACCCGATTCTAGCTCCATTTGGTGTAAAATAGTCCCAAAACTTGTTTTCTGCAATAAAACATAAAGAATGGTGACAGTAGCCTTTTTCTCTAATAAAGTAAACATAAGTGTGAGAAAATATGCAAAACCTAAGCCAAAACCCTATGTAAATCATCGTTATTTTGACTCTGATCACGCCTCCCAACTTGAATTGTTGCTTGTCCTCAAGCAACGGCATCCCAGCTGGTCAAAGATCCGGTCTAGGTTAAACCATACAATCTCAAGGACTTGTTTAAAATTAAATTAGGGCTTAGGTTTGGTACAATTGGCATGATAATAAAAATTTAGAATTTTAAAATATTCATGACCTCTCCCTTGAACAATTTATTCACCCCATGATTGACCTCATTATGCTTATCCTAGAAGAATTACCATTGAACAATTTATTTCACAAATATCCTTAAATTTGAGAGTATTAATTTCCCCTTCGATTATAAATGTATCCCTTCCAATCAATAGGAATTCTAATGATATAAATTTTAATTTTCCTTCTCAATTGATTGGAGCAAAGTATGACAACTAAGTGTGTTGGTACTTGTGACTATTTTTGAACAATCAAATATGTACAAGAATTTAAATTTGGGAGGTTTTCTCGAACCTATTGGTAACTAGTCTTGCGTAGGCACCCGTACTCTTTTTATCGTCCATCTTTTATTCTTTTTTTTTATTTTTCTGGATTTTTCTATTTTTTTTTATTTTTCTCATTTCTGATTTTTTTGTATTTTTCTATTTTCTGAAAAAATAAAATATTTTTGTGTCACAAGCACCATTCATACAAGGAATTATTGCATAGTTTCGCTAGGGGTCTATCTATAATAAATGAGTATTCTAAAATACTATCAAGCTTAAAAGACTTTGCAAAAATAAATTACTCAATAAATAAAAATTCTAGGGTTTGCGATTTTTGATCAACTCTCATGGTTAGCAATTAATTGTTCACTGAGATCACTAATTATTTTTAAAAATTCCGAATTTTTGGTATCATGGTCAATTGTCTAAACCTTAGCCTAATTCAATTTAAAAACAATTCCTATTTGATTAACCCTACATGCAAATTACCCCTAAATTATATGATCCTATCAATGCGAATGCCTATATGCACGCTAGATAAAAACCTCAATCGTTCCTTCCAACTTGTCTTGGTTAAGCCTTGAGAAGTGGTCCCGATTGAGTAAAACTGCTAGCGAAAAAAATGAAAAATAAGGGTCCTACATGCCATGATTCTAGATACAATGCAATTCCTAAACTAATTTCTTACCGCTACCCCCATGCTTAAATTTTGTATTGTCCTCAATGCAAGAAAATAAACAATTAAGAGAGGGATAAGAAAGATCTCACAGATTACTTGTTGCGAAGGGGTGGTGGTGGGGTGAATGGAATCGGTGGTGTGAATGGTATTCCCTTGGAAATGCAATATTCATAGAAATTCTCGTGGGCTTTGTTTACCTTGTCCAAGTACTCCTCCAAGTAGCGGGTGCGTTTCTTTAAATTTTCGAGGGTGTTGTTGGCGTAACGCGCGGTTGGACCGGGTTCGCGAGGTTGAGATATGGTTGTCTCTTGTTCCCATCCGGTTGGTGCGGGCATGGAGTTTGCTTCGTTGGTGTTATCGCTCGGTGGAATGAGGTGGCGTACGAAAGCCATGTCATGATGGTGGATGGATGAGTGGTGTGATGCGCTATGTCTTTCCTCCATGGGCTCTTCGGTTGGTTCCTTCTCGGTTGGTTCTTCCTCGATTGGTTCCTCCTCTATTGGTTCTTCCTCGTCGCTTCGTGCATCATCTCCATGTTCAGATTCGTATCCAAACTGGAATGACCCCTTATCCGTTCCGATATGGAGGGTCATTCCCTCGCCTATTTTCAACGTGTACCTTATGTCACCTGTGTGTGCATTGAATACCGCTTGCACGTGATTGTTGTTCACCAGGTAGTTCATGTTGAGGCGGTTGTTGCCGAATACTTCAGTATAGCCGACGAGTTTTATGTTGTGGTGGTGTGCAAGGAGGGTTGCATAACAACCCACGGAAACCACGTGATTATTCTTTGTGTCGGCGGCCACCGATGTGAGGTGGTGCAAGATGTGGTGTCCATTGTGCGGTTGATGCTTGTGGCTCTTCATGCAACGCATGAAGTAAATGTCCCTCTCTCGCACTTCCGTTGTGTCCTCTCCTGTTGGGAATATAGAATTAGTCAAAATAATGTGAATATACCTTAATTCTATCGAAGAGATGAGGCGTGAGTCTTTGCGGTATATTTTGCGCTCATCAATTGCGATCATTTCCCAGTACTTCATGCGTTTCTCCCTTGTGCATAATTCGGTTTCGCCATTTGTGGGGATGGACAGCGCCTTGCAAAATTCCTCCATTGTTATGGCAAATGGGCGGTTGAATAATCGGTATTTGATCATGTCGCCATCCCATTGTAGTGTTGATAAAAATTCGATGGAGGGCCTCAAATAGACTCTTGTGGTTCGTGGGCGGTCCGCCAAATCCCATAAATTGATATTATTAAGGGATACTCGCACATAATCATAGCATCCAAGGACTTTCATGGTATTGATGCACATCGCTTTGTTGTTCGCGATGGTGCGATCGAGCAACGTTTGAGCACGGTCGAATTCTTATTTGTCGCGGAATTTGATTTCCATGGCTGTTGCGTAGGTGTTTCCATCGTCGGATTGAGAGTCGGAGGAACGAGGGCTGTTGTGCACCATTTTTCTCTGGTTTCGGTCTCTGTTACGGGCCGTATCAAGTTGATACGGGGCTGATACGGGGCTAACTTTGAGGATTTCTGTGGACAGGATGCAAATTTTAATCTGAAAATTCTATGAAATGGTGCAGGAAAAAGGGAGATGGATGAAAAGTTTATATGGCACGGAAGGGATGTGGTGAATGTGCAGAAGGTGGTGATGGTGGGAAGTTTAAATTCGGTTAAAATTCGAATATCTTCCTTGGAGCGCCAGAATTAGAGAGTTGGTTATTTCTGCTCATTGAATACGGTCCGTATCAGCTGATACGGTCCGTAATCGTTGTGCGGTTTTGTGTTGAACCCTGCCTTTTCTGAGCCAAGTCCAAGGAAGGTCCGTATTAGATTATTGCCCCGTATTGGATTGATACAGTCCGTAACAGAGAGTAAATTTTCATGACGGGCTTCGAATTTTTCGATCAAATTCTTCCAGCATCTCCTTCTGTAGGTAAGATTAGTAACCATGTGATCAATATAATAGTTTAGGATCAAATGAAATATTTTTGATTTTTTTGAATTTTTATATGAAAAAGAAAGCAAAAGTGGCCTTGGGTTGCCTCCCAAGAAGCGCTTGTTTAAAGTCATTAGCTCGACTTTTCGATTTCATCCATCGTTTGGCTGATTCCCGAAGGAATATGTCTCTCTATGCTCATCATTTGTTCCTGCGATGTAATGCTTCAATCTCTGGCCATTCACTTTGAAATGCCCGGTTTCTTGACTCCATATTTGGACTGCTCCATAAGGGTACACGTAAGTGACTTTGTATGGTCCCGTCCATCTGGATCTCAATTTTCCGGGGAAGAGTTTGAGCCTTGAATTGAAGAGAAGTACCGTGTCTCCTTCCTTGAACTCCCTTTTTCTGATCTTTTTGTCATGGTAGAATTTCGCCCGTTCTTTGTTCATCTTTGCATTGTCGTATGCATGGAGTCTCAGTTCATCTAGTGCATTCAGATCTAGTAGCCTCTTTTTGCCCGCATCCCTAAGGTCATAATTGAATGTTTTGATTGCCCAATATGCCTTGTGTTCTAATTCTACCGGCAGATGACAAGCTTTTCTGTAGATCAGCTTGTAAGGTGTCATTCCGATTGGAGTTTTGAACGAGGTTCTGTAGGCCCAAAGTGCCTCGTCTAGTTTGAGTGCCCAATTTTTTCTGGACCAAGACACCGTCTTTTGCAGGATGTTCTTGATTTCTCTGTTTGAAATCTCTACTTGCCCACTAGTTTGTGGATGGTAAGGAGTTGCCACCTTGTGTGAGACGCCATAATTCTTCAGAAGATTGTTGAATTGATTGTTGATAAAATGCGATCCTCCATCACTTATCACCACTCGAGGGATGCCAAACCTTGGAAATATGATCTTCTGGAACAGTCGCTTGACTACATTTGCATCTGCTGAGGGTGCTGGAATTGCTTCCACCCATTTTGAGACATAGTCGACTGCTACGAGGATATACTTGTTGTTACCTGAGCTTGGGAATGGTCCCATGAAATCAATTCCCCAGACATCGAAAATCTCTACTTCTAGGATCGAATTTTGTGGCATCTCATCACGTTTAGATATGTTTCCCGTCCGTTGACATGCGTCACAGCGGGAGACATAATCCTTAACGTTTCTGAAAATGTCAGGCCAATAAAAACCTGCTTGAAGAATTTTCAATGCTGTCTTTTGGAATGATGCATGACCACCATATGGCGAGGAGTGGCAGTCATGGATAATGCCTTTCGATTCTTCGTGTGTGACACATCTTCTGTGTATTCCGACTACACAGAGGCGGAAGAGGTAAGGATCATCCCAGTAGAAATGTTTAGCATTTGCCAAGAATCTCTTCTTTTGCTGAAGTGTCATGTCGGGAGGGATGGCTCCACATGCAATGTAGTTGGCCAGATCTGCGTACCATGGCCGTTTGCTTATCTCTACAGAGTAGAGGTGTTCGTCAGCAAAAGAGTCATCGATCGGTTGATCATTCTCGCTTGGTTGTCTCAATCTTGACAGGTGGTCGGCTACCGAATTCTCCGTGCCCTTCTTATCCCTAATGTCAATATCGAACTCTTGTAGGAGGAGTACCCATCGGATGAGTCTAGGTTTTGCATCCTTCTTGTTGATGAGGTACTTGATTGCTGCATGATCTGTATAGATGATGACTTTTGAACCTACAAGGCAAGATCGAAATTTGTTAATTGCAAAGATTACTGCGAGTAGTTCTTTCTCAGTTGTTGTGTAATTGCATTGGACTTCATTTAGAACTTTGCTCGCGTAATAGATTGCATAGGGTTTCTTATCCTTCCGCTGTCCTAGGACTGCCCCTACTGCGTAATCACTTGCATCGCACATGATCTCAAAAGGATGGTCCCAGTCGGGTGGTTGGAGAATTGGGGCTGAAATCAGAGCATTCCTGAGTGTGTTGAATGCTTCGATACATTTCCCATCGAAGATGAACTCGGCATCTTTCATAGTCAAGTTTGAGAGTGGCTTCGCTATTTTTGAGAAGTCCTTGATAAATCTTCGATAAAAACCTGCATGACCAAGAAAACTGCGAATGTCACGAACATATGTTGGTTGAGTTAATTTTTCAATTACCTCGACTTTTGCTTTGTCAACCTCCAACCCCTTAGAGGAAATGGTGTGACCAAGCACAACTCCCTCTTGTACCATAAAATGATATTTTTTCCAATTTAATACGAGGTTTACTTCTTAGCATCTTTTTAGAACTTTAGACAAGTTCTTCAAACATGAGTCGAAGGTATCCCCATAAACTGAAAAATCATCCATGAATACTTCCATTATTTCTTCAACAAAATCTGAAAAGATAGACACCATGGCTCTTTGGAAGGTTGCTGGGGCGTTGCATAACCCGAAGGGCATGCGTCGGTATGCGAAAGTTCTGTAGGGCATGTGAATGTGGTCTTTTCTTGATCTTGAGGATGAATTGGAATTTGGAAGAAGCCGGAGTATCCATCAAGGTAGCAGAAGTATGAATGTTTTGCTAGTCGCTCCAACAGTTGATCGATGAAAGGAAGGGGGTAGTGGTCCTTCCTTGTTGCCACATTTAGCCACCGATAATCAATGCACATTCACCATCCTGTAACGACTCTTGTTTGGAGCATTTCGTCGTTATCTCCTTTTACAACTGTGGTGCCTCCCTTCTTCGGAACGACCTGGACGGGACTCACCCAGTTGCTATCAGAGATGGGGTAAATGATGCCTGCATCTAGAAGCTTCAGGACTTCTTTCTTGACCACTTCCTTCAAGTTCGGATTGAGTCTTCTTTGCGGTTCTCGTGAAGGTTTGTGATCTTTCTCTAGCAGAATTCGGTGCATGCAAATGGTAGGACCCAGGCCTTTGATGTCATCGATCGTGTAGCCAATGGCTTTCTTGTGTTTCCTGAGTGTATTGACGAGTTTGCTGATTTGGGTCTTGTCAAGCTGAGAGCCGACAATTACCGGATAGGTTCGGTTTGGGCCTAGAAATTCGTATTGTAGGTTGGGTGGAAGAGGTGGTGGAAGAGGTTTAAGCTCGAGTTGTGGAGGAGAGGTTGCCTTTTCCTTCTTCTCTTCGCTACTAACCGTATTGGGGAATACGGGTTGTAGGACTTTGGACGCGGAAATTTCTTCTCCTTTTTCTGTGACAATAGTGCAACTTGCGCAAGTTTCATTATAAACCTCGTCAGGTTCAATGGTGATATCTTGTTCAGGTTGTACTTCGTCATCTTCCCTTCCAAGAAGGTTATCCAGATCCTCTATACCCATGAACTCCAAATTCATCAAATGGATATTCTTCCTCTTCAAATTCATCAGTGATGCCCAAATTGAAGACACGATCGATGTCAGAAGGGTATTTCAAAGCTCTGTTTATGTCGTAAGTAACCTTGTCCTTTCCGACATTTAGTGAAATTTTCCCATTCTTGACATCAATCATTGCTCCACATGTGGCGAGGAATAGCCTTCCAAGGATGATTGGAATGTGTTCGTCTTCTTCCATGTCAACTACAACAAAATCTCCAGGTATCCAAAAGTCTCCAACTTTGATCGGTACATCTAGCAATACTCCTTCAGGATACCGAATTGACCGATCAGCCAGTTGTAATGCCATTCGAGTTGGTGATAGATCTCCACAATTCAATTTATCAAATACCGCCTTTGGCATCAAACTTACACTTGCCCCCAGATCACATAAAGCTTTCTTAAAATCTGTTGTGCCGATTGTGCATGGTATCGAAAAGCTTCCCGGATCTTTCAACTTTGTTGGTAATTTGCTTTGCATGAGCACACTGCATTCCAGATTGAGCGGAATTGTTGAGAGTTCTTGGAGTCTACTGCGGTTTGAAAGAATCTCCTTCAGAAATTTAGCATACGAGGGTATGCTTGCAATTGCTTCAGTGAAGGGGATTGTGACTTGTAGTTGCTTGAGAGTCTCCATGAATCTCGCGAATTGCGGCTCTATCTTGTGCTTGGCAGGCCTTGGAGGGAATGGCAGAGGTGGCTTGTAGGGTGGTGGTGCAATAAATTCAGGTTCGGTTTGTCGTTCGTCTCCACCTACGGTGTCATTCTACTCCTCAATAGGGTCTGCCTGCGTTTCGAGTACGGGCGGCTCCGGTGGTTGCGGCTCGTATTCTTCGGAATGCGATGGCTCTGCATGCATCTCATCGAAAGTTTGATCGGGCAAGGGAGGTCCCTTGTAAGCTGTACCGCTCCATAATGTTATGCATTTGTAAGTCTCTCTCGGGTTTTCTTCTGGTTGGCCCGGAAATTTGCCTTTTTCGCGTGTAATACTCGAGAGTTCTTTTGCCATCTTAGAGACATTGTCTTCTAAGTCTTTGTTGCGGTTTGTTAAGGATTCGATTTTTTGTGCGATTTCGGCGTTAGCCTTCTTATCTTGCTTCTCTAGGAATCTCTCCATTAATGATGTGATGTCAGGTTGCTGTGGTTGATTGTATTGCCTTGGTTGGTAATTCGGTTGGGGATTGTTGTATCTTGGTTGATAATTAGGCTGTGGTTGGTAGTTCTGTTGGGGTGCAGCAGGCCTTTGATTGTTTGCGTATGAGAGATTTGGATGGTTTCGGTTGTTCGGATGGTATGTATTGTAGGCGGGCTGAGGTTGAAAGTTGTTATCGATCGCGTTTGCTTGCTCTACTTCTTCCTCAGTTTCCGTCACATTCATACATTCGGTCATCTCATGCGCTCCTCCACAATAGCCACATACTGTTGCGGCATTGACTGCTGCTACCGTTCGCTGCTTGGTCTGCTTGTTGAGTGCCATTTGCAAAGCATCAATCTTTGCGCTCAGCATGGATATATCATTTACTCGGTGCATGCCAGGTGTTGGAGTTGGCTTCTTTCGCTCAGGGATCCAGTAGTGTTGGTTGATTGCAATCTCTTCGATTAGGTGGTAAGCCTCGTCAGGTTCCTTGTTCATGATTGCTCCTCCTGCAGAAGCATCAATAGACAACCTATCGGTAGGGTTTAGACCATTATAAAAAGTTTAGACAATCAGCCATCTTTCTAGACCATGATGTGGACAACACCTTAACATATCTTTATATCTATCTCATGCTTCACACAATGTTTCACCATCCCTTTGTTTAAAATTAGTAATTGCATTTCTAAACCTCGAAGTTTTGGATGGTGGAAAATATTTTGCAATAAACACATTAAACAATTGGTCCCAAGTTTGAATGGAATTGGCCGGTAGGGAAAACAACCAAGCTCTTGCTTTATCTTTTAATGAGAATTGAAATAGCCTTAGCCTGATTGCTTCATCGGTAACTCCGTTGATCTTTATCGTCTCGCATATCCCTAGGAAAATTGACAAATAAAGATGTGGATCTTCATGTGGAAATCCTCCAAATTGCTGTTGCGAAACCATATTTATGAGAGCAGGTTTGATCTCAAAATTACGGTTCGTAACAGTTTGCGGGTTTATGCTAGAATTAGGATCATTCGCGCGCGGTACGCAATAGTCTCGTAGAACTTTGGGTCTTGCTGCATCGTGAACTCCATGATCACCATTGTTTTGTCTTCCATTGTTAATCGGTTCGTTCGGTGGGATATTCATGTTGATCGAATCTGAGTCTTCTTCGCTTTCAGAATTACTCGATGAAGAACTATGATTGGTTCTTATCGGTGATGTGGAAGCGAATTGTCCTCTCCTACTAGCAATCCTCTCGGATCTTCGTACGGATGATTCGGCCAGCGTGTAGCGTCCTAAAAAGAAAAGATAATCTGAAAATTAAAATAAAAACTGAAAAATGAAAGAAAATAAAATGAAAAACGAAATTGAAAATAAAAGAAAAATAAAAATGCAGAAAATAAAAAGAAATCTAGGCGTTTCTAGTTAATTAGATTCAATGGTCAAAGCAAGGGCGTCTTGCGAGGCCTTGCACAATGAACCGTTATTCCCCGGCAACGGTGCCAAAAAGCTTGATCACTCAAAAGAGAGCAATGTTTCTTTTAATATTTATAAACTCATAAATGCTATCGGTTCGGACTGCAAGCGCACAATCCTATCGAGTAGTATATTCGAGGTTGATCCACAGGGAATATTGGTTCAATGCTTTGAGCGATTGAATCACAATCTTTCGAAAGGCTAGACGAAATCTGTAAATTGAGAGATGTTGATGTGATCAATGTAAATTAGGAAGCAATTAAAAGTAATTAAAATAAAGATAGAGATGAGAATTCCTAGGGTTTCGACACACCGTTGCTACTCAATCCGCTTTGATAATATATTTCTGTTGCGTCTGATTTCCTGTTGTTGTTTAATGAAAGACACCACATAGGTCATTGCGATTTATGTTACGCAAGAATGACAGATCTTTTACCGAGATTCTACATAGGACACTACGATTTTCCTTACGCAAATGTCTGATCTCTCAAATACCCCAAATTACTACATAGATCACTGCGAATTTCTTTTACGCATGTGATAGAATTTGGTACGCGTTTTGTTGGTCTGGTTTATGGTTTCCCCGCTAAGGTTTTCTTCACATAAACCTAATAAATCTCAACGAGGCTAATTCATACAAATAGTTTCTCTTATCATTAAAGTACTGTTACTATCCTAACGGACTCAAACTAGATCATTGAAGTTAGATGAAGAGATAGTAAATCACAAAAGTATTTTGTTTCAACAACAAGAAATCATAATCAATAGAAATATATATATCAAAACATCAAGAGTAACAAGGTTTACTGCCTAGCCCTAAGAAAAGGAACTTAGCCGCGGAACGGCATTGTTACAAGCACTCCTCTCTTCTCTCTTTAATCAAATCTAACCCTAATTACAAAGATGATTATTCCTTCTGCCCAGGGGCCTTATATAGGAGTGGAGGGACGTGTGTAGGTTGAGTAGGGGCTAAGAAACTGATCTGGAAACAGCTGTCGGCAGTTATTCCCCAAGAGATGCCTTCGGATACGGGCCGTATCAGGTGATACGGTCCGTATTAGGTCCTTGACGGTTAGGGTTTAATGCTTCCAGCGCTATCTTCTGGTCTGTGCTAGGCCTGGTCCGTATTAAGCAATACGGACCGTAACAGAGACTTAGTCGATGAGCGTCGCTGATTCGATTGACCCGATTCTAGCTCCATTTGGTGTAAAATAGTCCCAAAACTTGCTTTCTGCAATAAAACATAAAGAAGGGTGACAGTAGACTTTTTCTCTAATAAAGTAAACATAAGTGTGGGAAAATATGCAAAACCTAAGTCAAAACCCTATGTAAATCATCGTTATTTTGACTCTGATCATGATGGCATTCAAACATATTTCACCGGATTCGAAATGATTAAAATATAAGTAGTAAACATTTTTATTTCTCTTACCGGTGTAAACTAAAGAATCATCGGATTCTCTAAACAAAAGACAAGCATTAGTATTGAATTAACGTAATAGCCGGCTTCACATAATTTACTCACACTAACTAAATTATAGTTCAAGCCGTCAACAAAGTAGACGTCCGATATGGTTAAGTTTTGGTTACCAACCGAACCTAATCATATTATCGAACTCTTTCTTTGGTTACTACCGAAAGTAACCGACCCACCATCATATGGTTCTAAAGATTTGAAATTAGATTTATCACCGGTCATGTGGTGTGAACATCCACTATCAATGATCCAAGCATTTTCTTTATGAGTTGTAATCAAACATACCTACAAGAGTATATATATATTTGCAATTAACATATACCTTGTTTTAATCTCCCCCTTCCTTAATGATTTTTGTTTTAGTTTGAGGAGATTTCAATTACAACTTTAAGCTAGTTTAGATTTGAGAATCCAAACAACATTTGATTTGTTGCTTCCTTTCCTAAAGCTACACTCTAATGAGGTGTGGCCAATTTTACAACAATAGTTACAAAATGTGACCGATTACTTGACATTTGTTGAACCATGCTTGAAAGTGGCTTGAAATTTATCTTTCACTTCTTGAATTTGATTCCTATGATTCGTGACTTTAGATGGACAAGACTTATTTTTATTTGAATCAAATTTATTGTTATGTTGGGGAACATCTCTCGTGAAACTATTTCTTTAGTTTTTGTTTTGTAAAATATTTTTGTTGTTGATTTCATAAAACCATCCATCCGGTCCTTTGAAATAAGTTTTGTTTGACCTTTTTGGATTGAATGTGTTCCTATCACTATTTTTACACTTGTTTTCATTTTTGTAATTTTTGTTAGAGAATTTGTACCTAAATGCATGATTTTGTGATTTTTGGTTTTGTTTTGCCTTTGTGGTTTGAGGAGTTGTCTCTTTATTTGACTCCTTTGTCAAGGGTGTTTTACCATGTTTGGAGTGAAATTGGTAATCAAAATACTCTTTGCAATTGAACTTGAATTTATTTAAGTTTTGAGTAAGTTCTCCATTTTCTTTTGGGCTTTGTGAATAATTTGATTCAAATGAGGATTGACCCTTCTTGTATCCAATGCCCATTGTACCGACTTTTCGATTCAAATTAGCATTGATCAAATTATCTACATAGTAGGGATCGAGACTAGTGACATTTGAGAATTCAATAGGAGATCTTAAAGCCCTATTTTCGGTCTCTAAAGTTTGAATTTTTACTTTTAACATCTCTATATCCCCTATGTGTGATTGACAAGAATGTGATTTAAGTAGTTCCAATTCTAAATCTTTTATTTTGGACTCAAATTCAAGAAGTTGTGATTTTAATTTTTGTATAGTACCTTCCTTTTCAAGCACGGTCTTTTTAGATTCCTCAAGCAACCTAGGTGCATTATAATTCATTAGAGTTTCATCCATGAACGTGCTTGTCTCATTTGTCTCTATATAATTTTCATTCGTGTCAATTTTGGATTCATCTTTCCTAACTCGGTAACCATTTAAATGGTAGTCGGGGTTGGTCAAGTCAATGGGAGACATGTACCAGCTAGGAAAAGAGATAAGATGTACCTCATTTAAGGAGTTTGTTACATCTTCCATGGATGCATCCTCTACCTCAATGATAGTGTTGGTTGAGGCTTCGATGGGACCAACCTCTATCTCAATGGTGGAGCTTGTGGAGGCTTTGGCAGAATCCTCCGACTCCTTGTTGTTTTTTGAGTTGGCCAGATCTTTGAGAAATTCAATGGTGGTCTCGTCGGTTATGTTTTTGTTTGCAATGATTGTATCCACGTCAATCATTGCCGAACCTTTATCTACTATTACCATAAGAGCAAGTTTGATCTCTTGTTCATCGCCCGACTCCGAGTCGGATTCTTCTCTATCACTCTTATCGGAGTCGATGCAAAATAAAGCTTGCATTGCCTTGGCCTTCTTCTTGCCTTTGTACCCGTCGTACTTTTCCTTGGGCCTTCGATCATGTTGCCCTTCACTATCCTTGTTCTTCAAGTTGGGAAATAGCTTGAAGCAAGTTTGAATGGTATGGCCTTCTCTTTCACATGCAAAACAAATGACCCGTTTGTTTCCTTCTTCACGTTCTTTGTTGTATTTGCGTTCGAAGTTGAGCATGGCTTGGAACATTTTGGTTAAGAAAACGGCATCATTTGAGGTGTCATGTCCTAGTTGGTTTATGAAAGAGTCACTTGATGAACAGTTATTTGAGGAGCTAAGGTGGTTTCGGTGGTTTTGAGCCGGAAAAGCCACGGTTTTTGTTTTTAGTTCTTGTTTGAGTTCACCGGCTTGTATGAGCTTTTCTTCAAAACTCCGGAAATGAGCATAGAGTTCATCCGGTGTGAATATTTTTTGTGTCCCATGAATTGCTTCTAGGGCACTCACCAATCCGTCCCACCTAGGCCTCCTAAGCATTACTCGGAGGAGCTTTCCTACAATTTTGTCGTTAGAAAACGGTTCTCCTAATTCAATGAATTCATTTTGAATATGCATAAGTCTATTATACATATCCTCAACATTTTCACCATTTTCAACTTTAAAAGTTTCAAATTTGGTTTCTAGACCGGCTATTTTGGTTCGTTTGATTTGGGTGCTACCCTCGTACCGGTTAACAAGAGCATCCCACATTTCTTTTGCATTGGTTGTGTTACCGAAAATTAATGCAACCGATTCACTTACCGCATTATATATTGCATTAACGGCAAGGTCATTTACTTTGTTTAATTCGGTAGATGTATATGTTTCAGTTTTGGCCTCATTGCCGGTAGGAGTAGTGTATACCGGTTCATAGCCTTTCTCAATAACATTCCAAACTTCAAGGATGTTTAGATAGTTCATCATGGTCCTTTTCCAATGACTAAAATTTTTGGTAGTGCTACCAAAGGTTATTTCACATATCTCATGGGTGCCATTTTAGATCGGTAAGCTCGAATTAAGTGAGTCTTAATTTGAGTAACGCGCTCTGATACCACTTTGTTGTCCCTTAGGCACCACTAATTTCGAAAAATAAATAACTAATTGCAAATAAAATAAGATAGATGAGTTTAGAGAAATTTGACACAAGGAGTGATAACGGAGTTCGGTTTAAAATGCCTACGTCTCCGGGGTGTCGCAACCGCTTTTCGGTGCGCCTTTCTATTATCCAAAAGAGAAATGTTACAACTTGTGAACCGGTGAGCCCTTACAACCAACGGAAAATCACACGGCCAACTAGAATAGAGAACGAAGTCTCTAAGTTCGAAATCTCAAGATGAACACTCAAAGGCTCACTCTAACCTAATCTAACTCGAGATTAGTGAAGTGGATTTGAGGTTGTTTGAGGGATATTGAAGTTTTTGTTCTCACAACAATTGAGGAACTTGAGCTCACAGAAAATTGCTTTTGAATTAATTAGGGTCGGCTGTGTTAATGAGGAAGAGAACCCTAAGGTTCTATTTATAGTGGCAGCTTTTAAACAAGCTATCTGCCATAAAACGTCCCAATGTTTTGTAAAACGTAGAAAACGTTTAGTTCAAAAATTCAAATTTCTGTGAGAGTTCCTAAAACGTTGCCAACGTTTAACAATCGTTGCCAGACGTTTTCATCTGGAAATTTATCGATAAAAATGCTATTTTGAAATCTGAGAAGTGAATTAAAACGTCCAGACGTTTTGACAAACGTTTGTAACGTTTTAGAGCATTTTTCAGCTTTTAATCGATCAATTTCTAGATCTTTTACACAAGGTAAAATGTCTGAACGTTTTGTTAACCGTTCCAACGTTTTGTCCCTGTGAATCAACATCAAAGCTACTTTACTAAATATAAATTTTACAATTTAAATTCTTGATAAATAACTTGATGATAATTCAGTTCAAGCACTTTATATATTGGAATTCCAATCGTCTTGAACCTGCATTCTTTCTAAAATAGAGAAAATCGTTAAATTCAATCATTGTATGTTTTACAAATTAGTCAAATAGACTAAAAGAGAATTGCTTGAAACAACATATATTATAAAAGAGCAAACACGTACAAAATCCATTATTTCATAGAAAATAAGTTGGAGGACTTTTAATTCCTAAGTACGTTGATATTATGTAATATTTTAAAATTAATTTTCATTTTTATTCATCATACCCTTTCCGTTATATATCTAATTATCTGAATATTAGTTACTTTTGTACATATAACATAATATTTATTACCAGGTATAAAATTTTCATTTCTTTAACTTATAAGATCTTTTTTTTTACGAAGTTTTGACTATCTTTCAGGTAATTCATTACGAGGTCTCTAGTTTTAATTTAAAAAAAAAACTTATTGTGCAAATAATAATAATATAAAAATCAAATATATTACGGAATTATTTTCTTAATGATAATGCGGTATATTTTTCTTACATACAAGAAAGAATTAAATCTGTACACAATTAATTTTATTTGGTTTTAATTGTTTTTTCAGGAATATTTTAATTCAACAAAATTCTTGCTAAAATTGGCATTCCAACTCGGCAATTAAGATCTCCTAATAATCATAAAGTGAATTTTGATTGAATTGTTTCCATAAGGTGGTGTTTGGTTGTGGCCTAAGACTAATGAGGCCTAAGTTGATTATTCCAATTTAGGTTGGTCAAAATTATTCATATTTGGCTGAGATCTAAAGTTAAATCATAGCTTAAGTTATTTCTTGTTTGGTTAGAATTTGTGGTTTAACTTATAGCCAACCAAAATTATTAATATTACATTTCATATAATCTTTTATTTAGTAATTTATCTAATATTTTATATAGATTGTTAATTAGTAATTTTTGACCAAATTAATCAATACAAAATTTTACCATTTCATTTTGTTAACAATTTATATTTTTTAAATAATTTAAAAGGAGATTAAATATTATAAATGAGATAAAAAATAATAATTTGCAAGTGTAAGTCACATGCGTGGACTAAACGTTAAACCACTTTGATAGTTGGCTTAACTTTTTATGTTTTAGGCCGGCCTAAAGATCGGCTTATGTCATCTTAGACTGGCTTAATTAAATATGTTTGACGTCTTAAGTGAGGCATAAACCCTTTATTCCATGGTTTAGGCTTCAACCAAACATGACCTAGATGCTCAAATTAAATCTTTAACCTCCTAGATTTACGACTTAATATTAGTAGTTATTTTTTGAATTCAACTACTAAGAATTGATTGCATCTACCAATCAGATCTCATTGATTACGATTCAAATCAGGTTTGAATTTAACAAAGATACCAAATGTAGATAATTAGTTAGAATATCATGTACTGTGATCCTAATTAGATACGATGAATGATTGTAATTTATATGTTGTTATTGACAATTAGTTATAATTGTCTAATTTGCATGTTTAGGAAAGTTTTTGGTAAGAAATGGAGTAATTATTGCATATACATGTGGCGATTACGTGTGACGAGTACTTGTTTAAATTTTTTTTTACTTCTACACATAAAAATATCAAAAAAGATATATAGAATAGCAAAATCCATCTTTTAATCACAGTCGTTGGCGGATCAGAACATCTACGTGCTTAATATAAGAATATATATATATATATATATATATATATATATAGAGAGAGAGAGAGAGAGAGATAGAGTTGGGCTATTCACTACATGAAGCAAATGACGTGTTTTACTTCACGCTCATATCTTTGTTTTTTAAGTCCACAAAATCGATCTAGACCATTCAACATTATCTCCATAATAAAATGTGCCTGGAGATCAAATTTTACATTTTCAAAAAAAAAGTTCGACTATTTATTGTGAATTTTTCAAAATCGTTGTTTTTTAGAAAATTATGGACTATAATAATAGCGATTTTCAAAAATTCTAAAAAAATAGTAAAAAATTTCCAAAAAATGTCAAATTTGGTCTCCCGGCACAATTTAATAGGATCATGTTGAACGATTTGGATCGACTGTTTGAACCTTAAAATTACAAAATATGAGTGTGAAGTAAAACATGCCATTTACTTCATGAAGCACAATAGCCCAACTATAGAGAGAGAGACAGAGAGAGGGGGTTGACTAATATGCATTCGGTAGCACTTCGGCCGAAAATACCATAGGGTCAAATTTAAAAATTCATATTCATATCGTCAACCTAAGTAGCTCAATAAATTAGTTATATATTGAACTTGTAAAATACCAACACCCACACACACATACACATATATATATAGAAAGAGAGAGAGAGAGAGAGGTTGGCTAATATCAAAACGTTTGTTCTAGAGCCGTGGTGCAACCAATTGATTTTCTAATTTTCAAAGTCGAAATGGTCGATCCAAACAGTTAGATGTGATCTCTATATTAAAATGTGCTTGGATACCAAATTTTACATTTTTCGGAAATTTTTTACTATTTATTAAAGTTTTAAATTCGTCAATTTTAATAAATAGTGAAAAATTCTGAATCATTGGAAACAGATTTTAAAACTGACTTAATAAATAGTAAAAAAATTCAAAAAAAATATAAAATTTGATCTCCAAGCACATCTTAATATAGATTGAATATTGAACGGTTTAGATCGACAGTTTGATATTTGAAAATATAAAAACCGAAACGTTTGTTCCACAGTCTAGGAACAAACGTTTTGATATTAGCCAACATCTATATATATATGTGTGTGTGTGTGTGTGTGTGTGTGTGTGTGTGTGTGTACATATATCTGTATATATATGTGTACATATACAGATATATGTACACATATATATACATATACACATACACACATACATATATATAAAGAGTGTCGTGACTAACACGCCGTGACTTTGGTCTCATACCGTGCCGTGCCGTGACCAAGTTATTTTTCACGTGACGTGCTGTGCTGTGACCAAAATATCAAGGGATGGTCACAGCACGCAAATGGTCATGCCACGTGAGTCACGCCGTGCCTAATGTGCCGTGACCATACGTGACTCATGTGACTCGTGTGACCATTTAATCATAATTTATATTAGTTTTTTCAAGATTCACTATTAGATCAATATTTAATGGTCCTAATTACACGTGACTCGCGTGACTACGTGACGTACTGTGCCGTGACTAAATCTTTCATGTGTCGTGCCGTGCCGTGCTAAAGTTTCAAAAGATGGGCACGGCACGCGAATAGTCACGGCACGGGACACGTGAGTCACGGCACATAACTAACATGCGTGCCGTGCCGTTCCGTAATGGAGCCGGCTCCGCCGTGCCATTTTTCCCTCTCTAACCACATCCGTGGAACTACCAATTCGGTTTTTATATTTTAGTCCAAAAAGTCGATCCAATCTGTTCAACATGATCTGTATATTAAAATGTGCTTGGAGATCAAATTTTATATTTTGTTGAATTTTTTTACTATTTATTAAATAATTTACAAAATTGTTGTTGTCAGACAATTCTGGACCACTGAAAAATAACAGTTTTGTAAATTACTTAACAAATAGTAAAAAAAATAAAAAAATATATAAAATTTGATCTCCAAGGCACATTTAATATAGAGATCATGTTGAACGGTTTGAATCGACTTGGACTTTAAAAATGTGAAAACTGAATTAATAGTTTCATGAGCTTGAAACTACCACTTTAACCTTAGCCATATACACATATATCTACATAATATACATATCTATATATGTATACATGTATACATATACATATATAGATGTATACATATACATGTACATGTATATATAGATGTACCCATGTACATATATATGGGAAGTGTCTACGGTGCTATGCATAGCATAGAGGCCTCTGTGCTACGGCTCAATTTTTGAGTTTTCAAAATCCTAACAGTCGATCCGAACCGTTTAACATGATCTCCATATGAATATGTACTTCCAAATCAAATTTTACATTTTTTAGAATTTTTTTACTATTTATTAAGCCACTTTGAAAAAACAGTAATTTGTACACAACAGTAAAATCTTCTGGACCATTGGATCAGCAATTTTCAAAGTGGCTTAATAAATAGTAAAAAAATTCTAAAAAATGTAAAATTTGGTTTGCAAGTTGTTTGACCCTAAAAAAAAATTGCTACTCAAAGTTCAACACAAGTAGTCCAGGGGGTCCATCGCCTTCACTGGTACCAATTCGGTACCGAAGCTGAAAAGATCAAAAATGTGAATAATGAACAATGATCAAACAAATTCAAAATTAATGCTTTTAATAGCCTTTGCATGATAAAACAAAGGTGAACAATCAATTAATTGAAGAAAATCCTAGTGATCATGCTAAAACAATCAAATCAAGACTCAAACCGGTACCGAACCTTGCCTTGGCCGGCACCGACATCTCTGGTGATCGATGGTTGCCGACAAAGAGAGAAACAAAATCAGGAGCTCGAGGCGATCTTAATCATGTTTCCCTCTGCCTGTGCCGTGGCCGGAGTACCTGTCGGAGCTCAAACCCTCAAGAATCGGGGGAGAAACCTAATTCGGGTATCAAACCCGAACCATTGCCCCATTGCACGAATCCCAAAGCAGTGCTGGCCCTTTGATCTCGGCGCCAAAATAAAAAGTTTGAATGAAATTCCAAATCTCAAAGCATGCTATGATCTAGTGATCTAGATCTAAATCGATGATCCATTGACATGTGGGACCCCTATGTCATATTTAATAAAATCCCAAAACCGAATCTCAAAGCATAGAGTTCACATTCTGATGTATTAAACACGCATTGCAAAGTCCAATACACACAGCTTAAAGCCCAATTTTCCATTCAAACCCTGCCTAAAACCCATATTACAATTCCACATCCTCTCAGCTTTGCGGGTTTTTTTCTACCAATTGGGGCTTTTCCTTCACCGCCCCCGTGTGGATGGTCCACAGGGTTCATAACTACTCCTCTTACCACAGGACGCTTACCTAGCCAACACTTCGATCCAGCTCTACCCAAACTCTTGAGCTTCGCCCCAACATTACCCACTTGTCCGATTGTTGCTAAGCAGTTTAGGGATACAAGCCCAGACTTCATAAAAGGCGACTGACTCTTCCACCCACTGCTACATGAACCATCCGCTCCTTTTTCGATTCTGCAGATCCTCAAGGGCCCTCAACCTCTGGCATCAGAGAAGCGAGAAAGCATAAATGTTTACAAATAGGCCCTTCTCAGTCCTTTTCAAGCATAACTTTTTCATCTTAAGTCCAAATTGACTCAAACCACTTCCAAATGAACCCAAATTGAATCCTTCATATTTTTAAATCAAAATTGAACATGTTTGAACATCAGCCAAATCATGAAATAACCAAAATACCCTTTCTTTAAATTAAATGGTTTCATTTCTTAATAATATGTAAATAATTAACAAAAAAAAATGTAAATAAATATGCCATAAATCAAATATAAGCAAATGATGTACATACACTTTTCAAATATCCAAATCTCCATTCTTTTAATATAAAATCACAAACACACACACATGTCCAAACAAAAAGAACCATACTAAAACCAAAGTCAATACATGAGCCCCCTTTTAGCCCCTTTATTCAATTCACAATAAATAGGCCTCAAATTCCGGAATGGACGAGGTGTTCAGTATGGCTTGGAAGGGTCATCTAATGTAATTAACAGCGGGGGCTTGCGCCCGCTGGGAGTTAAATATCCCCACAATCAATAAACTCTCTCGATAGATGATAGGCCTAAATTATATACATGTTCGGTCTGATTTTTACCACATAATAGCACCAAATATCTTGTATTTTAGTAGAGAATAGAATGAAATATATCCAAGAATTAAGTTACTGCCAAAGTCTATTTAAGTTACAGGAAATGGAGCAAATTGTAGATTTTCTCGCAAGCTTTCCGAAAAATAGTAGAACACTGAAAACGGAGTTACGGATCATGAGTTATGCCCGTTTGAATTTCAAAAATTCAGAGCACAACACAGGAGAAACCGAGCGCAGTGCGGACGCACTCAACCATCAAACACAGAAAACAGAAAAGTCCGAGCGCAGTGCGGACGCACTCGGGCCGCACTCGATCCGCACTCAGCGACACACAGTTCGTATTTTGGCCATATCTTGGTAATACGAACTCCGATTTTGGTGATTTAAAGCTTGAAGGAACCAGGACAAAGAGATCTACAACTTTCATGAAGGAAACAAATCCAAATTCGGAATATATAATTCTGTATAACAGCATCAATGGCCGCATCAGCCTGAAAAACTGCTAAATATGAAAAGTTGGCGGGCTTAGTGGGCGCCAAAATTAGAATAACTTCGTCTCCAAGTTCATAATCACAGAATTAGAAATATAGAAGTTAGTAGACTTAGTGGGTGCTGAAAATATAGCAACTTGATCCCCAAGTTCAGAAAATTACTAAGTTAGTGGGCGCCGAAAATAAAACGACTTGATCTCCAAGTTCAGAAAATATTATATAAGGCTAAGGAGACCACAGGAGAAAGGATCACAGCACATCATTGCTCAATTGAAGTTATTCTGCTCCACTTTTCGGCGGTGATCAAAGTTACGAAGGAAGAGAAGGAAGAAGTCAAGGTTTTGCTTGAGCGACAAGGGAAGAACATGTGCAGGAACTAGGAGATTGGTTGTATTCTTTTCTCTTAAGTATTTTCTCAGTTTTTACCATGTTTATCTTGTATTTTCTTGTGGATGCTTGCTTCTCCATGAGAGGCTAGTTTTCTCTCTAGGGGTTTAGGTCATGTAGCATGAACTTGTTTAATTCTATTTTACTAGGAGTTTAGTTTTTATTATGATTGTTTGATTTGATGTTAATTTCTGTGATTTATTATTTGTGATATTCCATGATTTGTGCTTGAATTGTAGTTATCCCGCTTTGATCTTTTAGACCCAAAGTAGATTAGGATCATATAGGATAGTACAAATTGTTGTGCTTGAATTGTAGTTATCCTGCTTAAGTCTTTTAAATTCAAAGTAGATTAGGATCATATATGATAGTACAAATTGTGATCACAAATACCTTAGGATTTGGATTAGAAGCGACCGTACTTTGATATCTAACCCGGAACTACAGAAATTAAGGTTAGGGTTTGGTGAAGGACTTAATCATGAAGTCAAAACCTAATTAGGACACCTTAGAACAAATATCGATATATACTTTGGAGCATGTGACTTAAATATCCCTCTAGGTTAGTCACAGCCCTAGAATTCGAGGAACTTAATCCATCCACCCAAAGTATTTGTATCAATATTTGTTCCAAAGGCTAACATAGGTTAGAAACCTCGTCATAATCAAACATGAATTTAAACAAACCGAGTAGATAGAATTAGCAAGGGATTGTGGACCGAATACCCCTAGACTTCTCAAACTTGATTTTCACCCGACTTTTATTGCTTTTTGTTACGAAACTTTAATTTTCCTTCAAAAATGAAATTACACAAACCCCCCCCCTTTTACTTTCTTGTTTAGATTTAAAAGTAGTTTTCTTTATTGAAAATTGGTATTTCCCTATCTCCCTGCGGATCGACACCTAAATACTACAATAGATAGGTTGTGCGCTTGCAATTAACCTATTCATTGGGTACGAAGGTTTATAAATATTAAAGGCAAAAAGAGTATAAAAACACCATACCTAAAATACTCAACAATATACTGATTATGAACAGTAGGTCTGTCGAGGGTGAACCAGAAGGAATTGTAGAAAGAAATAAATGTTTCAAGTTCGACGTTCTCTCCATGTCTTGAAAACCGAGAGCATTGAACTCTGAGATATTTAACATATGCACACACCTTCCACCGTTGTGCAACTTTCTGCGCCCTACACAAGTACATATTCATATGGAGATCATGTTGAACGGTTCAGATCGACCGTTAGGATTTTGAAAACTCAAAAATTGAGCTGTAGCACGGAGGGCCTCTATGCTACGCGTAGCATATTAGCCAGATTCCATATATATGTACATGTTTGTATAGATGTACATATATGTATATATGCATGTACACACACAAACACATATATATACACATATATATAGACAAATATATATATACACACATATATATACACACACATATATATACACATAGAGTCCGGTTAAATTGCTTTCAGAAGCACTTCGACCGAAGTGCTTACGGGATCAAATTTTAATGTTTGATGTTGAAAACGTCGAGTTAAGTCCTTTCTTTCACTCAAAGAAGAAGTTTAATTATACAATTTAATGCGAAATGGAAAAGTAAAAATACTATTATATTTGAATTAATTAATGGCACATATTTCATAAGAAGTACAATACGTGAGATCATTATATTTGAGATATTTCATAAGAACAATTAATACGTTAGAATTAAAACGAGATTAACACACTTCTGTTGTCATTTTGATCTTTACAATTGAGACAATGTATATTATCAAATGATAGTTCAATTACTGAAAAAAAAAAAGATTAAAAAAACTATGTTTGGTTGGATCTACGCATTTAGTATCACCTTAGGTCATCAAAAGGAATTACAGAACATAAAAAATAAATTTACATGGTATAAAATTATATAGGACATGGTAAGCTCTTGAAGTTGGCCTTTTAAAGAAATTATTATAAAATATTAATTTTTATAAATCCAAACAAAATGGAGATAGAGCTTGCCTCTTAGAGAATCAAAACACATTTATATCCTAGCCAAGTTGTACAAATACTATACAGGTATGGTATCATCTAAAATAATTCTGTAGAGACTATCAACATCTTATAGAAGAAATAATTGTAATTTAAAATAAGAATTAAATTAATTTGGCCAACGAAATAGTAGTTTCCCTAGTTGACAATATATGTTTGATATTGATGTGTGCTGCAAGTAAAAAATATTTCAATGCGATATAAGTTAATTAAAAAGTTAAAAACAATAAATAATCCGAAAAAAATAAACTAAATATGTTATTATAGAAAATGCTAGCTGTTATCTATAATTGAGATGATGAATAATATAAAATGTCATGTCAATGGCTATAAAAAAATAGAACAAAAACATTAAATTTCGTTCGATCCAATCAATTAGGATGACCTTAGGACAAAAGAAAACAAAACGAGGTACAACTTCCAACTAATTAATAATGACGGATCATACAGTAAAACCGTGTAAAATTGTTTGAGCATTTTATATACGACTGTCTGAAAATTCCCTCCAACATTCATACACGATTTTTAATAAAGAACCATGTACAATTGGGATCAATTGCACACGGTTTATTAACAAAAAAGTCCGTGTATAATGTTCATAATGTGCATAATGTGCATAAATTTTCATATTTATACACAGTTGTAAACAACAAAATCGTGTATAATTAATGTGCATAAATTTTCGGAGTAAATTTTCAGAATCGTATTTTCTTGCTTTGGACACAGTTTAATGAGAGTTTTAAGCAAACATGTATACTATGCCGTGTATACTTTGTATTTTTGTAGTAGTGATTGCTAAAAGGAACATTAAATTTGTCTATATTAATTGTGGGTTATTATATAAGGACCTGAAAAGGGAAGTGTCTTAATTTTTATATTGAATTGCTTATTAACACACGGTCTTGAATGCCTTTTTCAAGTTTTTTTTTTTTTATATAGGGGCCTCTCCAATTTTTCCACATTTGGGGCTTCCATGAAAGAGTCGTTATGGAAATATAGAAGAACAAGTCATAATGGGACCCCAACCAATTTACAATGTTGCAAGGGTTGAGTAATTAAACTACCATTTGATGCGTTTCTTCAATTCATTGAGAACATGATATCACATGTACAGCAACATGATAATGTTTTCTATATTATCGGATATAAAAAACATAATTGGCCCAAAATATTTTATTTTCGTTGACAGTAAATATAAGGTTTACACCCTCACAATGCATGTATTCGTTGCGGGGTGCCAATGATACTTTTCTAACCGTTTAGCTTATCGGATATGGGTTGGATATGAGTAAAAGAATTTTTTTCATTAGCTAAACGGGTAAGGGTACGGGTAAATCTTATTTCGTACCGTTACCTTATATGGTAATTTTATAAAATAATATATATATTCTAATGTTTGAGCTATAATTAGTTATGGTAAAATTTATTTGCGTAATATTTTATATGATAATGTTTGAGCAATTATTAGTTGTCTTTTGATATATTGTATATGTTTTTTGCTATAAGAAAATGTTAATTATATTACTTTTATTTACATTTTTTGTTATTTAGTTAAATAATTGAATTTGTATGAAGAAATACTGGTGTTTTTAAATTTTCTTGCTTTACGAAAAAACAAATTAGTTGGAATTAATTGCACATTTATTTTTTTATTATATTATTAGTAATTAATGTGATTGAATATGCATGAAATGAATAAGTTTTGATGTTCTATTTGTCAAATATAATAACATTAATTATAATATTAGTATTATTCGTTATTCAATCGCTACTTTTTCGATACCCGATAATTTTAATAGGAAGACTATGATAGGTAACATTAATTTAATTGCTCATTTGATTGATCTTTCAAATCTATACAAAATTGATACACCCCTATCTAAACAATTGAGAATAAATTTATAATTTAGATAGTCATTTCTAAGATTATCAACAATTCACAAACAAGATCTTCTAGTCTGAATAGTGAATTCGAGAAGAATCATCATGGAAAATTACAAAAAACAGTTTTTAAAAGACCCTCAGTGATATGGTACAGTAGGTTTTTTCTTAACACTAAACTCTGAATATCACCAACGGTTTTTTCAACAAGAACTCTGATGGAAGAAACACAAATTCTTCCACGTAATCAATCCGCACCGTTACAAAAATCAAATCGTTTCCTTCCATTTTCCAATCCAATGGTCATTGTTGTAGAGGTCATGAATCTAATTAATCAATTCTTCTGAAAGACTGAAACACATCTTGGCTTTCTTCTTTGCACCTATCTTCTGAAAGCACCTCTTTCCTGAACCACTATTTCTCTAAAGCACCTCGAGAAAAGATCTTCATCGAGAAGGCAACAGGGAACGAAGATCTTCAGCGTATGGCCATTATCCGAAAAGCTCGTGAAGAAGATCTTCAAATTTTGTAGTTTAATTAGTGTCTCAAAACCTATCTTCAAATTTTGTAGCCAAAAAAAGTTGTTTAATTAGTGTCTCAAAACTTGAGTTGAAGTTTGTAATCGATTTGATTTTTAGTTTTCGTTGTTTTTTACCCCTTTACAGTATTTGATTCTTCTGAATTTGTAATATAACTATCTATCCTCATTTTTATTTTGTAGCTAGTATATTCATTTTTTATAGTTAGTAAAATGGTTATAATGAATTGAGGTGTCTAAGTAGAATTCATACTTATTTTTAATATTTTCATACTATTGAATAGAATTAATAAAAATAGTTTAGTATTTAATTCAATAGGAGTCGAACTCAATTAATGGCCGGCAGATCTCGAGGTCTCACTTCATTTTTTTATTTCAGTTAATTTACAAAGTCAGATTGCATGCATATATATCTGCATCCAGCTGCCCATGTGTACTAATTAAACAATAAATGAAATGTCTAAAAAATACTAGAGTTGTTAGATGGGAAAATAATATTCCACTTATTAAGAATTAAACTAAGGTATATATCCTCGTTTAAATAAGAAAGGTTAATTTCACAAAGCGTTTACATCTTGGTCCGATAAATGCGCAACCCCTATTTGAAAAACTTGAAAAATAATCCGAACATGTCATGCATTATTCTTTCTGATGGTATGTCTCTTTTGCACGTTTTGTTGAGTTATGACCATTAATTTTTATCATGTACTTGCATTTACAGGTATATTGAGATACATAAAAAAATTAAAAGAAAGATTTTGCTACCGTATTTTCTTTTAGTAAATAAAAAATTAATGAATACAAAAGCAGTATTTATTATGTGTTTTTGAAAGATAAATTAGTTATTTTCTTTGATTTTGTAAATTTAGTAATAAGCAGCGGTTAATAGGAACAATTAACTTGAAGAGAATTTGTTCTTTAGTTTTACTACTTTGTTATTTTATCAAATTCCTAGTTCGAATTCTGATGTACGTAATTAATTAATTTATAACTATTATGGTTGAGAACATCACAAGAAAATATAATATTAAAGTTCCATAAACAAGACTCTAAAAATAAAGTCACACAAAAGTGAGGTCATGTTATTTAGAGAAGCCTAGAAATACTCCGCCAATCAAATGTAAGTTTTTTTCAATTGAAACCAAAATAGTTGTATCGACAAAACATACCTTAATTTGTATGAGCCATAACTTTATTTGAAATATAAGTAATCAAATACTAAATATCTAAAATATCATGCACAAC
Source organism: Carex parvula (assembly GCA_025461045.1). NCBI lineage: Eukaryota > Viridiplantae > Streptophyta > Magnoliopsida > Poales > Cyperaceae > Carex > Carex parvula. Next base: position 514,731 of record JAJGRW010001306.1, on the reverse strand, counting down.
AACTAAAAATCAAAAGACAGGAGATGGAAGTCAATATTTTTTATCCAATTATATAATTAGATATTCACGCCAAGAATTATAATTACTCTTCAATTTAAATTATTTTTTGTATGGATGATGCAGGTTCAAAATCAAACTGTACCAAACTATAAGCTAAAATGTCAAGGCCTGACTTAAGTATGGGTGCAAACAGATCTATACGGATCAGATAGTGGTAAAATCATATCTGTATCCAATTTTATTTTTTGGATACGAAGACAGATCAGATATTAGACGGATACGGATACGGATTAGTATTCGTAGATACATATATTTTTTTATAAAGGAGAGTTCAAATGTCTCATGCATTTTATGCTTCATCGTGCCTCATATCCTATATTTTTGTTTTCAAAGTTAAAACTGTCGAACTGAACCACCCAACATGATATCCGTATGAAATTATGCTTGGAAAAAAAATAGTAAAAAAATATATAAAATTTGGTGTCCAAGAAAATTTTAATATGAAGATCACATTGAGGAGTGCATTAGATCAAAAGTATGGACTTTGAAAACTGAGATATAGAATGTAAGACACAGTGAGACATGAAAGACATGAGGCATTTGAACCGTCGTCAAATAATATAAATTAAACTATACGATATATATTAAATATATTAAACTAGCAAATGCATAATACATACTCAAATGTTCTTAATTACCTAAATAAATGAACAAATAATTTTATAAAAATAGACGAACCTCATCAAGATATATACTTTTAATTTGTACAAGTATATATAGTCCATTTATATTTATCTGAGTCAAAATGATTTAGCAGCCTACATGAACTTTAAGATAGAGACTGAGAAAGAGCCCATCTGATTTTTTTTCTCTTATGATCTGATTTTGTTTCCACAAGTACATGTTCGTTGTCTAGGTTCTTGGATATAGTAAAAAGAATTCTAAATAGTAAAAAGAATTCTAAAAACTATAAAATTTGATCACCAAATATATTTTCATATGAAGATCATGTGGAACTGTTTGAACCGACTGTTCAAACTTTGACTATAAAAATATAATTCATAATATACGATCGAGCCTACAAGCGCATTTGTAGACTCACTCAAATAACACATATATAATATACAGTGGTGATCATATATAATATATATATATATGAAGCCGACCTCCCCATCCATCCATGCTTCTCTCATTGATTAACAAGTGCTAACAATAAATTAAGTGTTGGTGGGTAGGGATCGAAATGTGGAGACTGAAGGTGGCGGAAGGAGTAAGTCCATGGCTAAAAACTACAAATAATCATATTGGGAGACAGGTTTGGGAGTTTGATCCCGACACCGGATCACCGGACGAGAGAGATGAGGTTGAGAGAGTTCGCCGGATGTTTCATGCCAATAGATTTCAGATTAAGCACAGCAGTGACCTCCTCATGCGCATCCAAGTACCTACTTGTTTCAATTTCTTTTTAGGCTTAATTTAATTTGTTTGATTCAAATTAAATAATTATCAAATTCTAATATATTAATTTTTAAGTGATACACATACACACACATACCCTTTTAACAAATTTAATATCATACATATGTCTAATAATGTTCAAGCAAAAATGATAATTTAAAAAAAATAGCATCATATCTTCATTTTCAAAGTTCAAATAGTCGATTCGAAACTTCTAAAATGATCTACATATTAAAATGTTCTTGGAGACCAAATTTTACATTTTTTGGAAATTTTTACTATTTTTGGAAAAATTCAGCAAAGCAATGATTTTCAAAAATTCTGAAAAAATAGTAAAAAATTTCCAAAAAATGCAAAATTTGGTCTCCAAGCACATTTTAATATGAAGAACATGTTGGAAGTTTCAAATCGACTATTGGAACTTTGAAAATGAAGATATGAGTGGGAAGTAAAACACTCACTTTAATTCCCAAAGCAAGTTAGCCTATCTATCTATCTATCTATCTATCTATCTATATATATATATATATATATAGAGAGAGAGAGAGAGAGAGTGGCTAATATCAAAACGTTTGCACCAAGGCCCTCGTGCAACTAAGTCGTTTTCGGATTTTCAAAGTCCAAATGGTCGATCCAAACAGTTAGATGTTCAATATATATTAAAATCTGCTTGGAGACCAAATTTTATATTTTTTGGAATTTGTTTACTATTTATTAAGCCACTTTGAAAATTGCTGATCTGGATGAACAGTAAAAACAGTGCAACCAAATTCTGGATCATGTGATCAGCAATTTTCAAAGTGCCTTAATAAATAGTAAGCAAATTCCAAAAAATGTAAAATTTGGTCTCCAAGCAAATTTTAATATAGAGATCACATCTAACGGTTTGGATCGACCGTTTGGACTTTAAAAATCCAAAAACGACTTGGTTGCACGAGGGCCTTGGTGCAAACGTTTTGATATTAGCCACTCTCTGTATATATATATAGTATCGTGTCCGTGCGTTTCAACGGGGACATATTATAAAAGTACAAAAAAAAAATTTCATAGAAAATAACATATTTTTTATAAAGATAGACCAATGAAAAGAATAATTATTCAATAATATTCATGAATGATATTAAAATAGATTGGAACGGGAATATATTATAAAAGAGCAAACACGTACAAAATCCATTATTTTAGAGAAAATAAGTTGGAGGACTTTTAATTCCTAAGTACGTTGATATTATGTAATATTTTAAAATTAATTTTCATTTTTATTCATCATGCCCTTTCCGTTATATATCTAAGTATCTGAATATTAGTTACTTTAGTACATATAACATAATATTTATTACCAGGTATAAATTTTTCATTTCTTTAACTTGTAAGATATTTTTTTTACGAAGTTTTGACTATCTTTCAGGTAATTCATTACGAGGTCTCTAGTTTTAATGAAAAGCTACGTGTTTAATATAAGAATATATGTATATATATATATATAGATATAGGCTATGGTGAGTTGTGAAGTAAAACGTCATCTTACTTCACGCCATATTTTCATTTTGAAAATCCAAACAACCGATCCGAACCATTCAACTTTTTCTAAATATTGAAATGTGCTTGGAGACTAAATTTTACAATTTTTGGAATTTTTTTACAATTTATTAAGCCACTTTGAAATTGCTGATCCACTGTGAACAGTAAAAAACAGTAAAATTTTCTAGACCACCGGATCAGCGATTTTCAAAGTGGCTCAATAAATAGTAAAAAAATTTCAAAAAATGTAAAATTTAGTCTCCAAGCACATTTCACTATAGAGGACATGTTGAGCAGTTCGGATCGGTTGTTTGGATTTTCAAAATGAAATATATATATATATATATATATATATATATATGTATATATATATATATATATATATATATGTGTGTATGTATATATGTAAATATGTATATATGTATAGAGATGGGCTATGGTGCATTGCAATGCAAAGGCATTATTGTGCATAGGCATTCTTGTGCATTGGACTCTAAACCGTTGGATTCAAAGTCCAAACAGTCGATCCAAACCGTTCAACTTGATCTCCATATTAAAATGTGCTTGGAGACCAAATTTTACATTTTTTGGAATTTTTTTGCTATTATTTTAGAATTTTTGAAAATCGTTGTTTTTCAGAAATTTCTGGACCATTCAAAAACAGTGATTTTCAAAAATTCTAAAATAATAGCAAAAAAAATCCAAAAAATGTAAAATTTGGTCTCCAAGCACATTTTAATATGGAGATCAAGTTGAACGGTTTGGATCGACTGTTTGGACTTTGAATCCAACGATTTGGAGTCCAATGCACAAGAATGCCTATGCATTGCAATGCACCATAGCCCAGCTTTATATGTATATATGTATATATGTATACATGTATATATGTGTATATATATATATATATAGATAGGCTATCATGCTTTGGGAAGTAAAGAGAGTGTTTTACTTCCCGCTTGTATATATCTTTATTTTCAAAGTTCAAACAGTTAATCCGAACTTCTCAACATGATTTTCATATTGATATTGCTTGGAGACCAAATTTTACATTTTTTAGAAATTTTTTACTATTTTTTAAGAATTCTTGAAAATCACAGCTTTTCATTAAATAAAAAAATAATAAAAAATTCACAAAAACACTTTTTTCAAAAATTCTAAAAAAAGTAGTAAAATTTTTCCAAAAAATGTAAAATTTGGCCTCTAAGCACATATCAATATAAAGATTATGTTGAGAAATTCAGATCGACTGTTTAAACTATGAAAATATAAATATGAGCGGTAAGTAAAACACCCTATTTACTTCCCAAAGCATCGTAGCATCACTATATATATATATGAGCTGGGCTATGGTGAGTTGCGAAGTAAGATATCTTTTTTACTTCACGCTCATATTTTCATTTTGAAAATCCGAACAATCGATCCGAACCACTCAACATGTTCTCTATATTGAAATGTGCTTGGAGACTAAATTTTACATTTTTTGGAATTTTTTTTACTATTTATTAAGCCTCTTTGAAAATCGCTGATCCGGTGGTCCAGAAAATTTTACTGTTTTTTACTGTTCACAGTAGATCAACGATTTCAAAGTGGCTTAATAAATAGTAAAAAAATTCCAAAAAATGTAAAATTTAGTTTCCAAGCACATTTCAATATTTAGAAAAAGTTGAACGGTTCGGATCGGTTGTTTGGATTTTCAAAATGAAAATATGGTGTGAAGTAAAATGACGTTTTACTTCACAACTCACCATAGCCTATCTCTCTAAATATATATATATATATATATAGGATTTTGCTAATATGCTACGCATATATAAGGGCCCCTCCGTGCTACGGCTCACTTTTTGAGTTTTCAAAATTCTAACGGTCGATCCGAACCGTTCAACATGATCTCCATATGAATATGTACTTGCAAACCAAATTTTACATTTTTTAGAATTTTTTTACTATTTATTAAGCCACTTTGAAAATCGCTGATCCAATGGTCCAGAAAAGTTTACTGTTGTGTACAAATTAGTGTTTTTTCAAAGTGGCTTAATAAATAGTAAAAAAATTCTAAAAAATGTAAATTTGGTTTGCAAGTACATATTCATATGGAGATCATGTTGAACGGTTCGGATCGACCGTTAGGATTTTGAAAACTCAAAAAGTGAGCCGTAGCACGGAGGGCCCTTATATATGCGTAGCACCGTAGCACTGTCCTATATATATATATACAGAGATGGGCTATTGTGCTTTGCAAAGTAAACCCCCCGTTTACTTCGGGCCATATTTTGCATTTTTAAAAAAAATGCAAAATATGGCCCGAAGTAAACAGGAGACCAAATTTTACATTTTTAAAAAAAGTTCGACAATTTATTATGAATTTTTCAAAATCGTTGTTTTTTAGAAAATTATGGACTATAATAACAGCGATTTTCAAAAATTCTAAAAAAATAGTAAACAATTTCCAAAAAATGTAAAATTTGGTCTCCCGACATAATTTAATATGATCATGTTGAACGATTTGGATCGACTATTTGAACCTTAAAATTACAAAATATGAGCGTGAAGTAAAACATGCCCTTTACTTCATGAAGCACAATAGCCCAACCATATATATATATAGAGAGAGAGAGAGAGAGAGAGAGAGAGTGGCTAATATCAAAACGTTTGCACCAAGCGTCTCGTGCAACCAAGTTGTTTTCAGATTTTCGAAGTCCAAACGGTCGATCGGAATAGTTAGATGTTCAATCTATATTAAAATATGCTTGGAGACCAAATTTTACATTTTTTAGAATTTTTTTACTATTTATTAAGCCACTTTGAAAATTGTTGATCCGGGTGAACAATAAAACAGTGCAATCAAATTCTGGACCATGTGATCAGAAATTTTCAAAGTGGCTTAATAAATAGTAGAAAAAATCCAAAAAATGTAAAATTTGGTCTCAAAGCAGATTTTAATATAGATGAACATCTAACGGTTCGGATCGAGTTTGGACTTCGAAAATCCGAAAACAACTTGGTTGCACGAGAAGCTTGGTGCAAACGTTTTGATATTAGCCACTATATATATATATATATATATAGATATAGAGAGAGAGAGAGAGAGAGGGGTTGACTAATATGCATTCGGTAGCACTTCGGCCGAAAATGCCGTAGGGTCAAATTTAAAAATTCATATTCATATCGTCAACCTAAGTAGCTCAATAAATTAGTTATATATTGAACTTGTAAAATACCAACACACACACACACACACACATATATATATAGAGAGAGATAAAGAGGTTGGCTAATATCAAAACGTTTGTTCCGGAACTGTGGTGCAACTAATTGATTTTCCAGTTTTCAAAGTTGAAACGGTCGATCCAAACATTAGATGTGATCTCTATATTAAAATGTACTTGGATTCCAAATTTTACATTTTTTTTTAAATTTCTTACTATTTATTAAGTCAGTTTTAAATTCGCGGAGTTTAATAAATAGTGAAAAAATTCAGGATCATTGAAAACAACGATTTTAAAACTGACTTAATAAATAGTAAAAAAATTAAAAAAATATATAAAATTTGGTCTCCAAGCACATTTTAATATATATTGAATATTGAAAGGTTTAGATTGACTGTTTGTTCTTTGAAAATATAAAAAATGAAATGTTTGTTCCACAGCCTAGGAACAATCTTTTTTATATTAGCCAACCATATATATATATATATATAGAGCTGGGCTATGGTGAGTTGTGAAGTAAGATGTCATTTTTACTTTATGCTCATATTTTCATTTTGAAAATCCAAACAACCGATTCGAACCACTCAACATGTTCTCTATATTGAAATGTGCTTAGAGAATAAATTTTACATTTTTTGGAATTTTTTTACTATTTATTAAGCCACTTTGAAAATCGCTGATCTGGTGGTCCATAAATTTTTACTGTTTTTACTGTTCACAGTGGATCGCGATTTTCAAAGTGGCTTAATAAATAGTTAAAAAATTCCAAAAAATGTAAAATTTAGTCTCCAAGCGCATTTCAATATAGAGAACATGTTGAGCGGTTTGGATCGGTTGTTTGGATTTTCAAAATGAAAATATGGCGTGAAGTAAAATGTTGTTTTACTTCAGAACTCACCATAGTCTATCTCTCTCTATATTTATATATATAGAGATGGGCTATTGTGCTTCGCGAAGTAAAACACCCTCTTTACTTTGGGTCATATTTTCAATTTTGAAAATCCAAAAATCCGATCCAAACCGTTCAACATGTTCTAAATATTGAAATGTGCTTGGAGACTAAATTTTACATTTTTTGGAATTTTTTTACTATTTATTAAGCCACTTTGAAAATCGCTGATCTGGTGTTCCAGAAAATTTTACTATTTTTACTGTTCACAGTGGATCAGTGATCACTCAAAAGAGAGCAACGTTTCTTTTAATAATTATAAACTCGTAAATGCTATCGGTTCGGACTACAAGCGCACAATCCTATCGAGTAGAATATTCGAGGTCGATCCACAGGGAATATTGGTTCAGTGCTTTGAGCGATCGAATCACAATCTTTCGAAAGGCTAGATGAAATCTGTAAATTGAGAGGTGTTGTTTTGATCAATGTAAATTAGGAAGTAATTAAAAGTAATTAAAATAAAGATAGAGATGAGAATTTCTAGGGTTTCAGCACACCATTGCCACTCAATCCGCCTTGACAATATATTCCTGTTGCGTCTGATTTCCTGTTGTTGTTTAATGAAAGACACCACATAGGTCACTGCGATTTATGTTACGCAAGAATGACAGATCTTTCACCGAGATTCTACATAGGACACTGCAATTTTCCTTACGCAAATGTCTGATCTCTCAAATACCCCAAATTACTACATATATCACTGCGAATTTCTTTACGCATGTGATAGAATTTGGTACGCGTTTTGTTGGTCTGGTTTATGGTTTTCCCGCTAAGGTTTTCTTCACATAAATCTAATAGATCTCAACGAGGCTAATTCATACAAATAGTTTCTCTTACCATTAAAGTACTGTCACTACCCTAACGGACTCAAACTAGATCATTGAAGTTAGATGAAGAGATAGTAAATCACAAAAGCATTTTGTTCCAACAACAAGAAATCATAATCAACAGAAATATATATATCAAAACATCAAGAGTAACAAGGTTTACTGCCTAGCCCTAAGAAAAGGAACTTAGCCGCAGAACGGCATTGTTACAAGCACTCCTCTCTTCTCACTTTAATCAAATCTAACCCTAATTACAAAGATAACTATTTCCATCTGCCCAGGGGCCTTATATAGGAGTGGAGGGACGTGTAGAGGTTGAGTAGGGGCTAAGAAACTGATCTGGAAACAGCTGTCGGCAGTTATTCCCAAGAGATGCCTTCGGATACGGACCGTATTGGGTAATACGGTCCGTATTAGGTCCTTGACGGTTAGGGTTTAATGCTTCCAGCGCTATCTCCTGGTCTGTGCTTGGCCTGGTCCGTATTAGGCAATACGGACCGTAACAGAGACTTAGTCAATGAGCGTCGCTGATCCGATTGACCTGATTCTAGCTCCATTTGGTGTAAAATAGTCCCAAAACCTGTTTTCTGCAATAAAATATAAAGAAGGGTGACAGTAGCCTTTTTCTCTAATAAACTAAACAGAAGTGTGAGAAAATATGCAAAACCTAAGCCAAAACCCTACGTAAATCATTGTTATTTTGACTCTGATCAATCACGACGGTGCGGTCGAGCAATGTTTGAGCACGGTCAAATTCTTGTTTGTCACGGAATTCGATTCCCATGGCTATTGCGTAGGTGTTTCCATTGTCGGTTTGAGGGTCGGAGGAACGAGGGCTGTTGTGCACCATTTTCTTCTGTTTTCGGTCTCTGTTACGGGCCGTATTCAGCTGATACGGGGTTGATATGGGCCCGACTTGGAGGATTTCTGTGGACAGGATGCGAATTTTGATCTGAAAATTCTATGAAATGGTGCAGGGAAAAAGGAAAGTGGACGAAAGGTTTATATGGCAGTGAAAAGGTGTGATGAATGTGCAGGAAGTGCTAGTAGTGGGAAGTTAAATTTGGTTAAATTTCGAGTTTCTTCCTTGGAGCGTCAGAATTAGGGAGTTGGTTATTTCTGCTCATCGAATACGGTCCGTATCAACTGATACGGTCCGTAACCATTGTGCGGTTTTTGTGTTGAACTCTGCCTTTTCTGCGCCAAGTCTGAGGTAGGTCCGTATTGGAGTTTTTCCCCGTATTAGACTGATACAGTCCGTAACAGAGAGTAGAGCTTCATGACGGGCTTCGAATTTTTCGACCAAATTCTTCCAGCATCTTCCCCTGTAGGTAAGATTAGTAACCCTGTGATCAATATAATAGTTTAGGACCGAATGAAATATTTTTTTTTATTTTTGAATTTTTATATGAAAAAGAAAGTAAATGTGGCCTTGGTTGCCTCCCAAGAAATGCTTGTTTAAAGTCATTAGCTCGACTTTTCGATTTCATCCATCGTTTGGCCTATTCCCGAAGGAATATATCTCCTTATGCTCATCATCTGTTTCTGCGATGTAGTGCTTCAGTCTCTGGCCATTCACTTTGAAATGCCCGGTTTCTTGACTCCATATTTGGACTGCTCCATAAGGATACACGCAAGTGACCTTGTATGGTCCCGTCCATCTGGATCTCAATTTTCCGGGGAAGAGTTTGAGTCGCGAATTGAAGAGAAGCACTGTGTCTCCTTCCTTGAACTCCCTTTTTCTGATCTTTTTGTCATGGTAGAATTTCGCCCGTTCCTTGTACATCTTTGCATTGTCGTATGCATGGAGTCTCAGTTCGTCTAGTGCATTCAGAATTAGGGGGATATTCATGTTGATCGAATCTGAGTCCTCTTCGCTTTCAGAATTACTCGATGAAGAACTATGATTGGTTCTTATCGGTGATGTGGAAGCGAATTGTCCTCTCCTACTAGCAATCCTCTCGGATCTTCGTACGAATGATTCGGCCAGCGTGCAGTTTCCTAAAAAGAAAAGAAAATCTGAAAATTAAACTAAAAACTAAAAAAAATAAAATAAAAATAAAAACGAAATTGAAAATAAAAGAAAAATAAAAATGCAGAAAATAAAAAAAGAAATCTAGGCGTTTCTAATTAATTGGATTCAATGGTCAAAGCAAGGGCGTCTTGCGAGGCCTTGCACAATGAACCGTTATTCCCCGGCAACGGCGCCAAAAAGTTTGATCACTCAAAAGAGAGCAATGTTTATTTTAATATTTATAAACTCGTAAATGCTATCGGTTCGGACTGCAAGCGCACAATCCTATTGAGTAGTATATTCGAGGTCGATCCACAGGGAATATTGGTTCAGTGCTTTGAGTTATCGAATCACAATCTTTCGAAAGGCTAGATGAAATCTGTAAATTGAGAGGTGTTGTTTTGATCAATGTAAATTAGGAAGCAATTAAAAGTAATTAAAATAAAGATAGAGATGAGAATTCCTAGGGTTTCGGCACACCATTGCCACTCAATCCGCCTTGACAATATATTCCTGTTGCGTCTGATTTCCTGTTGTTGTTTAATGAAAGACACCACATAGGTCACTGCGATTTATGTTACGCAAGAATGACAGATCTTTCACCGAGATTCTACATAGGACACTGCGATTTTCCTTACGCAAATGTCTGATCTCTCAAATACCCCAAATTACTACATATATCACTGCGAATTTCTTTACGCATGTGATAGAATTTGGTACGCGTTTTGTTGGTCTGGTTTATGGTTTCACTGCTAAGGTTTTCTTCACATAAACCTAATAGATCTCAACGAGGCTAATTCATACAAATAGTTTCTCTTACCATTAAAGTACTGTCACTACCCTAACGGTCTCAAACTAGATCATTGAAGTTAGATGAAGAGATAGTAAATCACAAAAGCATTTTGTTCCAACAACAAGAAATCATAATCAACAGAAATATATATATCAAAATATCAAGAGTAACAAGGTTTACTGCCTAGCCCTAAGAAAAGGAACTTAGCCGCGGAACGGCATTGTTACAAGCACTCCTCTCTTCTCACTTTAATCAAATCTAACCCTAATTACAAAGATAACTATTTCCATCTGCCCAGGGGCCTTATATAGGAGTGGAGGGACGTGTAGAGGTTGAGTAGGGGCTAAGAAACTGATCTGGAAACAGCTGTCGGCAGTTATTCCCAAGAGATTCCTTCGGATACGGACCGTATTGGGTAATACGGTCGTATTAGGTCCTTGACGGTTAGGGTTTAATGCTTCCAGCGCTATCTCCTAGTCTGTGCTAGGCCTGGTCCGTATTAGGCAATACGGACCGTAACAGAGACTTAGTCGATGAGCGTCGCTGATTCGATTGACCTGATTCTAGCTCCATTTGGTGTAAAATAGTCCCAAAACCTATTTTCTGCAATAAAATATAAAGAAGGGTGACAGTAGCCTTTTTCTCTAATAAACTAAACATAAGTGTGAGAAAATATGCAAAACCTAAGCCAAAACTCTACGTAAATCATTGTTATTTTGACTCTGATCAATCAGCGATTTTCAAAGTGGTTTAATAAATAGTAAAAAAAATTCCAAAAAATGTAAAATTTAGTCTCCAAGCACATTTCAATATTTAGAACATGTTGAACTGTTCGGATCGATTGTTTGGATTTTCAAAAATGAAAATATGGCCCGAAGTAAACCCCCTCATTTACTTCGCAAAGCACAATAGCCCATCTTTATATATATATATAGGACAGTGCTACGGTGCTACGCGTAGCATAGAGGCCTCCGTGCTACGGCTCAATTTTTGAGTTTTCAAAATCCTAACGGTCGATCCGAACCGTTCAACATGATCTCCATATGAATATGTACTTGCAAACCAAATTTTACATTTTTTAGAATCTTTTTACTATTTATTAAGCCACTTTCAAAAAACACTAATTTGTACACAACAGTAAACTTTTCTGGACCATTGGATCAGCGATTTTCAAAGTGGCTTAATAAATAGTAAAAAAATTCTAAAAAATGTAAAATTTGGTTTGCAAGTACATATTCTTATGGAGATCATGTTGAACGGTTCGGATCGACTGTTAGGATTTTGAAAACTCAAAAATTGAGCCGTAGCACGGAGGGGCTCTATGCTACGCGTATCATATTAGCAAAATCCATGTATATATATATATATAGAGAGAGAGAGAGAGATAGGCTATGGTGAGTTGTGAAGTAAAACGTCGTTTTACTTCACGCCATATTTTCATTTTGAAAATCCAAACAACCGATCCGAACTGTTCAACTTTTTCTAAATATTGAAATGTGCTTGGAGACTAAATTTTACATTTTTTTGAATTTTTTTACTATTTATTAAGCCACTTTGAAATCGCTGATCCACTGTGAACAGTAAAAAACAGTAAAATTTTCTGGACCACCGGATCAACGATTTTCAAAGTGGCTTAATAAATAGTAAAAAAATTCCAAAAAATGTAAAATTTGGTCTCCAAGCACATTTCAATATAGAGAACATGTTGAACGGTTCGGATCGGTTGTTTGGATTTTCAAAATGAAAATATGAGCGTTAAGTAAAAATGACATCTTACTTCACAACTCACCATAGCCCTGCTCTATATATATATATATATATATATATATATATATATATATATATATATATATATATATATACAGCTCTATATATATATATATACACACACACACACACACACACACACACACATATACATATATGTAGACATATATATACATATACACATACATATACATATACACACATACATATATATAAAGAGTGTCTAAGATCAAAGTGGTAGTACCACATCCGTGGAACTACCAATTCAGTTTTTATATTTTAGTCCAAAAAGTCGATCCAATCTGTTCAACATCTCTATATTAAAATGTCCTTGGAGATCAATTTTTTTATTTTTGTTGAATTTTTTTACTATTTATTAAATAATTTACAAAATTGTTGTTTTTTGACAATTCTGGACCACTGAAAAATAACAGTTTTGTAAATTACTTAACAAAATAGTAAAAAAATTCAAAAAAAATATAAAATTTGATCTCCAAACAAATTTAATATAGAGATCAAGTTGAACGGTTTGAATTGACTTGGACTTTAAAAATGTGAAAACCGAATTAATAGTTTCATGGGCTTGAAACTACCACTTTAACCTTAGCCATATACACATATATCTACATAATATACATATCAATATATGTATACATGTATACATATACATATACATATACATATACATATACATATACATATACATAGGAAATTGCTAATATGCTATGCATAGCATAGAGGGCTTCCGTGCTACGGCTTAATATTTGAGTTTTCAAAATCATAATGGTCGATCCAAACTGTTCAACATGATCTCCATATTAATATGTACATGCAAACCAAATTTTACATTTTCTAGAACTTTTTTACTATTTTTTTATATAGGTAGAAAATCACTTGATTTGAAAATTTTGTACCATTCAGATCAAGTGTTTTTCTACCTATCTAAAATAATAGTAAAAAAATTCTAAAAAATGTAAAATTTGGTTTGCATGTACGTAGTCATATGGAGATCATGTTGAACGGTTTGGATCGACTGTTAGAATTTTGAAACCTCAAATATTGAGCTGTAGCACGGAGGCCCTCTATGTTATGCATAGCACTGTAGCCAACTCCCATATACATATATGTATAGATGTATACATATACATGTACATGTATATAGATGTACTCATGTACATATTTATGTGCATGTTTGTATAGATGTACATATATGTATATATGCATGTACACACACAAACACATATATATACACACACACATAGAGTCCGGCTAAATTGCTTTCGGATGCACTTCGACCGAAGTGCTTACAAGGTCAAATTTTAATGTTTGATGTTCAAAATGTCGACCTAAGTAGTTCAATAAATTAGTTATATAATAAACATGTAGAATACCAATTTTTACAATTTTTGAAATTTTTTAACTTTTTTATAATTTTTGAAAGATGGTCTTTTTTTGGCTTAAAAATACTTTTATTGTTAGATAAAAAAAGACCATCTTTCAAAAATCATAAAAAATAGTTAAAAATTCTCAAAAATAGTAAAACTCGGTATTCTACAGGTTTGTTATACAACCAATTTATTGAGCTATTTAAATCAACGTTGCGAATATCAAATGACTAAATTTGACTTGTAAGCATTTCGGTTGAAGTGCTTCCAAAAACAATTTAACTGGACTCTATATATATAATCATGTTTGGATTTGCAATATCATATCAACCCGAATTGATTATGATCCCAACATGACTTAATTTGATTCAAACACAACCTGACCAACCAATTTGATAGGTCTAGCATTAAAATTGAATAGTATAAGAAGAGTATTATTTTTTTAGTAGAGGTTGAGGTCAAACCACCTCTAACTATTTAATATATATCCGTTATACATTTTTTATTTGAATTTTGAAATTATTACTTCTCATATGAAGAGTATTATTTTTGCTACTATATGAAAGGTCGGTTCTCTAAAATAGTACTATTTAAAACAATACAGTATTTAAAAAAGTTACAAGAAAATACGGTGAATGAGTGAGAGGAGAATGAGAGAGAGGGGAGGGACCAAAGCTGAGAGTGCAGTATCGTCGGAGCTCTGAGTGTAGAGTCTCATCTCGATCGGAGTGCGACAATTAATGAGTAGATCCGGCCATCATAGAAGCTCGGCGGTGGTCAAAGAAGTGGATCTGATTGTGGAGCGAGAGGGGAGGGATTAAAGTCGATTGGAGCTGAGAGTGCCGTATCGTTGGAGCTCGGAACGTAGAGTTCCTATCTTGATTAGAGTGCGACGGTGAGTAGATCCGATCGTTGTCGGAGTGCACTGTCATGTAGCGAGGTGGAGATAAAATTCTAGGATTACTGAATATGAATGTAAATATTTTTATTTTTATGAAAAGATAAAATCTAAAATTTTATAAATATTTTTTTCTTTATCAATATATTTGTTGGTGGTAATTAACCACTAATTATAAAAAAAATGCGGTGAATGAGTGATAGGTGTGTATCTAGAAGAGTGATAGCGAGTGCAATTTGGAAGAGTAGTTAGGGTGTGTTTAATTAGCAATATAAAATGAAATAACACACAAAAATGTATTATTTTTATGATCTCTTTTCTCGTCTCTTCCGTTAATTAATTCCCCTCTTTCTCCGAATTCACATCATCTTACTCAAGCAAATTATGATTAGACGGTTCTTTTAACATGACACGAATCTCAAAACAGACTCCCTACAGTCTCCATAGACACCGGATTGAGTTTAACCTAGATAGGATTAATCTGGGCCGTCCGTTTTAATATAACCCATTTTGTCATTATATATATGTTGACAGATCTATATATATAGCAACTTAAAAAGTTAGGACCTATGCATTTAACAGTAATTTGAAATAACGGAATAGCAAAACAACACACCATTCCGATTAAAAACAGTGGTCAAACATGCATCAACGTTAGCTATAGAAGGTCTCAATTAGGTAGAATATCCCTAATCTGCTAGTTTAGTAAGTGCTATGAATAGTGGGTTAGGAGGTGTGACCAATAACGATTATTGATGTTGTTGTGTTCCCGTGGAGTCAATATTATCATTTATTATTTAAATTTATTATTGTTTAATTGTTGAAAATTCATAAATTAATTATTTATTTTTTTCGAAGATTCTTTTGATAGGAAACATATATTTGAAGATGACCTTCTTGTATCTCAAAATTCTTTGTTAGATATCTTAGATATTTAATTTCAAATTAAAATATTGATTATTCAAATAAGGATTTATACTGAATATATATATATATATATATATATATATATATATATATATATATATATATATAGAGGAGGGATCAAGTTACAACAATTTTGAGTTACAACAACCATTTTTTTCATTTTCAAAGTCCAAATCGTCGATCCAAATCGTTCAATATGATTATCTAAATAAAATGTGCTTGCAGATCAAATTTTACATTTTTTTGAATTTTTTTACTATTTATTAAGATGGGTACAAAATTCAATGGTCTGAATATGACTATTTTTTGTAAAATACTTAATAAATAGTAAAAAAATTCAAAAAAATATAAAATTTGATCTGCATGCACATTTTATTATGGAGATCATGTTGAACGATTTGGATCGACGATTTGGACTTTGAAAATGAAAAAATAGTTGTTGTAACTCAAATTTGTTGTAACTTGATCCCTCCTCATATATATATGTGTGTGTGTGTGTGTGTGATGTCATTAGCATGCTTTGCGAAGTAAAGAAGTTGTTTTACTTTCCGCTCATATTTTCATTTTCAAAGTTCAAACAGTCGATCTGAAACTCTCAACTTGATCTTCATATTGATATGTGCTTGGAGACCAAATTTTAAATTTTTTGAAATTTTTTTACTATTTTTTTTGAATTTTTGAAAATCACAACTTTTCATTAAATAATAAAAATAAAATTCAGAAAAACAATGATTTTCAAAAATTCAAAAAAATAATAATAAAGTTTTCCAAAAAATATAAAATTTGGTCTCCAAGCCCATATCAATATAAAAGATCATGTTGAGAGGTATGATAGCCCATCTCTCTCTTTCTCTCTCTCTTTCTCTCTCTCTATATATATCTATATATATTCTATCATTTCACAAAAATAATAGTAAATTTGCCAAAAGAGCCTTAGAATAGTGAAGTGCTCGTTGTGTCAGTTATACTGATCAGACTTTATATACCTATACAAATGTAGTTCTCAAGACTTAATCCCCTCGAACTGGACCTTCCAGTAATAAAACTTGGAGAAAATGAGGAAGTAACAGAGGAAGCAGTGGTAACATCTCTAAGGAGAGCTATTAGTAGATATTCAACATTACAAACACACGATGGCCACTGGGCTGGGGATTATGGCGGCCCTCTATTCCTCTTGCCTTGCTTGGTACTTCATGTCTAAATTATTTGCTCATAAATTTCTGCTTAACCAACTTTCAACAAAAAAAATAATCACTTCTCCAAACAGATAATAACTTTATATGTCACTGGAGCATTGAACACCGTTCTCTCCTCTGAGCATCAGAAGGAGATGCGCCGCTATGTCTACAATCATCAGGTACATTCTGCTGATATTATACTTATTAAATCAGACCAAAAAAGTTACGTGTTTGTACGTGTACTAATATTATTAACAATTTGCGAGTGAAACGACAGAATGAAGATGGGGGCTGGGGATTGCATATAGAGGGGCACAGCACCATGTTTGGCTCTGTGATGTCATATATCACTTTGAGGTTGCTTGGTGAAGGTACAAATGGAGGAGATGGTGCCATTGAGAAAGCAAGGGATTGGATAGTAAGCCATGGCAGTGCTATTGCTATTACGTCATGGGGCAAAATGTGGCTCTCTGTAAGTGCTAAATTGGAATCCTCCAATGTTTTAATTGATATTATATAATTCATTTGAAGACGATGACGTGCTGGTTTTTATTCTATCCCCTGATATGTTTAATTTCTTTTGAGTAAATTCAGGTGCTTGGAGTGTTTGACTGGTCTGGAAATAATCCTCTACCACCTGAGATATGGCTGCTCCCTTACATACTGCCCATTCATCCTGGTACATCCCTTCTTTTCCTTCTTTTCCATATCTAATGACAATAATATATATATATATATATATATATATATAGAGAGAGAGAGAGAGAGAGAGAGTGGCTAATATCAAAACGTTTGTTCCTAGCCTCCGGTGCAACCAAGAAGTTTTTGGATTTTCAAAGTCCAAACGGTCGATCCGAACCGTTCAACATGTTCTCTATATTGAAATGTGCTTGCAAACTAAATTTTACATTTTTTGGAATTTTTTTACTATTTATTAAGCCACTTTGAAAGTTGCTGATCACATGGTCCAGAATTTAGTTGCACTGTTTTTACTGTTCATCCGGATCAGCAATTTTCAAAGTGGCTTAATAAATAGTAAAAAAATTCCAAAAAATGTAAAATTTAGTTTGCAAGCACATTTCAATATAGAGAACATGTTGAACGGTTCGGATCGACCGTTTGGACTTTGAAAATCCAAAAACTTCTTGGTTGCACCGGAGGCTAGGAACAAACGTTTTGATATTAGCCACTCTCTCTCTCTCTCTCTATATATATATATACACTTATTAATAAATGTGTTCAAGATGATAGACTCTTCATAGTTCCAACGATAAATGAAAAAAATTAGAATATGCACTGGTCTTAATTGGTGTTATCAAAAGAACACACCTATATGTTTTGTTTTTGTTTTGTTTTTTAACTCTTGACAGTGGCTGTCACACACCTATATGTTTGAATGTGAAAAAATACAGGAAGATTGTGGTGTCACTGCCGAATGGTTTATTTGCCCATGTCTTACATTTACGGAAGGAGATTTATTGGCAAAATCACACCACTGGTATTGGAACTAAGGAAGGAACTGTATTCCGTTCCTTATGACAGAATTGATTGGAACAAGGCTCGCAATGAGTGTGCAAAGGTTTGTTTTATGTAATTTCTTTTTATCAAATTCACTACAGCTTCAATTGGTCAACATTCAATTTCCTACTGGGATTTAGATTTATTTTGTAGATGTTATTTTTCATCCTATATATGCAGGAAGATCTGTACTACCCCCATCCAATGATACAAGATATACTATGGACCACACTTCACAAATTTGTTGAGCCCATTCTAATGCACTGGCCTGGTAACAAATTAAGAGAGAAGGCTCTTAACATTGCTAGCCAACATATCCATTATGAAGACGAGAACACTCATTACATTTGCATTGGTCCTGTTAACAAGGTCTCCATTCTTTTTTTCTTTTGTTATTATTATTTAATATAGGGGCGTAGCCACATAGGGACAAGGGTAGCCGACATCTCTAAACTCTATAGAAAATCCTGCATAAGTACAAAAAATTGAAAATAAATGGGGGTCACCCCCATTCATTGAATGTCTCTCCACCTCTGCTTGGACCAATTCCTTGCTCCGCCCCTAATTTGGTAGATGGATCAGATGTGTATCGTCTAATACTTGCTTATACTATGTGGTTTGGTATTTCATGTAATGTAATTTGGTGTAGGCACTAAATATGCTGTGTTGCTGGATAGAAGATCCGAGCTCGGAGGCGTTTAAGCTCCACATCCCAAGAATCTACGATTATCTCTGGATTGCTGAAGATGGAATGAAAATGCAGGGTCACAATGGAAGTCAATTGTGGGACACTGCATTTACTGTTCAGGCAATCTACGCCACTGGTCTGGTTGAAGAGTATGCACCTACCCTATACAAGGCTCATGAATTCGTAAAACATACTCAGGTATCCATAATATTTATGCATGCATATTTAAAGTCCGTATCAACTTCTGATGATCTGAAAAAAAAAAAAAAAAGGTATCTGTTGTAACCATATTTTTTTTATTTTTATATATAAGTTACTTGAGGATACTCCAGGTGATCTTAGTTCCTGGTATCGTCACATATCTAAAGGTGGATGGCCATTCTGTACAGCAGATCATGGCTGGACAGTTTCTGACTGCACTGCTGAGGGACTAAAGGTAATTGTTTGTGTTTTTTTCAAAAAAATTGAATTCAACATTTTAATGATTATCTGGATTTGCTTTTACCTTGTTCAGGCAGCTTTACTACTGTCAAAGTTACCTCAAAGGATGGTGGGTCCTCCAATCGAAGCAAATAGGCTGTATGACGCTGTCAATGTTATTTTATCTTTGATGGTTTGTGTACTACACTACTACTGAGAAGTCAATGCATGATATTTCAATACTTGCATGATTTATATCTACCTCTGTGCTTGTGCATATTTTCTGAACTGGCAAATTTATTTATTTTATTCCATTTGACGATCCAAGTGACATGAATTAACAATATCTTGTTTTCTTATTGCCTCCTTTTCTTTGTAGAATGACAATGGTGGTTTTGCAACCTACGAACTCACAAGATCTTATTCGTGGTTGGAGGTGAGAATTGCTCTGTATCCTCTGGTCTTTCTCTCCTGTGCCTTGAGCACCTTAATATGAACTCAAAGAGTTCAGTTTGATAATGTTAGCATGGTTTGGAAACTCAGCCGAATCCGAATTGTGTCAGCTAAGTTGGGCCGCAACAAGCTGATTTTCATTCAATTTACTCGTTCTTGTAATTTTTCACTGGAACCTTGGTTGTTTGACAAAAATCTGTCAGATTATTCGCATGTGGTAAACTCAAAACACTAAGGCTCTAATTAGAATAAAATTTATAATAGAATCCAATTCAATTTAATAGAAATGAAATGAAAGACCTAATTTAGAATTGAATTTTGTTTTTAAAAAACTTCAAAAAAGAAGAAAGAATTCAGTTCCGACCAACAAGAAAAGGCCAAACAATTTCCTTGATATTACAATAATTGCCATTCAAACCTTAGAAAACTGGGATTTTATTGGGAGAACGGATCAATTTTTTCTTTTTCTTTTTGGTGAACTTCGTATACCAATTGTGATGCCTTAATTCTGCTATATATTGGAATTAGTTTATTACTGGTGTATCGAAGCTGTTTTGCTTTTCTACTATACTGTAAATATTGTGAGAACTCTATTTGAATGATTTTACTACTAAAAAATGCAGATGATTAATCCATCAGAGATATTTGGGGGCATTATGATAGACTACCCGTAAGAGAAAATAATGTTTAAAACTTTCTAATTGCATTATTTAATCAATATGCAATGAAATTGAGCACGTTTCAAATTGGATTAAATGACAGATGTGTAGAATGCACGTCATGTGCAATACAGGCTCTGACTGCATTTAGAAAGCTCTATCCAAATCACCGTGGGAGAGATATTGATGCCAGCATCAGAAAAGCGGTCAACTATGTCGAATCAATTCAACAACCAGATGGTTCATGGTTTGAATATTCTAATATAATTTCCATCTAGTTATACTTAAAAGAAGTCTGCTATTGTCACTAAAGTCGTAGAAAGATAAATTACTGCATTGTGTCTCTCCTGGATTTCATAATATTGTCATGTTTGTTTGTTTGTTTAACAGGTACGGTTCATGGGCAGTTTGTTTCACATATGGAATATGGTTTGGAGTTGCAGGATTAATAGCAGCTGGAAAGACGTATGAAAACAATGCGTCTTTAAGAAAAGCCTGTGCTTTCTTGCTTTCTAAGGAATTGCCTTCGGGCGGTTGGGGTGAGAGCTATTTATCGTGCCAAGATAAGGTACTTGTGCATAAATTGCCACAAAATTATTTAGATATTGTATCAGTATGTTTGGTATCCTACCCCTTTATATGTAGTAAGAATTAGCAAGTACAATATAATTAATAACATGTGAGAATGGAACTAAGGAAAGTATTGATTAGATAATGGTTTGATTGTTTGTGATGGAGAAAGGTTTATACAAATCTGGAAGGGAACAGGGCTCACGCAGTAAACACCGGATGGGCTATGTTAGCTCTTATTGATGCTGGCCAGGTATTTTTTTTTTTTTTTTTGCTGGTTGAAGTAATACAGCTTTCATAATTTCTTTATTGATTTTAGGGGCATTCTAAATGCACATGTTTTTATGCCGCAAAGCCATAGCTACTTAAGAATGAGTAATGCAAAGTTGTTTATGTTACAAACTATAATTGTTAATCTTGACATATCTGGTGCGACCTAATTATTAGCACACCTCATTCATTCCAAAAAATTACTATAGTATCAACTCATTGTTAGCGCTTGTTGGTTAGGCTGATAGAGACCCAAGGCCATTGCACAAGGCAGCCAAAGTTTTGATTAACTTACAAATGGAAAATGGCGAGTTTCCTCAGCAAGTATGTGCCTCTCTGTTCGATCTCCTAGTTTAATACCAATAATAAAAATAGTTTAATTTGTTTTATCATAGTGCTGATATGATCTTACAGTTAGGCACTTCCCCTTTGTATATTTGTGAATTGTAGGAGATAATGGGGGTGTTCAGCCAAAACTGCATGATTAGCTACTCGCAATATCGCAACATATTTCCAATATGGGCTCTTGGTGAATACCGCTGTCGTGTGTTACCTGCATGCCCATAGAAGAATTTGGTAGTTTGGTATCTGTTTTATTTTATCCTAGTTTCTCAACAAGTTTTTGTCTGAGAATCACTGCCAGAAGAAAATTATATATATGTGTACAATAAGGTGATCGAATTTTAGGACCTTGTTATTATTTTTCCTTTATGAGTGTGGCGTTCTCCATTCAGGATTGGGGAGGTTAATTTGCTAGATAGCGCTTGTTCTTGATTTAATTGCTGTGTTTTAAACTGAATATTGTTGAAGATATGTAATAAAATGTCTTGGCTTTTTAGTACAATTGTTATTGGCGTTGGGTTTTCTCTTTTTTTTTTTAGAATAAGTCTGGTACCAAATACTACGCTGATTACTGGTAGTCTGGTATCAAAAATTGAAGGTATTGTATCTACACTATAGCTGATTAATGGTATAAAAAATTCCACTAGCATTTCTTATTTTCCTTTTGTGATTTTTGTCAATAGTTTAAGGTATGATCAAAAGAACTTCTGACTTCTGAGAATAATACCATGGTAAAAGTACTAAAATTGTATAGCATTAATTGGTACAGTAGAGGTACCTACAGTGCTCGCCTATAGTTTGAATTAATTTTTATAGATTGATTGAATAAGTTTGAATTTTTATAAATTGATGAAGATAGATAGATTGATTGAATATCTTGTTTGAATTGTTTGAATTTCTTTTCAAGTTTGAATTGTTAGAATTGTTTAAATTGCATGAATAGCTAATAGCTTGAATTGTTTAAATGAGGACTAAGCTCATTTTCTTGTTCTCATGTGTATTAATTGGTAAGGTAATTCTAATTTTTTTCTTTAAATTTGTTAATAGAGAACGAACCCGAACCGGGATGGAGCATAGCTCATTGCATGCAGTGGGGTTATGCGGTTATATAATTTCCAAATCATCTTTTTGAGCTTAGAGATGACAGGATTTGGGACTGAGTCCGATTCTCTGCATCACTTCTCCGTTTGAGTTTGAATTTGGGACCGTCCAATTAAAATCTGATCAGGTTAAATCTGATCGAACGGATGTTACGCATCCATCTAAGTTGAATAAAAGCTTACCTCCTCTAATTAATTGCAACAAATCATTTCTAACAACTTTGGTCATGGGCTATGGGCCGGAGGGGGATCTGGCCTTCAATAAAGTGTGACAAGATGGCCTGTATCATACACATTTGATCGCTTATTTCTAGGGAAATCAGCCCAAGGGTAGCCCGTCAAGAACATCATTATTAGAATCACAACCTTGCAGTGATGATGTTATTAGTTATCTGTGACATACAAATTGATCCGTCCGATTCGAATGGGACGCACAAGATACAGAGAACGGAGAAGGTCCGATGCCCATCGGACCTACTTTTAGGTTCAACGAGCATGATGACCATCCAATCTAATTTAAAATTTGTGCACACTTTAAACAGACACTACAGCAAACTACAGTATCAGCGACCGGCATTAGCGACCACTGCAGTCGCCGGTCGCTGAAAGTGTTTTTCTCCAAAAAAAAAATAAATAAATAAATGGTTTTGGCGACGACCCCTTCTGCGACCGACGCAAACATCTTTCAGCGACCGATTTGGCCCGGTCTCAGAAGGGTCTCACTTCAAAAACCCGCCAAGTGTTTTGACCCCCGCCATTTCTTAGGTTTAGCCAAAAAAAAAAAACAGCGCGATCCCTCGATCTGCCGCTGCCGCGCCGTCCGATCCCGCCCGAAGCCGCTGCCGTTGCCGCGTCGCCCGATCCCGCCAGATCCCGCCCGACCCGACCCCACTGCCCCTGCCGCGCCGCCTAACCCCCGCTGTCGCGCCGCCCGACCCCACTGCCGCTGCCGCCAAGTTCTCCTTTTTATTTCTGTGAGATTTCAAATGAAACTGAAATTTATACCTCTATGATTCTGTGAGATTCGAAATGAAACATAAATTATGAATATTCCTCTTTTTCTCTATTGATTCTATAACGGGATTGAACCCGATAGCGGTTGGCAGCCAACACACAATTAATACCTGGGCTTGATAATTTGGGTTGTGTTGTCTTTAAGTAGAATTCCAACTTAATTTAATTCCTTTTAAGGCCTTGATTTACAAAACTGGAGTAAATACTTCTTGTTAGAAGGGTCTAAGCACAAGTTGTATTATTAGTTGGAATGGACTCTGTTGAAATCAAAATTCCAGCTTTGCTTAATCAAATTTAGTTGCTTTAATTGAAAATTCCAACTTTGCCTTACTGGTACCGTTACCAGTACCAGCCTATCAGGCTTGTTTGTTTTCTTTTGTTGGTTTGCTGATCCCTTTGGCTTTGTGTTGGTATGATTGACAACAAAGAAAACAAGCTAGCAGATAAATTTGCGTGTGGAATTGGGTGAAGATTGAAAGGGAAAGAAAGAGAGGAAGAGCAGACCAAGTTAGCACCTGCTACTCTTTCTGATGGATTACTATTTACTAAACTTGATAGGTACATTTATGTTCATGCCCTTGTAAAACTTTATTTATACATTGTTGTTCATATGCCCTTGTAATACCTCATTAGTCCCCTCTTATAATATCAAATGTGTGTTTGTATGTTAAGAGTTTCACATTGTGGTAGTGGAGATTTGGGTTCAAATCCCAACTACCACACATTATATATTTTTGCATTTTACATTTCAGCCCCCCAATCAAAAATTTCTAGTTCTCTTTATAATTAATATTTGGTTGTGGTTGATGGATGTAGACCTGATGGGCAGCCTTGCATTGAGGCGAAGGAGTTTGGTTTGGTACGTAACATGCTTATTGCTGCTGTTGAAGAACGGTACAAGGATGCTGGTACGATGTTTCTTCCTTTTGAGAGTTTTAGTTAAATTCAGAAGTTCATCACACCAAATACCATACCATGTTTTATCTTTCACAAATAACCTTTGATGTTTTTTTATACAGCTTTATGGAGGGACATGCTCAATAAGCTTAGGACTAAGAGTAAGAAATGGGCCTAAAAATGTTGTAAATAGAAGTGGATTGATATGTTGTGGGGCCCAGTACATCATCTGATGAAATGGTGGGTAGTATATACATATCTAGGTAAATATTGATTGTAAATATGTGAATATATCAAAACATGTAGCAACCAGTACCAGTACCACTCTATGTGTCATGTAGGCATATATGTATGGAACTAATTATAATGGATTCTATCCTCTTATTGATTCCATGTTATATATCTCATCGTTTGTATTTTATATGTTCATATAATCTTTTCATTTCCCATTTGATTTCACTTGTTTATAATCTTTCACAAGAATTAATGTTTTGTTTCGAATATTTTTCTACTCTTTGTTTTGAGAATCCATCACGCTAGTTTTGGATATTTTGTATATATCGATGTTTATGTTTAAATTTGTTTGTATGTTTATGTTGTATGTTGGTACGTGTCATATCAATTATTAAATGGTGAAATTTTAAATAATAAAAAAAATTCCGAAAACCTGCAGAAGACTTTCTGCGACCGGTTTTAAGTATCAGCGACTGTGTTATTTGGTCGCAGATAGTTTTTGCTGACGTCAAAAAAAAATAACAGCGACAAAAAAAAAGTGGTCGCAAAAGAGTATCAGTGACCGGATGACGTCATTCAGCGACAGGTGACTTCATCAGAAGAGTATCTGCGACAAAGCTTACAGCGACCGGTCTTTCAGCGACCGGAAATAGTATCAGCGACCGGCGCCAATACTTTCTGCGACCGAAAAACCGGTCGCTGATGGTCCTTTTTGCTGTAGTGAGACACGCACGAATTTTAATGCACTCTGCATGAATCTTAAAGCAAATCAATGGTGATTAAACCCATCGAACCAAAGTAGATCCGATGGGCATCAGACACTACTAGAATTTCTGCTTTTTGCAACGGTAGCAATTGTTATTTCCAACGGGAGGAAGGGTCGATGGAAATGAAATTGCGTTTCCTGACACCATTAACAATTTCCAACGGTAGCCTCATGGAAATAGTAGCGGTTGGAAATCCCTACGGTCTCCGCATGGTAATGTTTCCTATCCGCCGTTGGAAATTGTTTTGCATGACCCATGACCCGACAGACAGACCAAATATTATATTTTATTGAGGGTTCGTGGAAATAGCTCTCCCCATGCCGTTGGAAATAAGTTTGAAGTAGGGAGACATATTATTTCCATGGGCTACCGTTGGAAATGTTTTGTTTAATTTGTTTATATTATTTTATGAGTGAGGCTATGGTGCTATGCATAGCACGGATGGCTAGTGTACTACGGCTCAATATGGTACTTTTTAAAATCCTAACGGTCGATCCCAGCGGTTCAATGTGATAACCATATGAATATGTACTTGCAAACTAAATTTTATATTTTTTCAAATTTTTTTACTATTTTTTTAGATAGGTAGAATTTTGATGGTCCAGAATTTTCAGAAAACACTGATTTTTCTACCTATCTAAAAAAATAGTAAAATAATTCACAAAAATATAAAATTTAGTTTGCAAGTACATATTCATATGGATATCACATTGAACGGTTCGGATCGACCGTTAGGATTTTAAAAAGTACCATATTGAGCCGTAGTACACTAGCCATCCGTGCTATGCATAGCACCATAGCCTCACTCTTATTTTATAGTGAGGGTTCATGGAAATACTCAACCACTCTGCCGTTGGAAATGTTGTATTGATTCAGTTTATATTATTTTATAGATAGACTTATTATTTCCATGAGGCTACCGTTGGAAAAGTTAAGTTCCTGGAGACATAAACGTTTATGTTTATTTGAGATATCTCTTTAAATGGTGCATAAAAATAAATCATAGCAACAAGCAATATTTAATTGAGATAAACTGAATTTTAGAATGAAAACATAAATTTTGGTCTTTAGAATAAGCCAATGTATTTAATTGAGATACAAAACATTGTGTCAAATAAAAACAATATATAAGAGCTCTCTTTGAATGTCTCTTTTGTCCTCCTGCAATATATGTTTCAAACATATTAGTGTTACTAAATTAGAAAAATTAACATAAAAATCAAAGTAAGAAATAAAACTTTACTTGAAGCAAACATAGAAGCCTAAAATATGCACCACTGATTTGTCCTTTTCTGGCTTAGTATGGACTAGTTTGCCCTTTTCTGGCATGCAGATTTGTCCTTTTTATTACAATTAATTGGCTACACTATATTGGTTGTTCTTTATATGGAAATAACCATTGTTGTACATGCTTTTGAGTGGACAAGTATAAAATTTTTATTATAACTAGAACTGTGATGAACAGGCATGATTTCAGTGACAGTTATACATGAAATAGTGCAGTTTTGATAGTCCATCTTTAGAAAATTATTGTGAGCAAATGGCTACACTAAATTCTGATTTCTTTATATGGAAATGATGGTGAACTTGTGTAGTTTATACCTCTAAACTAAACAGTGTAGTAACCATTTATACCTCTAAACAGTGCAGTAACCATTTATACCAGTGCAGTAACCATTTATACCTCTAAACAGTACACTAAATAGTGCAGTAACCATTTATACCTCTAAACTATGTGCATCCCACACGTCAGTGAGCTGTTGGCTACTAAACACCTCAAAGTAAACACCTGTTACAAACTCAAAAAGATAACAGAGTTAGAAAAGCTAGTTAATATTCTTCATTGGAATTGCTTTACCAATTAATATTCTTCATCGGAATCATAGTAGGATAACCAATCTTCTTCATCACCTTGCTCCATGTGATACTCCTGCTCCCGGTCATGCTCTTCCTCATCTTCATCTATGTGGTTTTCGTCCCTCGCCATTGATTGCGATGCAACTGATGTTGTGGGCGGGAGCACTGTTCTTTCGTCCACTAGCTCGAAATCATTTTCTCCAAGGACCATACCATCCCAATCAAAGTCTGGTCCATTTGAGACCGATATTGGATTATCTGGCCTTTCATCTTGGTAAAAATTCTAAGTTTGAATCGTCACCCTCGGCATGAAACCTCAACTTCTGGCTTGTTTTAAATGCCACCCACCATTGGCGTCTTTCGGGCTTTTGCGATGCATATGGTAGGTAGCACACTTGCTTGCGCTGCTAATACAAACGGCTCGTAAGTTGCTAGGCGAGAAGTATGATTAACCTCAACAAAACCATGTTCGTGGTCCACCTTTACACCGTTTATTATGTCGAACCAATCACACCTAAAGAGAACTACGGTGTGGGCATCATATTCTAGTGCAATGACCTCTTGGAGAACTCCATAGTAGTCAATTTGTGGGGCATTTGCATCCCACTCGCCTTTGATGCAAACATTGAAACTTTGAGTTGTC
The DNA here is from genome assembly GCA_025461045.1 of Carex parvula. Taxonomy (NCBI): domain Eukaryota; kingdom Viridiplantae; phylum Streptophyta; class Magnoliopsida; order Poales; family Cyperaceae; genus Carex; species Carex parvula. The sequence goes on along the minus strand of JAJGRW010001306.1, from coordinate 486,376 downwards.
TTGTCTTCCCTATATGATTTTGTGTGAAATCGATACCCGTTGACTTCGTATCCTTCGTAGAAGTACGCTTGTTTGCTAGGCTTGACTCCTGCCATTCGTATGTAGTAATCGTCTTCATCACGAGAATTTATTACTTTTTTCCGCAACCACTGTGCAAAACCATCTTGACGAACTTTTGGCAAATCTTGAGGGCTTGTGGCTACTCCAGAGTTGAGCATGCATGTATCAAACTCTCTGCACATTAGAATATGTCCAAATATAAGATTTTCCATAGGGTTCAGAATAGATACTTTTGGAAACATCAAAAGAAAATTCATAATATTGTACCCCAAGTACTTCTCACAGATCTCTGGACAGTTGAGGATAACATAGTTGTGTGCAGCATTAAAATCCGTGTCATCGAGAGTCCTCCGTCTTTGCCTGCCAATGAACCGACTCGGAGTATCGAATATCAAAAGTGGCACCGCCGAACGGTTACTTGTTCCAACTTCTTGGCCAATGTTAGATTTTTCTGCAAAATAGTGTGTCGAAGTAGTACCAATTTCTTTGGCAATTGTAGCCTCCACGATCGAACCCTCAACACGCGCCTTGTTTGTGACTCTTATACGTTGTTCTTTGTTACGCCTGTAATTGCAATAACAGTTTAGTGTTAGTTGTTACAAATGTTTTCATGGTTCACAAATAGAAGCAATATGCAACACATCTTTCACATGGATACATCCACCGGGGCCCTACTGGCCCACCCATTCTAGCCTCGTACGCTATATGCACCGCAAGATGCTCCATTGAATTGAAGAAACCGAGTGGGGATATTTTTTCTGCCTTGCACATTGTAACGATAATATAATTTTCTAAGGTTGCTACCCTCACTGGATCAAGCTCCTTGGCACAAATCTCTCTGAAGAATGCTGAAATTTTACATAAAACATCCCATATGGAATCTGGGACAAAGTCTCGAAAGGCGACGGGGAGGAGACGCTCCATGAACACATGTAAATCATTACTTTTGAGCCCAATGAGGGTTCCAGTGACTAAGTTAACACACCTTGACCAATTGGATGGGTAGCCATCGGGAAACCTTACTATATCCTTGAGCCATTTTAAAACAATCTTCTTATCATCTGGAGAGAGTGCGAATGGCGCTTTTGTTTTTTTCATCTTTCCCGGGTTATTGTCGGCTGGAGTTAGGTGCTGGCTGGGACGATCGCATAATAGAGCTAGATCTTTTCTAGTTTTTTCATTATCCTTGGTTCTGCCGCCTATGCTTAAAAGCGTGTATAGCAAATTTTCCCTGAAATTCTTCTCCAAATGCATCATATCCAAATTGTGTTGCAACAGATTGTCTTTCCAATATGGCAAACTCCAAAAAATTGCCAATGGTGAGTTTGACCATAACCCGGAATCTGGTTTAATGCTCCTTCTTTACCCTATTTAATCTCCCCAATTAAACTCACTATATTTTCAAGCTCCTCTCCCGTCAATCGTTGCGGTGGCGGATCATTCTCGACTCTACCTTTTTTAAAATTCTTTCTATCTCGACGGAATGCGTGATCCGGAGGCAAGAAGCACCTATGACAATCGAACCAACATGCTTTTCCACCATTCTAGAGTTGAAAAGCTTTTGTCTTATCCATGCAATAAAAACAAGCCAACTTTCCTTTTGTACCCCACCCACAAAGCATCTCATAAGCCGGGTAATCACTCACCGTCCAACAAAGCTGTGCACGCATCTTGAAATTCTCTTTTTTGTACCCATCCCATGTCATTTCGCCATGTAACCACAATTTTTTCAGTTCGTCGATTAAAAGTTCGAGAAGAATGTCAATGTCCCGACCCGGATGCTTCGGTCCCGGGATGACAAGCGTGAGGAACATGCTTTCTTCTTTCATTATCATCCCCGTTGGTAGATTATACGGAAAGACAAATACCGGCCAACACGAATATGGAGCTGCACTCGAGTTGAAAGGCATGAACCCATCCGTTGTTAGCCCCAACACGACATTTCTCAACTCTCCTGCGAAATCAGGATGTTTACGAGCGAAATGTTTCCAAGCCTCACCATCCGCCGGGTGTACCATCAACGGTGCTTTGTGACGCACACCTTCCTTGTGCCATCTCATATTTTTCGCAGATGATTTCGTCATGTACATCCTTTGCAATCGGGGTGTGATAGGTAGATAACGGAGTACCTTTTGTGGAACGGGTTTTGCATTCTTATTGGGTCCAGTTGGCTTATACCTTGGCTCACCACATACATCACATTGTGTTTTCTTCTTGTTCGCTCCTTTGTAATATAGCATACAAAAGTTAGGGCATACATCTATCTTCTCATGGTCCATGCCCAATTCCGAAACCAATCTCTTTGCTTGGTAGAAATTTTCTGGCATTTCGTCACCACAAGGAAGCGTGCTTTTCATGAGACCAAGCATATCATCAAAACATCTATGGCTCAATTGGTGTTTGGACTTCAAAGCTATGGCACGTGTCACAACCGACAAGACGGTGTGTGTCTCGCATTTCACTTCACCCGTTGAGTTAATTTTCCAAAGCGGTGTTTGCGATGCTTCATTCATGTCGAACCATTTTTTTGCTGCTCCGGTTGGTGTCTCCTCGTTCCAATCAAATCCAAGAGGAGCGGCATCCCTTACCATGTCACCCATTCGGTCTGTGGCAAAGTTCATTGTTGGTGGACTTTGTGGTTGAGAGCTAGCTGAATCGGAGTGTGACTCGCCGTGTTTGTGCCAAACATGATATGAGCTGCAAAAGCCGAAACGATAAAGATGTTGATAGGGCCATGTTCCACAGGCCCTTTTACTTGTTCTAAACTGGGCCATGAAAGACTGGGATTCGGACCTTTGCAAGGCCAACCCGACGTCATATGAAAAAGCCCAGAGATTCGCCAAGCCGGGGCCCAATACGGCGGCCTCAAATCAGAGCCCTAAAATAGACTTAGGCCAACCGACATACGGGATAGCCGTGGAAACGGCTAGCTTAATGCCCACGTCCCAGAAACGGCTGCCTTAACACCCACGTCCCAGTAACGGGCGACATAACTGCCTATGTTCCCCCATAAACGCCCGAGATGGCAGTTATGGCTGGACTATATAAGACAGTGATCCCCATAAAACAAGGGGGGCAATTTTCAACTAAGAGAGATATCATACAGGTTAGAGTCCGAATCTCTCACAAACCATCCCGAGTTCCCAACTCGATCCACACTTCGGCCTGCCAACCTTTGGCAGGGCGAATCCAACTCAGCCCAATTTCCCATACGACCTCATCTCCCGAGATAGGACGTATCAACCACCGTGGGGCCAAGTCTATCTCACTCAGAGAAATAGATGGCTCATCCAACCACATCAACTCCGCTCCCACCAGGGGTGACGACCTCGCCAGGAGTAACAATCACACCACCTCCGGTGGTAACATCACCTACAGCAAATCCCTCCCACAGTCAACTTCCGGGGGCGAGGCCTAGCAGCTTAATGGTACGACCCCATGGTCCTCAACCTGCTCAACCTCGTCACACAGGCCCCGACGTTACTCGACCTTCGTTCACTGAAGGGAACACAACCAGACCACTCTACATCGAGCACAATCAGATGGCTGGTACCTATCACAATCAGGTAACTGGTACCTATCAGATACCCTATATACCATATTACCCACAGCAAACGCCGTTGTACCAATACGGTGCGACCGCCTACACACCTTACACCCCAATGAGTCCCCAATACCCCTACGTTGCACCATCCGGACAATGGGGCCCGGGAGGCACCCAAGGGATGTACCCCATGACGGGTCCCACACCATATTCTCAGCAAATGCCAATACGACCTGCAAATCCGATTGCGTCTCCCAACGTACCTGTACCTCGGCCATTATAGGCAAACCGTGTCCACAGCCGAGCAGCAAATGTCTCCCCAAGGAACTTGGACTCTCGATTTGTACAGGTCCGAACTGGTAATGAGACGGATACCCCCTCACTACCCGAACAACAGGTCCAATCCGAACGCAGGGACCAAAATGTGATGCCAATAGGGGTACACCCCGATGTAGGAAGACGCCCAGAAGGTCAGGATGAGAATAGGGGACCCCATCCCGCGGAAGGACCACATGCCGAAGGTCCCGAAGCCCACCCTAACAACGAGCGAGAATCAGCCTGTCATGGCAGAGGGCCCAGACCATCTCGTCGAGAACAATCTCGCTCCCGTAAGGAACGTGATCGGAGTCCACCCCGAGGTCCGGATAGAACTCGCCGCGATGACCGAAGAAGAAACCGACGATCACCTACCCCTACCCGAGGTATCAGCATGGCTCAGATTGAAGAGCTGATCCAGGCCGGACTCGCGGCTAAACTGGCCGAGCTCGAGTCTCAGAAGACAGGCACCTACTCTCGACCTATGGGAATCGAGGACGGCCCCCTGTCCAGAGACATCTACCACCAGTCAATGACGGATTTTAAGTACCCGACAACCCTTCCTAGCTTTCGGGGTAGCGGAGACACACAGGATCCGCACAACTTTGTGTACGGGTTCCTTGAGCGACTCCGCCTTCTTGGAGCCACCGATGCCATCATGTGCCGAGTCTTCACCACCTGCTTAACTGGGGAAGCATGGGACTGGTACATGACGCTACCTCGGAGGTCCATCAACAAATTTGAGGATTTCGCGAAACTGTTCTTGGAGAGATACACGATCATCAAACCACCGCAAGCCACGTGCGAGATGCTTCTGGATATTGTCCAGGAACAGCGCGAAAGAACAGGTACGTTTGTCAACCGTTTCATACAGGCATCTCGGCGAATTCAGAACCTCAATGAAGAATTCGCCTTAGCCACAATCAAGAAAGGACTCCGCAAAAGGGGTCCAGGAACCTTGCGTTATGAAGCTCACATGAAGAAGATGACCACTTTGAGGGAGTTTGTAACCTTTGCAGAGGGTTACATCCGTGCCGAGTACGACAACGGGAGTCCCACGAGGCCCAGATCTCGATCTCCCCGTCACCAAACTAACAGACAGCCAGCTCAGGACAGGTTTCGCAACCAAAGAGAACCTCGGAGAAACCAACCCAACCGATCAACCGAGCAAGAGCACAAATCTGGCACTGAGGGATACCGACAACACTTCGTGAGATACGCACCTCTCACCAAGAAGCGGCACGAGATGTACAACATCGTAGAGGAAATGTTCGACCTTCCTCCGCCTTTGCCTGAAGGCATTTTTACGGTACAAGATAACTCCCAGAAGTGTGAGTACCACGGATTCAATGGGCACTCCACTGCGGATTGCCTTCAACTCAAAGACATCCTGGAGAGACTAGCCCGAGAGGGTAAGCTGATCGAGTTCATCAACCCCGACTTCTTCAGAAAATTCTCCAGGAAGTACAACGGCAAAGGTAAGATTTTCAAGAAACCCATTCCTTACAGACAGGACTATACTGGACCCCGAGTTGGGGAAGCCGGTCCCCAAACCCAGGATGGCCCCGAGAATAGGCGCCAGGAGCGGCAGAACAGTCCTGTCATCAATGTGATCAGTGGTGGCCATCGCGGCACCATTCGAAAAATCTTACCTCGAGACAATCGAAAACCATATCCTACCGTCCTACAGGTCGAAACCACGACTGACAAGAAACGACCCCGATCCGAGGAAGCGATATCTTTTTCCGAGAAGGATCTAGGTGAGATCTCTAGCCCGCACGATGATCCCGTGGTGTTGAATCTTAAGATCAACACACATCGGGTTAAGAGGGTGTTAGTTGATACGGGAAGCTCAGCAGACATCCTGTATTTGTCGGCCTTCACGCAAATGGGCCTCGACACTCGCGCCCTCCAACAACACATTTCACCTTTGATAGGCTTCACGGGAGATGCCCTTCGACCTCGGGGAATGATGCCACTCAGAGTAACATTTGGCACCTCCCCTCGGACAGTGGAAGTCATGGTGGACTTCCTCATCGTTAATGCTCCCTCGGCATACAACGCAATCCTAGGAAGAGGAACTCTGAACAAAATCGGTGCTATCATCTCCCCTTCCCACCTGAAAATAAAGTTTCACACAGATAACGGGATAGGGGAAGAAAGTGGCCAACAGCAGGTGGCGCGTGAATGCTACATGACTTCCATTCAGGGTCAAGGAGGCTCTGTCCACCAAGTCGAGCAGTCGGAGGCAAAAACCAACCAACAGCGGTTGCGTTCAAGTACCGAGTATCTACCACCCAACACCAACCTGGCGCTGGATCCAGTTGATAAAGCTGAGACCAAAGCTTCCCTTGAGCCGGCAGACGAAGTCGAACAACTCGATTTGGGCGGAGGCAGAACACTCAACATCGGAAAGGCAGTCCAGGGGCAAGCGAAGGACGAACTCATCAAGTTTCTCCGAGAGAACCAGTCCGTTTTTGCCTGGACAGCCGCCGACATGCCAGGGATTTCGAGGTCAATAGCAGAACACCGACTGCATATCAAGCCGGGTTCAAAACCAGTTAGGCAACGAAAACGTAACATGGGGGAAGAACGGCAGCAGGCCGTAAAACGCGAAGTACAGAAGCTGTTTGACGCTGGCTTCATCAGAAATGTTGAGTGTCCCGAGTGGACAGCCAATCCCGTGCTTGTCAAGAAGTCCAACGGTGACTGGCGTATGTGTATCGATTACACTGATCTCAACAAGGCATGCCCCATGGATCCGTTTCCCTTGCCCAAAATCGACCAACTGGTCGACTCCACCTCGGGACATGCCAACCTCAGTTTTAATAGATGCGTTCTCCGGGTACAATCAAATCCGGATGAATCAAGATGACGAGGAAAAGACCGCCTTCACCACTAACTCGGGGCTATATTGCTACCGGGTCATGCCTTTCGGGTTACGCAATGCTGGAGCCACATTCCAGCGCATGGTCAACACTGTGTTCCACGACCAAATTGGGAGAAATGTAGAGGCATATGTGGATGACCTACTTGTCAAGAGCATGTCCGACCTCGACCATGTCCGAGATCTCCAAGAAACCTTCGCAACATTGAATTCGGCCAACATGAAACTCAACCCAAAGAAAAGTTTCTTCGGCCTGACTGGTGGCAAATTTCTGGGCTTCATGGTTTCTATGCGAGGCATTGAGATCCATCCTTCGAAATCACAAGCCATCCTCGATATGAAGCCACCTCAGAATCTCAAAGAACTGCAATCCCTCACAGGCAAGTTAGCCGCTCTCAACAGATTTATTGCGAGATCCGGGGACGTCTGTTTCCCCTTCTTCAAAGCCATGCGCAAGTCGGCCAAATTCGAATGGACAGAGGAATGTGCAATGGCCTTTGAGAAGATCAAAGCCTATCTTGCCAATCCACCATGTCTCAGCAGGCCTACTGCGGGCGATATCCTCGTGTTGTACTTGGCAACAACGGGTCATGCAGTGAGCGCCGCCCTTGTTCGAGAAGAGGGACGAGATCAGAAACCTATCTATTTTGTCTCGCACGTACTACGGGACGCTGAAACCAGGTACTCCCAGATTGAAAAGGCAGCATATGCTCTTGTCATAGCTGCTAGAAAGTTGAGACCTTACTTCCAGTCCCATTCCATAAAGGTTTATACCGGGATCCCCCTCAAGAAGGCATTCGCAAATTTCGATTCGTCCGAGCGATTGCTGGCTTGGGCGCTCGAATTATCCGAGTTCGATGTTTCTTTCCATCCCCAAAATGCTCTGAAATCACAGATCTTCGCTGATTTCATCGCCGAGTATTCCGGCGTTCCTCCCGAGTCTGAGGGACGTTGGACAATCCATGTCGATGGTGCCTCTTCATTACAAGGGGCTGGAGCTGGGGTATCCCTCACTGGTCCACATGGAGAAACCCTGAATTATGCTCTCCACTTCCAATTCCCTGTAACAAACAACACCGCGGAATATGAAGCCATGATAGCAGGCCTCAAACTAGCTAAAGAATTAGGCGCCCGCGAGGTTCATCTCCGCAGTGACTCCGAGTTAGCAGTTAAGCAAATAAACGATGAATGCCGAGTCATGGACGAGAAGTTGCGCAAGTACCGACAGCAGTTTCACCTGCTAAAAAGCCATTTCGACGAGGTTGATATTCAACATGTCTCGCGCAACAAGAACTGCCAAGCTGATGCTTTGTCGAAACTTGGCGCCGCAGGCAACCTTGACAAAATCGGCCCGTGATTGTTATGGATGTTCCAGAATCTCGCATCAATCTTGATCCCGTAACCGTACTCGCCATCGATGAACCCGGTGAGTCCTGGTTCACCCCGATGTGGAACTTCCTTAACACCGGGGTCCTCCCCACCGACCAGTTAGAAGCCCGACGTTTGAAGAGGATCGCACCGATGTACTCCATATTCAACAACCATCTATACAAACGGGGGTACGTGCGACCTTGGCTTAAGTGCATCAATGAAGAGGTGGCCTTACAAATGCTTTCCGAAGTACATGAGGGCCTTTGTGGAAGTCACCAAGGAGCAAAAACTCTCGCCAAGAGAATTCTCAGAGCCGGTTTCTATTGGCCAACCATGCAGCAAGATGCGGCGAACTTGGTCCGAAAATGTGAACGCTGCCAATACCACAGCAAGTTGAGCAACATCCCGGCATACGATCAGATATCCATCTCAGGGGCTTGGCCGTTTGACTTATGGGGGATCGATATAGTCGGGCCATTCCCCAAAGCTGTCAGGCAACGCCGTTGGATTATCGTCGCCGTGGAGTATTTTACTAAATGGGTTGAAGCCGAAGCACTAGCCACTATCACCGCCGCAGCAGCAGAAAAATTCATCTGGCGGAACATCATATGTCGTTTTGGCATACCACATGCACTCATATCGGACAATGGAACACAGTTCAATGCGGCCAGCACCATGTCGTTCCTCTCCAACTTGGGTATCCAAAACAACTTCACCTCGGTCAGCCACCCTGCTAGCAATGGATTGGCCGAGGTCACTAACCGTACCATCTTGGACGGTCTCAAAAAGAAAGTGGCGGCTAACAAGAAGAATTGGCCCGACATTCTCGATGGAATCCTGTGGGCCTACCGCACAACACCTCGCGAAGCCACACAACAAACACCTTACTCTTTGGTGTTCGGGATGGAAGCAGTCACTCCAATTGAAATGATGGAACCATCTCTCCGTACTCTGACATATTCCACTGACGAGAACCACGATGCACGCGCTGCTGAACTCGACCTCATCACAGAAGGTCGGGAGAAGGCTCGCATCCGCACCACAGAGTATCAACGCAGGGTCAAACGTGCATTTGATAAACATGTGGTACCTCGAGAGTTCTAGCCGGGCGATTTGGTGCTTAAGACCGTGGAAGCGACTGGCAAGCATGTCAGCAAACTTGCTCCTCAATGGGAAGGTCCTTTTAAAGTTATCCGTCCACGAGGTAAAGGCGCTTACGAGTTGGAAGACCCGAGTGGTTTCATACTCACTCGCCCGTGGAACACTTGCCACTTGAGAAAATTCTACATTTAATGTATGTCGTTTTTATTTATGTTTTTAATAGATACGATATGCTCAGGGCAAGATAAGCTTTTGTTTTTCATTCCACGTTTTTTACTTAGACCGAGATGCAAAATCTTTGTATGGTTCTAAGCTTTTATCAATATATATGATATTACTTATGATTGTGTTTTATTTATTGGGTCCGAGATATATGAACGAAAGCCTTCTAAGGCAACGAAATGTGTCTTGGTTAATATCCCCGAGATACACAACATAAATTAATGTAGTCCTAAGAGACGACGACTGTTAAACCAGTAACGTACTTTCTATTATGTCGGAAACATTTATCGAAAACCCCTCGGGGTAACGCATACGTTTCTCGCGACGTACCTTTCCCCCGACGTTGACCATTTTTGTCAAAAAATAAAGAAAAAAAAAGGGGGATAGGGATATCAAGAACATTTGACTCGTTTACAAAGGCATTCAAAGCATAAACCGAGATAAAATTTTGAAATCGGAAAAAGCAAAATGCAAATAAAGAAAACGGGTTACATCACATGTTCTGTTCAATCCCCACATCCCGGGGATATCAAATACCATATTACATCTTAAATCTGTTAAACCCCCACATCTCGGGGGTATAAATAAAACAGTACATATTACAACATAATTCTGTTTAACCCCCACATCTCGGGGGTGCAAATAAAACAACAATCTTCAAACTTCCACATGTCGGGGGTACAAAAACTTTATAAGACCGATGTCGCGTTCACTGCTTGCCATTATCCTTCCTATAAACAAAACATAAGGAGTAAGATTAAGCGTGAATAAAACATCTCGGTAACCATGGTAATAGAAGTGTTTACTTACAGAAGTCGGGACCTTGTCCGATTCATGGATGACAGCTCCACTATCACAAGGCAAGATGGAAACATCCTCCGGATCCTTTCCATCACCTTGCGGAGCATCAGGGTTCATCTCGGTGCTCACCTCGATGGTCCCTATGTTAATGTTTTCTTCCTCACTCTCAGAAGAGGTATCGGAAGGAATCCCGTCATCCTCCCCTTCAGCCTCATTATCTAGAAGCTCGAGGTGCTGCGGCCATTTGTCTTTAGGCCAAGGATGAACAATTCTCCCAATAGGATGGTTCTCGAGTTCCAACACCTTCTGAAATGGAGTACCATCCGGGTTCAGCAACACGTCATTTTCCTCGTCCCAGCCATGATCCGAAAGATTCTTAATAACAAGTTTCTCGGAAGCCACTTTAGCAAAACCCATATGCTCAGGTTTGAAAGGATAAATCTTGGCCAGTTCACCCATATAGGAATAAACAGTCTCCGTCATCATTTCCTGGCACGCATAAGGGACGGCTTGTGCGAAGGCCTTGCTGCCTAAAAACTTGCTGAGTGTTTTCTTTTGTAAACCCTCCATTTCGGCCTTTAATCGAACATTTTCCAATCTCGCCTCCTCCGCCTCCTTAGCCTGGGTCTCGAGCTTGGAGTTAAGGTCATCGACCTTGTCCTTGTACTCTTTAGCTTTGCGCTTATAGCGCTTCGCCTTTTCCTCATTCTCCTTACGCTCGTTATCAGCCTTCAAACCTATCAACCGCACCATCTCGTATTTTGCCGAGGCAACAGCGGCTTCGCCAGTAGCTATCCTCTTCTCCCTGTCCTTTAACTTAGCCAACTTGATAAAATAATTCCTTTCCATGATCGCTTTGTTAATCGACTCTTGATCGGTTGTGACAGTAAGAGCACTACGCTTATCATTGTCCAACGCATCTTTGAGGAACCCAAAGTAAACCCCGGCATCATGCAGGGACCTTAAGACCTGACCGACGACTTGATCGGGATGCTCCTCAGCCCATTTCTTTTGACGTGCGGTCGTGGTCAGCCTGAAGGTTTCCCGAGAATACGCGGCCTGGACCTCGGGATGCTCTTCTTCCTCTTGCATGACAGAGTACCCGGGAAGATGCGCCAAAATGCTATCTGGAAACCCTTGAGAAATATGGGTCCCCCACACGAATCCGGTATGCCGCCCCCGGTCGGAGATACTCGACTTAAGAAATTCTCTATGCTCCTCAGCGGGATCCCACACGTCGCTTGCTGCCTCCTCAATGATTTTCTCTAAATCCTTCTGAGCAGCGTCAACCCGGGCTTGAGGTGTTTCCTCTGGGTCGGCCCCGGATACCCCTAACACAATGTCGGACCGAGACTTTTGCCTCTTCGGCTCAGGTTCTTCTGTCTCGACTTCTTTCCCCTTCTCTTGCCTCGTTAGACGCACGGGGGGGTCAGCACAAACTTCCTTCCTCTTTTGGGAACCCCCGAGCTTGGAGGAACCAGAAGCACTGCCCTTAGCTCCCTTGGTGGTTGTTGCAGTTTTTGAAGAAGACTTCGGGCGGATTGTTGTAGTTTTAGCAGGATCCGACTTTAAGGTCTTCGGGCCCTTGGAAGAGCAAGTCGGTTTTTGAGAGGTCACAACCTCCTTCACTTGCGCGAAGCCGTCCTCCGGGGTATTAAAAACAAGAACTGGACGAGCGGCCTTCCAAGGTAGTGCCATAAACCCGCGTCCTGCGATATAAAAAGCACACAAGCATTAACAATTTATGCATAATAGAGCATGGTTAATGAACGAATGCGATGCAAAGGCATATCGGGTACAGATTAAAACGAAAAAAGACTAACTTGTGAAATATTTATCAATAATTCCGATAGCTCGTAAATCGACCGACGTCGGAGGCGGGGGAGAACTGGGGATCAAACTTTCCTTTTTTAGAGGACGCCACTTCCTCCGTATCCCGCGGAAGCAAGGCAACTCCTTGGGATTCTCGAGATATATCCATCCATGATTCCAATCATCTACCTTTGTCAGCTTTTCAAAAAGCGCAGTACCCTTAGGATTCTTCCGAATTGCGAGGTGGCTTTCATTATTATACAAGACGGAGAAATAATGAAAGAACAACCCAACACTCGGGAAATATAGCTCTAACTCGGGCATATAATCAAACAGGTACTTGAAGCTCATGATGTAACACCATGCAGGTGCTGTTAGCTGTGCAGGGGCCACGTCGAGATGTCGTAATATCTCGCAAACGAACTTAGACACCCTTACTTTAAACCCACATTTAGGCATCTTCCAATATAAGCATATCCCACGACTCGAGTCATGCGCTCGGTCATCCGGGTCCGGAGCTACCAACTTCAATGCATGTCGTGGATATTCCTTTCTATCAACTTCATCCACAAGTTCCTCGTAAAAGGCATTGGCGTAAGACTCACATTGAACAACCAATTTAGAAGGGATATTGGCCGATGTGGGGAACATCAAATCAAGTGGATGACCATCACGAAGAACGATATCTTTACGAGCCTTTTTCTTTCTCGGCTTCGCAGATCCTTGAAACGTTCCTGCTGAGGCTAAAACGAGTTCCCCCCTAGATTGACTTTCTTCATCATCTTCATTCCCTTCATTTCCCTCACTGTGCTGGTCTTCCTCAACGTCTTCCGGTAAGATGTCGGGATTAGGTGGAAGAATATCATACAAACTCTTCCCCCTACCTGGACGGAAAGATTGAGGAGATAGTGGGGGGACCTCCCCAGAAGCACCGGACGATTGGTCCCAAGATCCGTCTTGTTCTTCGGCCATTTCTAAATTTTATAAATAAACAGGATTGGCTTAGGTCACCGGTTTTACTCGTTCTACAGAGTTATAATTACTATTTTAACAGGTGCACACCAACTGCCGAGGTAATTAAACTTGTAATAGGCCCTTAACAACATTACCATACCAAGGCTATTAGTTAAACTATTTTCGACCTCGGCAATACATATCAATACCTACATACAGAATTACCGAGGTAATGAAATTTTACCTGATGATTGAAAATTCCTTCGCACCTCGGTCTTCGTCCGATGTCGCTTTACGAGGTTGTCTGAAAGCTCTGCACTCCCTCTGCTATCACCGTGACTACTTTCGCTCTGTGGCTCCGAGATCAATTAACTCAAGATAACGAGAATGAATGACTGGATCGGGATGGAGTATATATATATAGGGGTCTCCGTTTTCCCGCTCAATACTTGCACGAATTTCGAAAAGAAGCCACGGAGCGTCGCGTTTCTTCCCTTCATCATTGCGATGCCTCGATTATCGCGCATCGGGCTCTCACCGAGCTGGCGCGTGCCAGATGTCACGCGAAGATTGCGCCATAATCCCGTACCCTAACTGATTTGATGGTTGACGGCGGGTAACGGAAGACGAGGCGTCAAGTAATTAATACCGATATACTATATATACTCCCTCCGTCTCCCTTTGACGGAACATTCAGCGATCATAATTATCCCTCACTACTCGGGTTCTAACAAGATGGCAACTAACAAATTCATGCACGACGGGGTTAAAAAGGAAGAGGATGACATTTCGTCACCATACTTATCTTCTCCACATGCAAATCCCGACGTCAACATCGCACCACCCCCGAATAACCCCGAGGTAGAAGAGGACGACCCGTTAGCTTGGGATAAGTGTGTTGTTTGCAGCACCCGAGGGAACTATAGGCACATGTTCCATTGTGATGGATGTGAAGAAGCTTTTCATCCCGGGTGTCTAGCCCGCAGATCACCTCGGAACCATAGTGATCCCCGCTTCGCATCCTTCACCTGCAGGAGATGCCTTGATCAAGAACGCCGAGTTAAACGCTCCCGTCATGAATAGCCTTAGCTATATATAGAATATCACGGGATTAGCCTGTCTTTTGTTTAATGCTTAGATGTAACTTTTCAGCTATACATGCATACTTATGTTGTAAACTCAGTCGAGGTTCTGACCTCGTGCTGTTTTGATTAATATATATTTTGCATAAACGTTTCATTACTGCTTCTTAATACGATCTAATATGAGTCAATTTGACTACCTCGAGAAACGGCGAAAGCCTGTCATCTCATACACGATGCACACTGCCCAATGTCATTTATGGCTAGTAGCTGGCAGTTACCTATTTTGACAGTACGGTCTACGGTATTTATGGCAATATTTGCCCATAACGACTATAAATAGCCAACCCCTCATATGTACAATGCACATTTTTACTCTGAGCCTTTTACCCTTCTCTATACTTCCGAGATGCCTTTCAAGAGAGTTGTTTCTAAAAACAAACCACCCCTCGATCACGGTCAGAGTAGCAATGACCGACCCACCAGACTTAGCCGTAACATACCTCCCCCCAATTCCCGACGTTCTCGTACCACGAGACGAGTCCTATCTCGGCCCGAGAGATTGACTCTTCTTCAACATTTTCCTGAGGACGATTTGGACTGGATGCTTGCGAACGAGAACTTCCAAATCGGTGACCTCATCGACCTCACCCTCGCTCGCGCACCTCCGTTCACCAAAAAGGACGAGAACGACATCTACAAGTTCGATCTCGAGCCCAAGTTGCGTTGGTGTGTCATATGCCATGACCAAGGAGCCAAGCACGAGATGGTAAAATGCCGGATGTGCTATGAGTGGAGCTGCTTCGACTACTACGATATCCAGGGCCGTTCGGACCAACGTCGTCGGTTTTGGATGTGCCCCGGATGCTTATCCCGCAATACCGGTGGACCTAGTTTATACACTGCTACCCAACATGAACTCATAGACGATAACCTTTTTGAGGACACTGACAACGACATGGTGTAAGTGTGATTTTCAACTCAGAGAAGCGACATCACACCCGTCTTTTTGCTGAACATGGCCATCACGGTGCATGAAAGGCGTGACATGACAGATATGGCGCCCATGGTGGAGATATTCTTCCAGGCACTATATAATATCATGTCTCATGTTTAGTCTAATTAGGCGTTGTATGATTTCGATGTTTTCTTATATTTAGACTTGTTATCAATGATTACTTATAATTTCTATGATTCACTCCCTTCATTTATTTTTGACTAACTCGGATACCATCTGACTTGTCAAAAAAAAAAATAAACTACTCAACACATTAACTGTGAGTAGCATATCAACACTAACTGTGGAATACATACCGAGATACTTATACATTAACACATTAACTGTTAGATTCACACCGCGGGATGTACCCGACATATATCACACTCGAGTTATGACAACATGACTAACACACCAATGTCGGTAATAGAAACCGTGTTTTATGAGTTATTCACCTTCAAGTCGAAAGCATCTCGCCGATGCATTTCGACTTCGGGGGCTAATGATAGGGCCATGTTCCACAGGCCCTTTTACTTGTTCTAAACTGGGCCATGAAAGACTGGGATTCGGACCTTTGCAAGGCCAACCCAACGTCATATGAAAAAGCCCAGAGATTCGCCAAGCCGGGGCCCAATACGGCGGCCTCAAATCAGAGCCCTAAAATAGACTTAGGCCAACCGACATACGGGATAGCCGTGGAAACGGCTAGCTTAATGCCCACGTCCCAGAAACGGCTGCCTTAACACCCACGTCCCAGTAACGGGCGACATAACTGCCCATGTTCCCCCATAAACGCCCGAGATGGCAGTTATGGCTGGACTATATAAGGCAGTGATCCCCATGAAACAAAGGGGGCAATTTTCAACTAAGAGAGATATCATACAGGTTAGAGTCCGAATCTCTCACAAACCATCCCGAGTTCCCAACTCGATCCACACTTCGGCCTACCAACCTTTGGCAGGGCGAATCCAACTCAGCCCAATTTCCCATACGGCCTCATCTCCCGAGATAGGACGTATTAGATGTAGTTCGACATTTCCCACATCTTTGTTGTAGAGGTTGTCACATGATGTACACGGACACGGGATACACTTCATTCCCTGTCGATCGAGACGCACAACAGAGGGTTTGGCCAATGCTGTTGCAATAAATTCAGCGACACCCTTAACGAATTCGGGTTCAAGATTTCCACCAGCTTTTTTTCTGCCATTGTACATCCACCCCCGATCAGTTGCCGTATGATGAGCTATCTATATAGATTAGACTTGAGTTAATTATACAATGGCGGAAGCACAAATACACAAAGGAGGAAGCACAAATACACAAATAAGTGTGAACTGAACAAGACAGTCCCCAAATAGGTGAATAAGTCAAAAACAAATTTGGGTATAATTGTACTATCTAAAAACTTTCCAATAGGTGAATAAGTCAAAAACCAAAGCAATTTACTCTGGATTGTACTCAAATTATTATCACCTTATCAATTTACACTCAGATTTTCATTACTGGAACTATACAAGTCAAATCAGTAAATAAAAATAGGTGAATGCGCAATGAAAATATAATATGTTAACCTTACACTCCTCAATCAAATAGGTGGATCAGCCAGCTCACACCAGCATTTTGGTTGAGAACCTCGCCCTAGCTCACCGAACCCAACAACAGTCGCCGAGGGGTCCAAGAGGAAATGAGATGGCACAGCTTGGGAAGAAATGAGGTCCAGTTGGGATCCAACGAGATGAGCTCCAAGAGAAAGAGGAGTCCAAGAAAGAGGTATTACTGGATGGCCGAGACTGAAAGAAAGTTATTCTGGATGCCGAGACCGAAAGAAAGTAATACTGGAAGCGGCGGCCTGATTCAAGAATAACTAGGAGGTATTTCCAACGGTATACCAATGAAAATAGTGGCATCTATTGTTTGAATAAATTCAATTTCTTGTTGCGTACCCATTGTACGCATAATCTTTAATTCATACAATCAACATAACCCAGAGATTTAAAAAGACAGTGCCAACAGTTCATTGAAACAAGTGTCAAGTTCAGAAGAGCAAAAATTCACATCAACACACATCCTAAGTTAAGCATATCATAATTTCAGAATTCTACACATCCTAAGTTAGTTATATTTGAAATGCAATTCAACACAAGGTACACACATCCTAAGTAAATTAATTTATTACAATAGTAAGTTCAACACAATGGATCAGAGAGCCTGGGCCTTAAGAGCCCTGCATTTCCCCTCCAGAAGGGGCCGTTGATGGTTCATTGATATCTCCCCCTCCCGAATTGCCCTCTGCTGGGTTGGGGTGGCCACCACTCCCGTTATGACCCCTATCAGCATTGGCCTCCGACGACGGCTCCTACAAAACAATTGTAAAATATTATTTCTTGTTAGCCTTATTAGTATTTAGTGGTAAAATACCATATATTAATTTATAAATTTGCTTACCGGTGGAGGCCTCAGTCCACCTGCTCTGAAGAGTGCATCAAAACACGCTCTTGTGTACTCATGGTGTTTATGAAGAGCATCCATTTCAGCTCTGTGTCGCCTATCCTGGACAGCTATCTCATTAGCAAACTGGGTTCGTTCAGCTGCTAGTAGCTGTGCCACTTCTACATTTGAGAAACTCCTATTTGCATCTGCAGCAGAGGTGGCAGTGCTCCTGGTTGGACCCGATGGGCTCGCCTCAACTGTCTCGAGTACTCAGGTTGACTTGCTGGTTCTTCCCCGGAAGCCAAACCCGAATAACCTGCCCCTTCCGTCCTCTCCTTTCACAGCTTTCTCCCAGATTTGCTCCTCTTCCATCTGATCCCCGTATTTCCCCTTTAGTGCATCAAATCTTTCCTACAGTTGTTAGGAAAAATTCCAAAGTCATAATCTTTCCTGCAGTTCTCTATTTACCCTTATACTCTTCATTATATCTAATATGTACCTTAAGTCTGTCTATCCTTTTCTATTTATCCATAAAGGTAATTATCCACAATTAAGTATTTTCAGTGATTATTTTTTTCCCATTGTCAGAATTTGTGTATCCATAAAGGTAAATAGAATATACTGAAGTGTTTGAGGGAATAATAAGAAAATTAGCAACGGCTGGAGGGTACATAGAAAATTAACCCTCATTTCTAAAGATTAAAACACAACAAAGAAAGGAGATTACCGCTGCCTCTTTTGCTCTCGGGGTCAAGGACACCTTTCGCTCCGGTGTATTGCGCATGTGAGTTTTATCAAAGACATCCTTCAATCCAACAGAGTCGCCCTTCTCCCGCATCTGATGTTGAAAAAAATAAGATTTTTCAGTGATGTTGAAAAAAATTCAAATTAGGGATGAATCTAAGTAATGTAGTTTTTCAATATCAATGCTTGCTTGTGCCGAAACATACTCTTCGAACCAGTCACATGATGGACCTCATCCTCTTTGCTTGTTCTGTTACTACGGTTGGTGGCCGATTGTTGGTCCCAGTTTTTTGTGGACCATACATCACACAGCCCCTTCCAAGCTTCTATGTTCTTGCACCATTTAGGAGGAAAGTCTTTCCATTTCTCCTTCTCATTTCCATATTTCTTCGTTAACTGTTGTCTTGTTTCATTCAGTTCACGCATGTATGCTTCCGCCGCTATCTTCTCGAAGACATCAAGACAACGGCCGATGTCTTCCTTAGGCCCCCATGAGTACCTCTGCAGGAATTGTTAGAGGATAACCAGCCGAATCTGCGATGGAAACATGTTGTAGGACCTATACGATCCCGGCAGGTTCTCCAAAGTTAGAACCTGTATCGTGGTTATCACCTTGGTGCAAAATGGAGAGGACATGAACTCCGCGTCCCCAACCACCATCAGGTATGGTCTGTCAGCTGGTTGCACCGGGGCACGAGGCTTCGCAAGTCCCCGACCACACCTCACGTCAGATTTTCCCTTGTTTCTCTTTCGCTCTTCTTTTCAGCCGACTCTTGGGCTGCCGACTCGTCAAGCTCTCTCCCGCAGGCCTGAAAAGCTTCAGGACAGCTAAGGAGGGTCCGACGGTTCCGGCACCTAATGCTGCCATCATCGGTATACACCCCTTCAGTATATACGCAAGGGGAGCTGTCTCCTGACTGGGGCTGTGATGCTGTCTCGGACCGAGACGGTGACCAGTCAGTATGTGGGCGAGGGGAGCTATCTCCTAACTGGGCAGCAGCTGTCTCGGCCTGAGTCCCGGACCGGGCAGCAGCTATCTCGGCCCGAGTCGGTGAATGGGCAGTAGGTGTCCTGGCCCGAGTCCCGGACTAGTCAGCAGCTGTCTCAGCCAGAGTCGGTGAGGCATCCGCAGCTATCTCAGCCCGAGTCGATTGGGCAGCAGCTGTCTCAGCCAGAGTCAGTTGTGCATCAGCAGCTGGCTCAACTAAAGTCCCGGACTCGACAGCAGCTGTCTCGGCATTAGTAGGTTCTTCATCAGCTGTCTCGGCCCGAGTCAGCTGTGCGTCAGCTATCTCGGCCAGAGTCAGTTGGGCAGCAGCTGTCTCGGCCCGAGCAAAGGACTTGGCACGAGGGGGGTGATCAGAGTCAAAATAACGATGATTTACGTAGGATTTTGGCTTAGGTTTTACATATTTTCTAACACTTATGTTTAATTAATTAGAGAAAAAAAGCTACTGTCACCCTTCTTTATGTTTTATTGCAGAAAATAGGTTTTGGGACTATTTTACACCAATTGGAGCTAGAATCGGATCAATCGGATCAGCGACACTTATCGACGAAGTCTCTGTTACGGTCCGTATTGCCTGATACGGACCAGGCCTAACACAGACCAGAAGATAGCGTTGGAAGCATTAAACCATAACCGTCAAGGTCCTAATACAGACCGTATCACCTGATACAGTCCGTAACCGAAGGCGTCTCTTGGGGAATAACTACCGACAGCTGTCTCCAGATCAGTTTCTTAGCCCCTACTCAACCTCCAGACGTCCCTCCACTCCTATATAAGGCCCCTGGGCAGAAGGAATAGTTATCTTTGTAATTAGGGTTAGATTTGATTAAAGTGAGAAGAGAGGAGTGCTTGTAACAATGCCGTTTCGCAGCTAAGTTCCTTTTCTTAGGGCTAGGCAGTAAACCTTGTTACTCTTGATGTTTTGATATATATATTTCTGTTGATTATGGTTTCTTGTTGTTGAATCAAAATGCTTTTGTGATTTATTATCTCTTCATCTAACTTCAATGATCTAGTTTGAGTCTGTTAGGGTAGTGACTGTACTTTAATGGTAAAAGAAACTATTTGTATGAATTAGCCTCATTGAGATCTATTAGGTTTATGTGAAGAAAACCTTAGCGGAGAAACCATAAACCAGACCAACAAAATGCGTACCAAATTCCATCACTTGCGTAAGGAAAATCGCAGTGATCTGTGTAGTAATTTGGAGTTTTTAGAGATCAGTCATTTGCGTAAGGAAAATCGCAGTGTCCTATGTAGAATCTCGATGAAAGATCTGTCATTCTTGCGTAACATGTTACATTCTAAATCTTTGATTTAATTAAAAATATGCTAAAGGGCCTATTTGTGAAGTTTTATTTTTAAATTTTGCAATATTATAAAATTGGAGGGACCTATGTGAAAAAGTACCATTAATTAATATGACAACCCTTCTCTCTCTCTTCCAAATCACCATTAAACCTTCTAATTTCGTGAGAGCTCAAGTGTTTGGCCGAAATAAAGAGAGAAAGAGAGATAGAGTGAATCGAACGTGAAATCGGGTCGGGATTTTCGGGAAATCAGGAGATTCGAGCTAATTAGACGATCGAGATCATTTCTATAGCTTCGATTTGGTATGATTTTTCTTTCCTTGAAATCTCTCATAAACCCTAAATTTTTCGAGTTGTTAGATTTCTTTGAGAATTCGTTTTTAAGTTCGATTGATTCGATATAACTCGATATTCGGTTTGATTTGGATTGATTCGATTGATTTTGTGAAAAATTGGAAAAGGGAGAAATTAGGGTTTGATAAAAAAGATGGGATTTGGGGAAATTATTAAATTTTCAGGTGTTATACACCATTTGGATCTGAATTGATCGAGTTATAGTCGTTCGAACATCTCGTTTCGTGTTATTTGAGTAAATCATCCGTTTGAGCTGATTTTGGAGTTAGGATTTTGTATCAATTTTGTACCAATTTCATACCAATTAGATTCATGAATTAAACTGCTTCTAATTGTCATGTTGAACAGCTCGATTGATTGCATAATCGTATTGTTTGAATCATATGCATAATTGTATTAACTTAGAACTGATCGGTACGGAAATCGGCTGTACAAAATTCTAGATTCCGAATTTGGATTTGGTTCCTTCATGAAAGTTGTAGATCTTTTCGTTATGGTTTAGTCAAACTTTGTTTCACCCAAATCGGAGTCTGTATGACAAAGATATGGCCAAAATACGAACTGTGTGTCGACAGATATAATTTTGTGCGGCCTTCACAAATTTCGTGCGGCCCGCACGAGTACCCGCACAACTCTCGGACAAATCCGTGCGGCCCGCACAGAATCCGTGTGGCCCGCACAAAAGGCTGTTTTGCTCATTTTTCTTGATTTCTGCAATTTAAACCAAGGGAAGGCAGTAACTTGATTATTCGGTACATTCTATACTACACTAAACCGTGTTTAACCTAATTTAACTCGATTTAACCTACGGGATACCAATCAAATGTTTTAATCGAATCTAAACGAATAAATAGGTGGTAAACCTACGAGGCATCGGATCTCGGGATCATTCGAGACGCCTGAGCCTTAGACGAGTGCGCTATATACTCAGGTGCGGGGTTTCTGGACTTGTTTGATAGTTTATATTCAGAATTAAACTGTGTTTCTTTTGACATGTTGAATTATTGGTTGATTTGCATTATCGGATTGTGTTGCATATGCATTGCATTGCCCTAATTAATTGGAACTCGGATTATTTATCTAATTGATCTGCATGCTGGTATGGTATTATTTGTGTATAGATCTGAATGATCTAATTTGGAATTAAAAGTCACCGTGATTTGTATCACCATCGGTTGGTGGATATGGCATTACCGTCCCCCACCGTGGCGACGACACCCAGGGGGTGTGTTCGGATTTGTCAAAGTCTAATGCATGGACTTTGACGACCCAGTATTCTAAAGCTTTAGATTGTCTGGCCCTCAGCAGTTCCCAGTACCGGTTGGGATGAGGGGTAAGTGACGTTGTATTATGAATTGGACTATATGTGACTTGTGTATCGGATGGCATTACCCAGGGGGTGAATGCGTTTGAATGGTCGGTTGGTTTTAATATGTATCGGAGGCATTACCCAGGGGGTGAATGCGGTTGTATTGACATTTGGTTTTATATGAATTTTTCCGGATATGAAATGAAACCAGACTTTTATTTAAACGGTTAAACCTATAACTACCAGATATTCTGAGTTCGAGTTAAACCAAATATTGTGTGATTGAATTTCGATTTGGCAATTCCTGAGTTGGATTTCATTTGGCTTATTGATGTCGGTTGATGTGTGCATGATTATATATTATCATAAACTGTTCTGAGCTTTATTTGTGCTTTACTTTTGAATATAATCTGTGATTGCAAGTCCAGGAGCGAAACGTGGCAAATTTATCGCACTGAGAATTTATTTCTCACCCCCTCTTTGGGTTATCTTTTCAGGTCCGGGTTCAGCAGATCAGAGAGAGACACGAGGTCGGTAGGCCTGGTCATTCCGCTGCTTAGTTGGTCTGGTATGTTGACATGAGAGATTATGTATATAGTTAGGTTTTGTTGATATACATATATAGTCTCTATGTCATTTTTGTGGTGCGTATCCATCGAGATACGGGTTTGTATGACATTACCTGACTAGTTGGGATTTATGTTATTTGCTTGTTGGTTTGTTTATGTTTTTAGTTCTTATTATATCGTAATTGCCTAGTAGGCATACGGGAAACCGTATGTTTACGGCAGGGAGATCACCTGTCGCGCCTCGTTGGGCTGCGGGGTGTGACAGGTCCCCCTTCGGTGGTATCAGAGCATGGTTTAGAACCTGAACCAGACTTGTTTGGATACGTGAGTGGTATGCGTATTAAATTGGGGTCGGCTCGACTATACGAATCTCATATGATAAATAAGGAATATAGAATATTATAAACTAACTTTGTTTATTCAGCAAATGGAAACACGCCGAAGTAGAGGCAGAGGCAGAGCTCGTAGGAATCCGGAACCTAGTCCGGAACCAATTGGTGAGCCAGTTGGGGCTCAAGCTGGGGGTGGTCCAGCTGGTGCTGGAATTGCTGGAGGAGCTGGTAGGGACCGGGACTTAGATGA
Source organism: Carex parvula (assembly GCA_025461045.1). Taxonomy (NCBI): domain Eukaryota; kingdom Viridiplantae; phylum Streptophyta; class Magnoliopsida; order Poales; family Cyperaceae; genus Carex; species Carex parvula. The sequence continues at coordinate 462,920 of JAJGRW010001306.1, read as the reverse complement.
CCGGTTGATTGCGGCCTATGAGAGAGGTCGTCAGGCTCAGATGCGGGATGTCGCACCAGTGGTTCACGGTGGGGCACCCGAAGAGTTCAGAAGGTTATATGATGCATTCATGCGTTTGAATCCGCCGCGTTATGATGGAACCGGCGGGTATGCGGCAGCTGAAGAATGGTTGGCTCAGATCAATGCGAAGCTGAATCTATGTCGTGCCCCTGATGATAACAAAGTGGAGTTAGTGGAGCAACAGTTAGAAAGTGATGCTCGATTTTGGTGGGACGGGGCCCGACATAACTTTGAAGGGGAGGAAGCGAGGATTCCTTGGGAATGGTTCGAGCAACAATTTAATAGGAGGTTTATGAGCAACTTGCAACGTGAAGCATTACGGAGGAAATTTCTGGAGTTGAGGCAAGACGGGCGTCCGGTGGTGGAATATAATAGTGAGTTCTTGGCATTATCTCGCTATGCAATGGATGTGAGGAATGAGGTGGAAAGGTACCATAGACAATACTTGGACGGGTTGGATGGCAACATCTCTATGATCGTGGATACTCCGATGGCGAGGGAATTACAAACAATGATGGATCATGCCGAACAAGTTGAGATGCATGGTAAGCGGAGGAAGACGCAAGTGAATGAAAGGAATGTGAAACAACGGGAGGATCAGAGTAGACAAGTGTCGAAGTCGAGGGGAGGATCATCATATACTAGACCCCCTCGGTCGAACATGGCACCGAGACCTCCATTCAGACAGACCTCTATGCCGGGTTCTAGACCGGCGATGCCTTCGCAATGGTGCCGATCATGCAATCAAGCACATGATGAAGTTGAGTGTAGGCGCAAGGCGAGCGCTTGTTTCATATGTGGTAGCACGGGACATTGGGCGAGGGAGTGCCCGAATTCGCTTATAAGGATGCAAGGCGCTAGTGGCGCAGGAGGGTCAGCTAGCGTTGGGCGTGGCGCGCCGACGGGGCGCGGACGTGGCACATTTCAAGCTAGCGGGGCTAACGCTAGCAGGGCTAGCAGCTTGGGCAGTACCGGCAGGGCGGCGGCGCATGCGCTTAACATCGCTGGAACTTCGCGCGACGCTGCAACTGAGCAGGGACGTGGCCAGACCGATGTCATGACAGGTTTACTCTCTATATCTGATCATGAGGCTTATTGTTTGATTGATACGGGGTGTAGTCATTCGGTGGTGTCGAGGGTGTTCGTGGAAAAGTGTAGTTGGCCAATTGAAACGAGTCACCAAATTTTAAACGTTCAAACCCCATTTGGATCAACTGATCAAGAAATTACTATATGCCGAAACCGAAATATTAAAGTAGATGGAAGGGAATTCGAAGCTGATTTGTTGGTTATGGATATTGTGGGGTATGATGTCTTGTTGGGAATGGATTGGTTGACGAGGCACGCGGCAACTATCGATTGTCCGCATCGACGGATTCATTTTGCGAATTCAAGAGGTATGTCATGTATTTTGAAATGTAGAGAACTTGGGGAACTAACACCGTGTGTTTCTGCTGTAGAAGTGAGACATTTATTAGAAACAGGATGTACAGCTTATCTGGTGGCCGTGGTGTATGCGGCTGCGGCAGTTCCAGAGATCAGCACTATACCGGTGGTTTCAGAATTTGTCGATGTATTTCCGGAAGAGATTGTGGGGTTACCACCTGAGCGAGAAGTGGAGTTCGGTATCGAACTAGTACCGGGCACAACACCGATTTCAAAGGCGCCGTATCGAATGGCACCGGCAGAACTGAAAGAACTAAAGGCGCAATTGGAAGACATGTTGGAAAGCGGATTTATCAGACCTAGCACATCGCCGTGGGGTGCGCCAGTGCTATTTGTTAAGAAGAAAGATGGAACATTGCGGTTATGCATTGATTACCGCGAGTTGAATAAGGTAACCGTGAAAAATAAGTATCCGTTACCTCGGATTGATGATTTGTTTGATCAGTTACAGGGATCTTCGGTATATTCAAAGATTGATCTGAGAACAGGGTACCACCAGTTGAGGATTCGGCCTAGCGACGTGGACAAGACGGCATTCCGTACAAGGTACGGGCACTATGAATACCTGGTTATGCCATTTGGGCTGACGAACGCACCGGCAGCGTTCATGGATATGATGCAAAGGGTATTTCACGATCTATTGGATTCGACGGTTGTGGTTTTCATTGATGATATCTTGGTGTATTCGCGCTCCCGAGAAGAACATGAGGTACATCTTAGAATTGTTTTGCAAAGGTTGCGGGAACATCAGTTATTCGCAAAGTTTTCGAAGTGTGAATTTTGGTTGGATGAGGTTACCTTTCTCGGGCATATTGTTTCGGGAAAAGGATTAGCGGTGGATCCGGAAAAGATTCGGGCTGTTACCGAATGGCAGAGGCCGAAGACAGTTACGGAGATTCGTAGCTTTTTGGGGTTAGCCGGGTACTACAGGAGGTTTGTACTCGGGTTTTCGCGGTTAGCTGCACCGCTTACAAAATTGTTGCATAAAGGTGTGAAATTTGATTGGGGTACCGCGCAAGACAAGAGTTTTGAGGAATTAAAGAGTCGGCTTGTATCCGCGCCGATCCTTGCTATGCCGACTGCTGATAAAGAGTATACGGTTTACACCGATGCATCGCGATCAGGGTTGGGTTGCGTATTGATGCAAGATGACCATGTAATTGCCTATGCATCTCGGCAATTGCGACCGCACGAGCAAAACTACCCGACTCATGACTTGGAGTTAGCGGCGGTGATATTCGCGTTAAAGATTTGGCGGCACTATCTGTATGGCGTGAGATGCCGTATATTTACCGATCATCAGAGTTTGAAATATATCTTCACGCAAAAGGAATTGAATTTGAGGCAAAGAAGGTGGTTGGAATTGATGAAAGACTACGATTTGGATATCCAGTATCACGCGGGAAAAGCGAACAGTGTAGCAGATGCGTTAAGCAGAAAGAGTCAGGTAAACCTGGCGTCGGTAATCACAAGTGAAGAGCATCTTCTTGAGGAAATGCGTAGGTTGGAAATTCATGTTGGCGCATCACGCGAATTAGCGTTGGAAGTGGCATCTAAGTGTGGTAAAAGCGAGGTGGGGACTAGCGCAACTGCAATTGCGTCGGTTGTGCTAGCAGGCGGTTGAGATCCGATCGGAATTACACGAACAGATTCGTGCAGCGCAACAGGATGATCCGAAATGTCAGAAATTTAAATTGCACTACGAGTCAAATGCTGATTCCCCGTTTAAAGTTCAAGGAGATGGTATTTTGAGGTTTCACGATCGCATTTGTGTACCGAATAAATCTGAGTTGAAAGATGTGGTTCTATCGGAGTCGCACGACTCGGGTTATGCTATTCATCCGGGGGAAGTGAAAATGTATCAAGATTTGAAGAAGTATTTTTGGTGGCCGAAAATGAAGCGAGACGTGCAAAGGTACGTTGAAAAGTGTCAGATTTGTCAGCAAGTTAAAGCGGATCGACGGAGGAAAGCGGGGTTGTTGAGACCGTTGGAAATACCTACGAGAAAATTTGAGTCGATCACAATGGATTTTGTATCCGGGTTTCCGAGGACAGTTAATAGATACAACACGGTTTGGGTGATTGTGGACCGGCTGACGAAGATAGCTCATTTCATTCCGCTACGGATTGAGACGTCGGGGCAAGAATTAGCGGAGTTATTCTTGAAGTATCAGTTCAAGTACCACGGTTGTTCACGCTATATTATTTCAGGACCGAGATCCTCGGTTCACTTCTCATTTCTGGGAGAGCTTTCAAGAGACTATGGGTACTAAGCTGAGATTCAGTACAGCGCATCATCCGCAGACGGACGGTCAGTCCGAGCGCACTATTCAGACATTGGAAGACATGTTACGCTCTTGTGCGCTAAGTTTAAAAGGTTCGTGGGTTGATCACTTGTATCTGGTGGAGTTTGCTTATAACAATAGTTATCACTCGAGCATTGGTATGTCACCGCAAGAGGCGCTGACAGGGCAGCAGTGCAGTACTCCGTTGTGGTGGGGACCAGCGGGTACATATCCGCCTACAGGACCGCAAATGTTAGAAGAAATTGCTGAGAAAACGAAAATGGTTCTGAGTCGACTCAAGTCAGCTCAAGAAAGACAAAGGAAATATGCGGATGTTCATCGAAGACCGTTGGAATTCCAAGAAAGTGATCACGTATGGCTTCGTGTTTCGCCTGTCAGAGGCGTACACAGATTTGGTGTTTCGGGGAAGCTAAGTCCTCGTTATATTGGGCCGTTTCAGATTTTGCGACGAGTTGGACCGGTAGCATACGAGCTTGCACTACCACCAGCGTTGGACCGGGTTCATCCGGTGTTTCATGTATCACAGTTGCGTAGATATGTGCGAGATCCGTCGCATTGTATTGACCATTCGGATTTACACGTGCAAGATGATCTGACCTATCAAGAGGAACCGATGCGAATATTGGATCGAAAAGAACAGCGGCTACGAAGCAAGGTGATCCGACTTGTGTTGGTAAAATGGGGACGACATTCCGATAAGGAAGCGACGTGGGAGCTCGAGGAGAGCATCCGAGAAAAGTATCCGGAGTTGTTCGACAAATAAGGTACGAAAGCAAGTTCAGCGGACTGAACTTCATTTTAAGGGGGGGAGAATTGTTACATTCTAAATCTTTGATTTAATTAAAAATATGCTAAAGGGCCTATTTGTGAAGTTTTATTTTTAAATTTTGCAATATTATAAAATTGGAGGGACCTATGTGAAAAAGTACCATTAATTAATATGACAACCCTTCTCTCTCTCTTCCAAATCACCATTAAACCTTCTAATTTCGTGAGAGCTCAAGTGTTTGGCCGAAATAAAGAGAGAAAGAGAGATAGAGTGAATCGAACGTGAAATCGGGTCGGGATTTTCGGGAAATCGGAGATTCGAGCTAATTAGACGATCGAGATCATTTCTATAGCTTCGATTTGGTATGATTTTTCTTTCCTTGAAATCTCTCATAAACCCTAAATTTTTCGAGTTGTTAGATTTCTTTGAGAATTCGTTTTTAAGTTCGATTGATTCGATATAACTCGATATTCGGTTTGATTTGGATTGATTCGATTGATTTTGTGAAAAATTGGAAAAGGGAGAAATTAGGGTTTGATAAAAAAGATGGGATTTGGGGAAATTATTAAATTTTCAGGTGTTATACACCATTTGGATCTGAATTGATCGAGTTATAGTCGTTCGAACATCTCGTTTCGTGTTATTTGAGTAAATCATCCGTTTGAGCTGATTTTGGAGTTAGGATTTTGTATCAATTTTGTACCAATTTCATACCAATTAGATTCATGAATTAAACTGCTTCTAATTGTCATGTTGAACAGCTCGATTGATTGCATAATCGTATTGTTTGAATCATATGCATAATTGTATTAACTTAGAACTGATCGGTACGGAAATCGGCTGTACAAAATTCTAGATTCCGAATTTGGATTTGGTTCCTTCATGAAAGTTGTAGATCTTTTCGTTATGGTTTAGTCAAACTTTGTTTCACCCAAATCGGAGTCTGTATGACAAAGATATGGCCAAAATACGAACTGTGTGTCGACAGATATAATTTTGTGCGGCCTTCACAAATTTCGTGCGGCCCGCACGAGTACCCGCACAACTCTCGGACAAATCCGTGCGGCCCGCACAGAATCCGTGTGGCCCGCACAAAAGGCTGTTTTGCTCATTTTTCTTGATTTCTGCAATTTAAACCAAGGGAAGGCAGTAACTTGATTATTCGGTACATTCTATACTACACTAAACCGTGTTTAACCTAATTTAACTCGATTTAACCTACGGGATACCAATCAAATGTTTTAATCGAATCTAAACGAATAAATAGGTGGTAAACCTACGAGGCATCGGATCTCGGGATCATTCGAGACGCCTGAGCCTTAGACGAGTGCGCTATATACTCAGGTGCGGGGTTTCTGGACTTGTTTGATAGTTTATATTCAGAATTAAACTGTGTTTCGTTTGACATGTTGAATTATTGGTTGAATTGCATTATCGGATTGTGTTGCATATGCATTGCATTGCCCTAATAAATTGGAACTCGGATTGTTTTATCTGATTGACCTGCATACTGGTATGGTATTCTTTGTGTATTGATCTGAATGATCTAATTTGGAATTAAAAGTCACCGTGATTTATATCACCATCGGTTGGTGGATATGGCATTACCGTCCCCCACCGTGGCGACGACACCCAGGGGGTGTGTTCGGATTTGTCAAAGTCTGTGCACGGACTTTGACGACCAGTATTCTAAAGCTTTAGTTTGTCTGGCCCTCAGCAGTTCCCAGTACCGGTTGGGATGAGGGGTAAGTGACGTCTGTACTATGAATTGGACTATATGTGACTTGTGTATCGGATGGCATTACCCAGGGGGTGAATGCGTTTGAATGGTCGGTTGGTTTTAATATGTATCGGAGGCATTACCCAGGGGGTGAATGCGGTTGTATTGACATTTGGTTTTATATGAATTTTTCCGGATATGAAATGGAACCAGACTTTAGATTTAAACGGTTAAACCTATAACTACCAGATATTCTGAGTTCGAGTTAAACCAAATATTGTGTGATTGAATTTCGATTTGGCAATTCCTGAGTTGGATTTCATTTGGCTTATTGATGTCGGTTGATGTGTGCACGTTTATATATTATCTATGAACTGTTCTGAGCTTTATTTGTGCTTTACTTTTGAATATAATCTGTGATTGCAAGTCCAGGAGCGAAATGTGGCAAATTATCGCACTGAGAAATTTATTTCTCACCCCCTCTTTGGATTACCTTTTCAGGTCCGGGTTCAGCTGATCAGAGAGAGACACGAGGTCGGTAGGCCTGGTCATTCCGCTGCGTAGTTTTGTATGGTATGTTGACATGAGAGATTATGTATACAGTTAGGTTTCGTTGATGTATATATATATAGTCTCTATGTCATTTTTGTGGTACGTATCCATCGAGATACGGGTTTGTATGACATTACCTGACTAGTTGGGATTTTATGTTATTTGTTGTTGGTTGTTTGTTTATGTTTTCAGTTCTTATTATATCGTAATTGCCTTGTAGGCATACGGGAAACCGTATGTCTACGGCAGGAGAGCACCTGTCGCGCCTCGTTGGGCCGCGGGGTGTGACATAACATAAATCGCAATGACCTATGTGGTGTCTTTCATTAAACAACAACAGGAAATCAGACGCAACAGGAATATATTGTCAAAGCGGATTGAGTAGCAATGGTGTGCTGAAACCCTAGGAATTCTCATCTCTATCTTTATTTTAATTACTTTTAATTGCTTCCTAATTTACATTGATCACAACAACATCTCTCAATTTACGAATTTCTTCTAGCCTTTCGAAAGATGATTCTATCGCTCAAAGCACTGAACCAATATTCCCTGTGGATCGACCTCGAATATACTACTCGATAGGATTGTGCGCTTGCAGTCCGAACCGATAGCATTTACGAGTTTATAAATATTAAAAGAAACATTGCTCTCTTTTGAGTGATCAAGCTTTTTGGCGCCGTTGCCGAGGAATAACGGTTCATTGTGCAAGGCCTCGCAAGACCTTGCTTTGACCATTGAATCTAATTAATTAGAAACGCCTAGATTTCTTTTTATTTTCTACATTTTTATTTTATTTTCAATTTCGTTTTTCATTTTATTTTCTTTCATTTTTCAGTTTTTAGTTTAATTTTCAGATTTTCTTTTCTTTTTAGGACGCTACACGCTGGCCGAATCATCCGTACGAAGATCCGAGAGGATTGCTAGTAGGAGAGGACAATTCGCTTCCACATCACCGATAAGAACCAATCATAGTTCTTCATCGAGTAATTCTGAAAGCGAAGAAGACTCAGATTCGATCAACATGAATATCCCACCGAACGAACCGATTAACAATGGAAGACAAAACAATGGTGATCATGGAGTTCACGATGCAGCAAGACCCAAACTTCTACGAGACTATTGCGTACCGCGTGCGAATGATCCTAATTTTAGTATAAACCCGCCAACTGTTACGAACCGTAATTTTGAGATCAAACCTGCTCTCATAAATATGGTTTCGCAACAGCAATTTGGAGGATTTTCACATGAAGATCCACATCTTCATTTGTCAATTTTCCTAGGGATATGCGAGACGATAAAGATCAACGGAGTTACCGAGGAAGCGATCAGGCTAAGGCTATTTCAATTCTCATTAAAAGATAAAGCAAGAGCATGGTTGTTTTCCCTACCGGCCAATTCCATTCAAACTTGGGACCAATTGTATAATTTGTTTATTGCAAAATATTTTCCACCATCCAAAACTTCGAGGTTTAGAAATGCAATTACTAATTTTGAACAAAGGGATGGTGAAACATTGTGTGAAGTATGGGATAGATATAAAGATATGTTAAGGTGTTGTCCACATCATGGTCTAGAAAGATAGCTGATTGTCCAAACTTTTTATAATGGTCTAAACCCTACCGATAGATTGTCTATTGATGCTTCCGCAGGAGGAGCAATCATGAACAAGGAACCTGACGAGGCTTACAACCTAATTGAAGAGATTGCAATCAACCAACACTACTGGATCCCTGAGCGAAAGAAACCAACTCCAACACCTGGCATGCACCGAGTAGATGATATATCCATGCTGAGCGCAAAGATTGATGCTTTGCAAATGGCACTCAACAAGCAAACCAAGCAGCGAACGGTAGCAGCAGTCAATGCCGTAACAGCATGTGGCTATTGTGGAGGAGCGCATGAGATGACCGAATATATGAATGTGACGAAAACTGAGGAAGAAGTAGAGCAAGCAAACGCAATCGATAACAGCTTTCGACCTCAGCCCGCCTACAATACATACCATCCGAACAACCGGAACCATCCAAATCTCTCATACGCAAACAATCAAAGGCCTGCTGCACCCCAACAGAACTACCAACCACAACCCAATTATCAACAGAGATACAACAATCCCCAACCGAATTACCAACCAAGGCAATACAATCAACCACAGCAACTGATATCACATCTTTAATGGAGAGATTCCTAGAGAAGCAAGATAAGGCTAACGCCGAAATCGCACAAAAAATCGAATCCTTAACAAACCGCAACAAAGACTTAGAAGACAATGTCTCTAAGATGGCAAAAGAACTCTCGAGTATTACACGCGGAAAAGGCAAATTTCCGGGCCAACCGGAAGAAAACCCGAGAGAGACTTGCAAATGCATAACATTAAGGAGTGGTACAGCTTACAAGGGACCTCCCATGCCCGATCAAACTTCCGATGAGATGCATGCAGAACCATCGCATTCCGAAGAGTACGAGCCACAACCACCGGAGCCGCCCGTATTCGAACTGCAGACAGACCCTATTGAGGAGCAGAATGACACCGTAGGTGGAGACGAACGACAACCCGAACCTGAATACATTTCACCACCACCCTACAAGCCACCTCTGCCATTCCCTCCAAGGCCTGCCAAACAGAAGATGGAGCAGCAATTTGCGAGATTCATGGAGACACTCAAGCAATTACAAGTCACAATCCCCTTCACTGAAGCAATTGCAAGCATACCCTCGTATGCTAAATTTCTGAAGGAGATTCTTTCAAATCAAAGTAGACTCCAAGAATTCTCAACAGTTTCGCTCAATCTGGAATGCAGTGCGCTCGTGCAAAGCAAATTACCGACAAAATTGAAAGATCCGGGAAGTTTCTCGATACCATATACCATTGGCACAATCGATTTTAAGAGAGCTTTATGTGATCTAGGAGCAAGCGTGAGTTTGATGCCTAAGGTAGTATTTGATAAATTGGAATGTGGAGACCTATCACCAACGCGGATCTCATTGCAACTAGCTGACCGATCAATTCGATATCCTGAAGGAATGTTGCTTGATATCCCAATCAAAGTTGGTAAATTCTGGATACCAGCAGATTTTGTGGTAGTTGATATGGAAGAAGATGTGCAGATTCCGATCATCCTTGGAAGGCCATTCCTCGCCACATGTGGGGCAATGATTGATGTTAGGAATGGGAAGATTTCACTTAATGTTGGCGAGAACAAAATGATCTTCAACATGAATGAGACCAAAGTCCCACCTGACATAAATCTTGTCTACAATTTGGAAACAGCGGACGAGTATGGCAATGATGAATTGCGAATGGATGAATTTGAAGATATCGAAGAGACAATGCACGAAGCAGAAATGGAGAGACTGTTCATTATACAAGATGACGGCCAGATCCATCCAACCTCCGTGACAACACAAACCGATGATCTGAACAAGAGCCCTAATATCGCGAACAACAGGAATTATTCTCTCTTAGCCCTTGCATTAATCAAAAACCTACGCGAAGAACTCGATGCAATTTCTCAAAGACTGGACGAGGTCGAAATAGTGCTCGGTGTGAGCCTGGCGTTTGACCTTGGACCTCAAACACCAACCGACTTCTTCAAGAAGGGCAGTGATGATGATACCACAAAAGACGCTGAAGGCGAACCACCCGACAAGCAACCCGCTTGCATTGGCGGGAGGATATCTGGAAGAAACTGATGCGATGCAAAGTCAAGCTAACGACTTTAAACAAGCGCTTCTTGGGAGGCAACCCAAGGCCACTTTTATGTTTTCTTATTTAATTTTCAGTTTAATTAGGGCTTTAACTGGGGAACGAATCACATCCACTTATTTTTCATGGCCAGGTGAACATGCTAGAGGAAGGGCTCGGTTAAAAATATTGGAAAAGTCAAGAAAATATTCTCTGTTACTGACCGTATCAGCCAATACGGATTACAACAGTGAATACGGAGCAAGGAGTTGGATGAAAAAGGAAGACAGCAGAAAATACGGCCCGTATCAGCCAATACGGACCGTATCCAGATGAAGACGAGAGTTATCAGGATTAAAAATCTCGGATCAAATACGGACCGTATCAGCCAATACGGTCCGTAATCAAAGCCGATCTGTGAAATTAAAACCCGATAACGAAGAGGCGCGAAGTTGGGTAACCGTTCAAAATAGAAAATTTTCTATTTTTGAGCCCTCTCTCCCGTTTCTCTTCTCCTCTTCTCTTCCTTCTCTCCTTCTCTTCCTCTTTCCTCTCCTCCTTCTCCCCTTCTTGCAAAAACCCGAGCCAACCTCGCAAAACACCGCCGACAACAAGGAAGATCGCGTCAACCACTTCTCGCACAACCACCAACCGCCAATACGGGTCGCATCCAACCCGTATTCACCGAGAACACCGAATCTTCACCATCTTCGGGTTTCTTTTCCCCTTTTCCTCTTTAATTTTCAATTTTAATTTTAGTTTCTTAAATTAGTCTATTTTATTCCTTTTTGCAATTTAGTTTTAGAGTTATTTCCTTTTTAGATTTAGTCTAGTACCAAAAATCACGAAAAATACAAGAAAAATTAGGGTTTTTCAGTTTTTACCAGAACCAGTACCAGTATGATACGGTCCGTATCTGCCAATACAGTCCGTATTAAGTCCTGTACTTGGCCAATCTTTACCAGCACCCAGGTCCGTATCCAGTCCGTATCAGCTTAATACGGTCCGTAACAGAGGCTGGTAGATACCACAAATGGCCCCAAAAACACATGGTCTTCTTAAGGCTTTGACAGGTAGAGGCAAAAAGAAGAGGGGGGAGTCTTCTTCTCAAAACCCACCACCTGAATCACCTGAACAAAGCCCCGAACGGGAAGAGCTGTCGGAATCTCCTCCTCAAAACGAACCACAACCAATGGAGGGGCAACAACATAACCCCCTGGACATAAAATTCACCTACAAAGCACACGCCAATGTCTTCGAAAAATTAGAAGACAACAAAATCATCAACCACAAGGCCACCCATATCGAAACCCTTCAAGAGCTCGGCCTCCTCGCCCAATTCAAAACCCTTGCCAAAAAGGTTCACATCTGGGACTTTCTCAACAAGCTGGTAGATGTCCCGGTCTATGACGACCTCACCCGCGAGTTCATTGCCACCTTCTCCTCCGAAAATGACATAATCAAGTTCCAACTGATGAATATAGATCAGGAGATGTCAATGCATGATTTCTGCGACATCTTTGGCTTTAAAGATGAAGGCACGCAAGCATACAATGACGACCGGAATTTTTGGAAGCTGATCACCAATGACCGCATCAGTGATCCGAGAGTCGCCAGCCACATTGTCCATCCAGTACTCCGTTACATGCAAGCGGCTCTCAGCAACTCTCTTTTCGCTCGAGGTGAGACCTGTGCGAAAGTCACCTTTCCCGAGCTGTACATCCTCAAATGTATGCTCATCACACCGGAAGAGCCTCCGCACATCGGCCACTTCCTCTGCAACCACATCCACTCGATTGGAACAAACAAAAGGGGCAAAGGAAACATCTCCATTGGTGCCATCGCAACAATCCTCGCTCGGCAACTCAGACTCGAGGTGGATTTCCTGAAAGAAGGCACTGGCATGAGATTCTTAGATATCGAGTGCCTCACTGCGATGAGAATGATTAGCGGCAGACCTCCCGAGCCATACCTATACCACATCGAAAGCAGGAGGGTTCAAATGCCTTGCAAGCCGCTACCTCTCAAGAACCAGCAAAAATGGAGGCAAGTGGCCCCTATCGGCAGACAGGCCGCCCAGGAGAGCGATGATGAGGTCGATTTTGATGCCCTAGAGGCCGAGGCTGAGGAAGAGGACAGGGCCGAAACCGCAGCGGCCGCCGCATACATGCAAGAAATGGCGGCAAATGAGCAAAGAGCTCGACAAGAGGCGCTCGCGGCAGAAGCAGCGCGACAAGGGGCGGGACCATCTGATGCCCCTCAAAGTGGATACAACCGAGTTCTCCAAGCCGTCCAAAGAGTCAACGCGAACATGGAGAGGTTCTCCATCGACACCAGGACCACTTATGCCCGGCTTGACCAGCAGTGTGACGAGACACGTCACTATGCAGGCCAGGTTCGTCAGGGCATGGACGAGCTACGAGGGTACGCTGCCAACAACAGGCGGGAGGCACAGCAGGCCCGCTACATGTCACAGCAGTACTACCAGCATGCCTTCACCACCGATTTACCATACCAGCCACCACCATACGGACTCTTCGATCCGTCATTCTACGAGGAGATCCAGCACCCACCACCACCTCCACCACCTCAGGATTGAGGTGCAGTGAGTTGTATCTTTCCCCGGTCTTTTTACTTTACTACTTCCTTTATTTTTATCTCTCGAGCATTGGGGACAATGCTCAATTTTATTCGGGGGGTAGAAGGTAAATTGACCATGTATCTTTAAATTTTTCGCATTTTTAAATTCATAGGTGCTAGTAGTTTTACTCAATTTTTGACTAGGGTTGGAGGCTTTACCAAAAATTCTAGAATGATTAGATTGAGCTTTTTAGCTAGCTTGCATTTTTATTTTTCCTTAGGAGTAGGTTAATCAAATAGGAATTGTTTTTAAATTGAATTAGGCTAAGGTTTAGACAATTGACCATGATACCAAAAATTCAGAATTTTTAAAAATAATTAGTGATCTCAAAGTGAAAAATGAATTGCTAACCATGAGAGTTGATCAAAAATCGCAAACCCTAGAATTCTTATTTATTGAGTAATTTATTTTTGCAAAGTCTCTTAAGTTTGATAGTATTTTAGAATACCCATTTATTATAGATAGACCCCTAGCGAAACTATGCAATAATTCCTTGTATGAATGAATACTTGGAATTGTGTGTAATTATGGTGCTTGTGACACAAAAACATTTTAATTTTTTTTCAGAAAAATACAAAAATACAAAAAATGAGAAAATGAGAAAAATAAAAATAAAAATAGAAAAATCCAGAAAAAGAAAAAAAAATATATAGAATAAAAGATGGAGGATAAAAAGAGTACGGGTGCCTACGCAAGACTGGTTACCAATAGGCTCGAGAAAACCTCCCAAATTTAAATTCTTGTACATATTTGATTTTTCAAAAATAGTCACAAGTACCAACACACTTAGTTGTCATACTTTGCTCCAATCAATTGGGAAGGAAAATTAAAATTTATTTATTAGAATTCCTATTGATTGGAAGGGATCCATTTATAATCGAAGAGGAAATTAATACTCTCAAATTTAAGAATATTTGTGAAATAAATTGTTCAATGATAATTCTTCTAGGGTAAGCATAATGAGGTCAATCATGGGGTGAATAAATTGTTCAAGGGAGAGGTCATGAATATTTTAAAATTCTAAATTTTTATTGTCATGCCAATTGTACCAAACATAAGCCCTAATTTAATTTTAAACAAGTCCTTGAGATTGTATGGTTTAACCTAGACCGGATCTTTGACCAGCTGGGATGCCGTTGCTTGAGGACAAGCAACAATTCAAGTTGGGAGGCGTGATCAGAGTCAAAATAACGATGATTTACGTAGGATTTTGGCTTAGGTTTTGCATATTTTCTCACACTTATGTTTACTTTATTAGAGAAAAAGGCTACTGTCACCCTTCTTTATGTTTTATTGCAGAAAACAAGTTTTGGGACTATTTTACACCAAATGGAGCTAGAATCGGGTCAATCGGATCAGCGACGCTCATCGACTAAGTCTCTGTTACGGTCCGTATTGCCTAATACGGACCAGGCCTAGCACAGACCAGAAGATAGCGCTGGAAGCATTAAACCCTAACCGTCAAGGACCTAATACGGCCCGTATCCGAAGGCATCTCTTGGGGAATAACTGCCGACAGCTGTTTCCAGATCAGTTTCTTAGCCTCTACTCAACCTCCACACGTCCCTCCACTCCTATATAAGGCCCCTGGGCAGAAGGAATAGTTATCTTTGTAATTAGGGTTATATTTGATTAAAGTGAGAAGAGAGGAGTGCTTCTAACAATGCCGTTCCGCGGCTAAGTTCCTTTTCTTAGGGCTAGGCAGTAAACCTTGTTACTCTTGATATATTGATATATATATTTCTGTTGATTATGATTTCTTGTTGTTGAAACAAAATGCTTTTGTGATTTACTATCTCTTCATTTAACTTCAATGATCTAGTTTGAGTCAGTTAGGGTAGTGACAGTACTTTAATGGTAAGAGAAACTATTTGTATGAATTAGCCTCGTTGAGATTTATTAGGTTTATGTGAAGAAAACCTTAGCGGGAAAACCATAAACCAGACCAACAAAACGCGTACCAAATTCTATCACATGCGTAAAGAAATTCGCAGTGATATGTGTAGTGATTTGGGGTATTTGAGAGATCAGACATTTGCGTAAGGAAAATTGCAGTGTCCTATGTAGAATCTCGGTGAAAGATCTGTCATTCTTGCGTAACATAAATCGCAATGACCTATGTGGTGTCTTTCATTAAACAACAACAGAAAATCAGACGCAACAGGAATATATTGTCAAAGCGGATTGAGTAGCAATGGTGTGCCGAAACCCTAGGAATTCTCATCTCTATCTTTATTTTAATTACTTTTAATTGCTTCCTAATTTACATTGATCACAACAACATCTCTCAATTTACAGATTTCGTCTAGCCTTTCGAAAGATTGTGATTCGATCGCTCAAAACATTGAACCAATATTCCCTGTGGATCGACCTCGAATATACTACTCGATAGGATTGTGCGCTTGCAGTCCGAACCGATAGCATTTACGAGTTTATAAATATTAAAAGAAACATTGCTCTCTTTTGAGTGATCGGTAGGGGTAAGAAATTAGTTTAGGAATTGCATTGTATCTAGGATCATGGCATGTAGGACTCTTATTTTTCATTTTTTCGCTAGCAGTTTTACTTAATCGGGACCACTTCTCAAGGCTTAACCAAGATAAGTTGGGAGGAACGATTGAGGTTTTTATCTAGCGGGCATATAGGCATTCGTATCGATATGAGCATGTAATTTATGGGGAATTTGCATGTAGGTTAATCAAATAGGAATTGTTTTAAATTAAATTAGGCTAAGGTTTAGACAATTGACCATGATACCAAAAATTCGAAAATTTTAAAATTATTGGTGATCTCAAAGTGAACAATTAATTGCTAACCATTAGAGCTGATCAAAAATCGCAAACCCTAGAGTTTTTATTTATTGAGTAATTTATTTTTGCAAAGTCTTTTAAGCTTGATAGTGTTTTAGAATACCCATTTATTATAGATAGACCTCCAGCGAAACTATGCAAAAATTCCTTGTATGAATGAATACTTGGAATTGTGTGTAATCATGGTGCTTGTGACACAAAAATATTTTATTTTATTCTTCAAAAAAAAATACAAAATAATCAGAAATGAGAAAAATCCAAAAAAAAAAGAAAAATATAGAAAAAGAAAAAAATAGAATAAAAAGATGGAGGATAAAAAGAGTACGGGTGCCTATGCAAGACTAGTTACCAATAGGCTCGAGAAAACCTCTCAAATTTTAAATTTTGTACATATTTAATTTTTCAAAAAATAGTCACAAGTACCAACACACTTAGTTATCATACTTTGCTCCAATCAATTCGGAAGGAAAATCAAAATTTATATCATTAGAATTCCTATTGATTGGAAATGTTCTATTTATAATCGAAGGGAAATTAATACTCTCAATTTTAAGGATATTTGTGAAGTGGATTGTTCGATAGTAATTTTTCTAGGGTAAGCATAATGAGGTCAATCATGGGGTGAATAAATTGTTCAAGGGAGAGGTCATAAATATTTTAGAGTTCTAAATTTTTATTGTCATGTCAATTGTACCAAACCCAAGTTCTAATTTAATTTTAAACAAGTCATC
This sequence comes from Carex parvula, assembly GCA_025461045.1. Taxonomy (NCBI): domain Eukaryota; kingdom Viridiplantae; phylum Streptophyta; class Magnoliopsida; order Poales; family Cyperaceae; genus Carex; species Carex parvula. The sequence goes on along the minus strand of JAJGRW010001306.1, from coordinate 446,200 downwards.
GAGATTGTATGGTTTAACATAGACCGGATCTTTGACAAGCTGGGATGTCGTTGCTTGAGGACAAGCAACAATTCAAGTTGGAAGGCGTGATCAGAGTCAAAATAACGATGATTTACGTAGGGTTTTGGCTTAAGTTTTACATATTTTCTCACACTTATGTTTAATTAATTAGAGAAAAAAGGCTACTTTCACCCTTCTTTATGTTTTATTGCAGAAAACAGGTTTTGGGACTATTTTACACCAAATTGAGCTAGAATCGGGTCAATCGGATCAGCAATGCTTATCAACGAAGTCTCTGTTACGGTCCGTATTGCCTGATACAGACTAGGCCTAGCACAGACCTGAAGATAGTGCTGGAAGCATTAAACCCTAACCGTCAAGGTCCTAATACGGACCGTATCACCTGATATAGTCCGTAACCGAAGGCGTCTCTTGGGGAATAACTACCGACAGCTGTCTCCAGATCAGTTTCTTAGCCCCTACTCAACCTCCAGACGTCCCTCCACTCCTATATAAGGCCCCTGGGCAGAAGGAATAGTTATCTTTGTAATTAGGGTTAGATTTGATTAAAGTGAGAAGAGAGGAGTGCTTGTAACAATGCCGTTTCGCAGCTAAGTTCCTTTTCTTAGGGCTAGGCAGTAAACCTTGTTACTCTTGATGTTTTGATATATATATTTCTGTTGATTATGGTTTCTTGTTGTTGAATCAAAATGTTTTTGTGATTTATTATCTCTTCATCTAACTTCAATGATCTAGTTTGAGTCTGTTAGGGTAGTGATAGTACTTTAATGGTAAGAGAAACTATTTGTATGAATTAGCCTCATTGAGATCTATTAGGTTTATGTGAAGAAAACCTTAGCGGAGAAACCATAAACCAGACCAACAAAATACGTACCAAATTTCATCACTTGCGTAAGAAAAATCGCAGTGATCTGTGTAGTAATTTGGGATTTTTAGAGATCAGTCATTTGCGTAAGGAAAATTGCAGTGTCCTATGTAGAATCTTGATGAAAGATCTATCATTCTTGCGTAACATAAATCACAGTGACCTATGTGGTGTCTTTCATAAAACAACAACAGGAAATCAGACGCAACAAGAATATATTGTCAAGACGGATTGAGTGGCAATGGTGTGCCGAAACCCTAGGAATTCTCATCTCTATCTTTATTTTAATTACTTTTAATTGCTTCCTAATTTACATTGATCACAACAACATCTCTCAATTTTCAGATTTCGTCTAGCCTTTTGAAAGATTGTGATTCAATCGCTCAAAGCACTGAACCAATATTCCCTGTGGATCGACCTCGAATATACTACTCGATAGGATTGTGCGCTTGCAGTCCGAACCGATAGCATTTTTGAGTTTATAAATATTAAAAGAAACATTGCTCTCTTTTGAGTGATCAGGGGGCGGTACCTCTGTTTCATGTACTGGCGGCGGATCGGGACCCGGTTAATCATCAAGTGGATTTAGCCTCTTCGATCTCCTGACATCACGGATTCTGATTGTGCTCAACTTGTCAGTTTTTCTTTTCTTTCGAGACGGTGCACGAGGATCTGGTTGAGGCAGTGGCAGCTGGACTGGGTGCTCCTTGGTTTGAGCCGGTGACGGAAGGGGGTGGGACCGCTGCGGCGGCGATGACGGTGGCAGTGACGGTTATTGATTGCGTGTTGCGGTCGCATCAGCAGGTTGTGGTTGCAGTTGCTGGTTGTGGTGTGCGGTTGCGGTTGCGGTTGCTGGTTGCGGTGACAGGGGCGGGGCGAGGGCGGGGGCGGGGACAGGGGCTTAATTTGGTTGGGGGCTGTCATACTTGGGCACGGATTTAGCCTCAGGGATTTTCGACGTTGAACTACAACAAACCGGGTGCAATATTCATCCGTACCATTGGTTTCTGCAACAATTAAAACATAGGCTTAGTTTCTGAAATGCCGTTCAATACAGTGTCAATTTCATATTTCTCCCTTAAAGAAAAGATTTTTCAAAGGACTTCAAACAAAAAGGGTTGATTTGCAAAATTACAGAACTACTGACACAAGGGTTGATTTGCAAAATTTCCACCTACTGACAGTCAATTTTTTATACCTTGTACTGATAGCCCTAACGAAAGACCAGAAGAGCTAACCAAAAGCAGAGACTTGGGAACTTAGGTGGCAGTAATGAAAGAAAGAGGTGTTTTACAGTGAATGGCAGAATTGTCATTTTACCTCTTTTATTAATATTAACATGTATTTTTTATTTATTAATGTAAGAGATGGGGATATTAATAAATGGGAGGTGCTATTGTAAGGGCAATAATTTCAATAGTGAGAGCTGAGAGAATATTTCTTATACTAATATCCACTTTGTTCTTCTCTCTTAACACTATATATGGATACGTAATCAAAATATGGATAACTAATAAGTAAATAATCTCAAATATCTTTCATCTTTATTTTTTTGTACATATAGAATGGAAACCGATCCTTCCTAGAGTTAAAAAAATGATTTTATTGTAAACAAAAACCCAAAGCCACTGTCTTTCATCTCAAATAACTTTAATAAAGAAATAATCTCAAATATCTTTCATCTCAGATAACTTTAATAAGGAAATAATCTCAAATATCTTTCAAATATCTTTCATCTTTATTTTTTGTACATACCCGAAGCCACTGTCTAGAGTTTTAAAAAAATGATTTTATTGTTTGAATCATGATACAGTGATAGATGAAATGAAACCTAAGGCCATTTGAGTTGCTAAAATTTTTTTTTTTGAAAACCAATCAAATTAAAATTTCATTTTAATCAACGACCTCATTATAAATATTTATAAATGCAACTCAAATGCCATTAGGTTTCATTTCATCTATCATTGTATCATGAGTCAAATAATAGAATCGGGTATGTGAATGTTGTAAATCTCAAATATCTTTCATCTTTTATTTTTTGCAACATATGCCCCTAGGTTTCATTTCATATATATCAATGATTATAATTGATTCAACTCTACCAGTAACTCTACCAGTAGACAAAAAAACAAATCAACTGAGTCAAACAATAGAATCGGGTTTGTGATCTATAATTTTTTTATGTTATATTATCACCAAAAGTCATTACAGTAGTACATATCCAGTATAAAGTTCAGACATGAAATAGCCTTGAAACAAGTAGAAACATCATTCATAAACTAATATTCAAAACACTAGCTGAGAATGAAACGATCAAGCCAAGTGCACACAGCAGCTCATGCCAAAATATTAAAACCTCCTATCCTTCCCAGACCAGATAGATCAGAGGTACACAATCCCAACCCAAAACTATGTACAATTTTCATTTAATTTGGAGATAAACTCAAAATAGGGGCATACATAGTCTTAATTGACGTGGTTTGCAAAAGCAGGCCAGTGAATGTTGTAAATGACATGGTAGATATACTGACTAGGAAGGATTAGTTTTCATTATATATGTACAATTAAAATTGAAAGATATTTGAGATTATTTCCTTATTAGTTACCCATATATTGATTAAGAGAAGGGTAAAGTGGGTATTAGTATAAAAAATATTATCTCAGCTCTCATTAGTTACATCCCCATTCAAAGTTACTCAAATTATTCATATCCCCATCTACTGTTTTAATCATTTAAAATAATAAATTAATATTGACAAAATAATAAATTAGAAAAATTTGCCCTTATTCTGAAGGTTCACAAAGGTTCACAAAGGTACCAGCAACACAAGCAACCAGTACACACATAAAAGAAAGGGAACCGCAACCAGCAACAACAGAAAAACAGAAACAAATCAACTGACAATTTCAGTGATTAAGCCCTCACTTCTAAACCCTCATTTCTAAACCCTAACCCTAATTTAGAAAAGAAAAGTAAATCTTCAAACAAATCAGTTCTACATCGAATGGTCTTAAACCCTCACTTCTAAAACCTCGCTTCTAAACTTTTGTGAAATTAAATTGATTTCAGTTTAAACTCTTACGTGTGTCTGACGGCTGCTCGGGTTCCATCGCCGCCTTTCTTCGATCCGGCTGCTCGGCTGATTTCAGTTTAAACTCTTAGGAAGAGGGCTGAAAGGCATTTGTGTAGGGTGGTTGAGTAAAAGGAGAGGGTTGAGAGGAAGAATCGCGGGCTGAGAGGCGTTTGTGTAGGTGGTTGAGTAAATGGAGAGGGCTGAGAGGAAGACAATCGGGTTTCTTCTACGCTAAATCGGGTTTTCACAGGAAATCCCGCTGCCGATTGTTGGGGTGGGGCGTTTGGTTTTCAAAAATAATGGCCAAGTCCCAGAGAGAGGATTCAAAATCTCTCTAAGTCCCAGGGAGCATTTACACTCTCTACACCTACCCAACTTAGAGGTACCATAATATTTATTGTTAGATCGGTACCGTATGATCTTAATTGCACAATTGTTAAAGAATCGAGATGATTTAGGGTGCGCCAGATCAGAGAATGAATTTTTGTGTTACCTCATCGAAATGATTAAGGCATCGCAAAACTCTGTAATGGAGACATCCATTTTCGGAGTATGACCCTTCATCACCCATCAGACGGCTAGCATAAGCAGACCAACTAATTGGGATTTTTTGTACAGCAAATGATATGATTAAAATCCTCAATAAATAATTTCTATATTTAAACATACCCTTGGAATATATCTTTTCATTGATTGTTGATATCATATCATTTCATTAATATTTGCCCCTTGAAATTGAGCAAATAATTATGGACCGTTCATTTTCGTATCAAAATTCAATGATTGATCTTTAACGAAATGATTTCAAATTAGTTTATAAATGATCAAGGGAGAACATTGTACGTAAAAATAAAATAAAAACAGAAGTTTCAATATGGCGAACCTTCGATCCAACGCAAACTAATTGGGGCCATACGATGTTTGTATTTTCCGTCGGCTTGATGGAAAGGTAAACGACCATCAAATCTCATCCAACTTCACTGCAATGAGATGAATGCGATACTCTTCGATTTGAATGGTTTCGATCGACTGTCGGACAACATACAATTACGGGTCTTCATTAACTCGTACTACAAGAGTTAATGTTCTATGTTGATACTTAATGGATGTGTGTTATTCATGCAATAAGTATCTTATGCTATATTGTTTTTCTTATACAATTTTATTAGTAATTCATAAACATGCTACTTCAGACATTATTAATCAGATTTCATTTATCAAGTGTGTAAATCAAATTTATTTGTAAATTAAATGTTCACAGATCCAATTTATATGTGATTTATTTAACACATCAGCTCTGACTACCAGCAGCGCTATATTATATAATCACAGGACCTTCCAACACATAAGATAAACCGCATGAAGATGAAACTGCTCTGTCCATTTAATTTGAAAGAAAATTGTTCTAAGGAAACCCATTCTCTCTGGATGCATACATGCGTCAATCTTGATACCCCTTTTTGAATTCGGACCGTTCTTTTAACTTAGCACGAATAAAAAAGCATCAATTCGGCAATCTCAAACGCTAGCCCGAATCTCGAAGATAACAGATTATATCTCAACCCGTAAATTGAAGGAAGCCCTAGACCCTTCCATTTTTCAGCTTTCCCTCCCAACACTACGAAGTTAGTCGGATACGGCTGATTTCATTTCCGTTTCCCCCCCAATCACATCATGTTTCCGCCCAAATTTCACCGAGAGATATTTAGGCAGCTGCCCAAATTTCCCTCTCACTTCGACCCTCAATTTCACACTCCTCTCACATCCTCTCATCTAATCCGTCAATCTCTCACAACAAATTGCCTCTCCTCTAATCCGTGTATTTGGTCTGAGCACCTCGCTACCTCTCCTTCTGGTGGCACATCTCGGTGCATGTCTTGTCTGGAAATCTGAATAGGGACGAAAATATCTTCTCCAATACGAACTAGTTGGTAAGTCCCCCCTAATATTACTTTAATTTCAATTGATTGAGACTGAGATGCTATGTGTTGTGTTTTAGTTGATTTTGTTTATATTAACCTCTTCACCTGTTAGGAATTAGGTTGAAATTAAAATATTTGACAAGCACTCGGAAACAAAACTCAGTTGCTAAGAGAAAGCAACTAATTATCCACTCTCTAGCTACTAATTTGAACTGAAATTATCTATTTTTACTGTTAATCCTATCATATCTAACGAGATGATTTAGGTTATTTTTTAGTGCATACCTTTTATCTTTTGAAGCTTGTCAAATACTAATTGAAGATGAATTTATTTCATCTAATCTTGTATATCTATCAACCCTCATTTAAGGAAGATTTTACTTTTAGAATTTTGAGGCCATTACCTATTGGACTGTTTTGGGTACCAGTGAAGTACTTAATGCACTTGGCTTATATATGTTGATCACTGGTATAGTGTCTTGGTTGCATCCTAGAGATTGTTTTAGGTAATTTGGAAAAAAAAAATACCATTTATTGCTGGAAAAGATTATTAATTTATTTTTATTCAGTTTTGAAAGTATTTAAAGTAATAATTCCATTACATCATCATCTAAAATTCTAATTTTCCTAGAACTAGCTGTGTCCGGCATTGTTTCGGCAACTATAATTGAGACAAATTATATGAATTGCCTTTGATATAATAAAACAAAACAACAAACAAACAACAAAAAAATATATATATATAGTAGTTGGCTACGGTGCTACATGTAGCACAGAGGGCCTCCGTGGTTAACTGCCTAGGTATATTCATTTTATCGAAAATATCTCTTTTGTGTTGTGTAATGTCTTACATATATGTTTTTATTGTTTATTTTGTCTATGAGAGATGAAACAATTCTTTTCTAGGATTACAATTGTAAACCTTAATTCTTATAATATGGCGTTGAGCGCTTCATATGGCGATTTTGAAAACATTGAATACACACATATCTGAGGCATGGTTGGGGTATGGAAATAATATAACTTTTTAACCCAACTCATATATAATTGGATTGAGTTAGACATTAAAAGAAGCGTCAAAGAGCTGACCACTATATTTGTCCATCAACTTTGGTTTGATCCTTCAAAATATATCAGACTCTTTAAAGGGCTTTTATTTTTTTGAGAGTTCATCTGTTTTTCCTACTGACAAAATCACATGTTGTTAATAGTATGGATATGGAATTTTATCTTTCCCATGGTTTGAATTTGATTTATTTTATCGAACTTGATATCATTTTATACTTAAAGTATATCAATGAAGTTTAAACTATTTGACTTACTTATAGTAGGGGTTTAGATATGATTATGAATTTGGTTTTCATATTTGTTTTATGTTTCTGACTGAGGCTTATTTGTTTGAATTTAGTATTGATGTGATATTAATTTTTTTGTGAGAAATGATATTAATTTGATCTAAAGGTTCTAGCTAGACGAGAGATTTTCTATCTTTGTGAACAATATGCTGGTCATTCCCTTTTGAAGTATTCCCATGTGCTTCTAAAATTTTAATATGTTATTTAGAAATCTGACATATATAAGAAATTAGAAATTTTGAATTAGGTGGAATATTCGCCGACGCGTCAAATGTAACGTCATATGTATATATATATATATATATATATTAATTATGTCTGTCATCCTCCATATGCGTCAAATCATTATATTTATTCCTATTTATGACCTGATCATAAGTGGTGCACATACGAAGAAACCTAACACTAGTGATGTCAAATGTCCATATTTTTTATCGAAAAGTGACGGTGCATGGGTTCGTGTTGATAAATTTAAGTGGTGGTTAGTTGGTTACATGGTGAGACCTTTGGTTCCCTTAATTTTTTTCTTTACTATGGTTTTCTTTTGTCCCTGTAAACTTTAGTGCTTTGAAGCTGGTTTCATATGTGTAACACATATTTTTTTTGTTATTAGCACAACAGAAATGGCTCCAAGAAAGTCTGGTCTTACAAGAGCAACACGTAAAAAACACTCCAAGATAAAGTGTACTTCACAGCCAGTTCTTGAGGTTGGCGAGGGTTCAAATGCTGACCCTGAAAGAGAAATTACACAACCAGAACCACCAAAGAAAAAGGGACGAGGCGCCGGAAAGATCAGAAAATCAACTGATGTAGTCGAGGACAGACCGATAATCTGGCCAGTTGGGGATTGTGAGTTCACATGCAATCAACAGTTGGGCGATTGCAAACCAAAGGAAATAACAGCAGCAATCACTAGTGTTATGGTCTTTGCAATCAGGTTGATGCCCTTTACAAATCATGTCATGTAGAAAATACTTTGACTCCTCAATTTCACCTTTCTCGCACAATTTCTTGCACTCCCCAAATGTCATGAGTTTATTACAATTAGGTTGAATGTACAGCTAGCAATAAAATATGGGTACACTAGAAGGAAGATGTTGTATGTACATCTAGCAACTAGGTTGCACCGAAGAGATCATGTTTAATATTTCTAAGATGTTGAATGTACAGCTAGCAACTAGGTCACACTGAAGAGATCATGTTTAATATTTCTACATCTTAGGATTACACTGTTTAATATTGTAAGTCAAATGGCTGATTATTCCCTTTTCTATCACTAGGCTAGCCCTAAATCTCATGCCTGGACCGTTGAGAAGCTTCTTGTCATTTGATGACGCCACGAAGAAAAATATTGAGTTCTTATTTTTGGTACCATATATTTCTTTATCAGTTCACATCAAGAAGCAAATTGCATGAACTAGCAAACCAATAGACTTACTTTTATCAGTAATAGACTTACTTTTATCAGTAAAAACAAGAAGCAAATGACATGAACTAGCAAACCAATATCACACTACAGTTCACATCTGGTTACAGATAGCTATCCACAGTAGATAGAGTTACTTTTATCAGTGATATACTTAATTTTAATAGACTGACTTTTTTTTGTTTTAAAGAAAAAATTCAGATACCGTGAAGGGGAAGATCCAGACCATTGCAAAGATGTTATGGAGGCCATAGCAACAAAAAGGTACAGCCAGGAGCTACACGAGGCCAGGGACCTTTGCAGGAAAAAATTTGGCAGAGACATAGAAGCATGGAAAAACCACATTCCCCATTGGTGCCTTGACGACCCCAACTGGCACGGTTTGTGCGATATTTTTTTCACAGAGGATTGGCAAGATTTGAGTAAGAAAAACATGGTAAACCGCACACAGTCGGGACTTTTGGTTGCCCATCACGGTGGATCAGCCCGCTCACACCAGCATTTTGGCAAACTGGTCAGCTTCATCAAATGTAATGTTCCCAAATTAACAATATTTGTAATTTACGAATTTATCTGACCTTTATGAATATTTGTTTATTCCTTTTCATGTGGAGACAAAATTACAAAATGGAAAAGAGCCATCGATGGGGGAACTTTACCTCCATACTCATAGTCGTCGAGAAGATGGGAAATCACCTGTGGTCATCCAAATACAGTCTACCACAACGGATGGGTCTGAAACTAATGAAAACACTGATGGTAATGGGCTTCGGGATCCAAGTACCGGGGAGCCCAGAACACAGGTCCCAGATTATGATATCAACTCCTTGCATTTTACCAACTCGAATGCGAAAGCAGTTTATGTAAGTAGTATTATTTTAATATGCATTTATTGTTATCGTAGTGCATAACAATGTCACAATAAATATAACTAAGCAAATATGTTGTGAGCTTATATGGCCTATATTTGTTGTTGGTTGACACCATGGGTAGGGATGTTCAAATGGTTCGGTTTATTTGGTTCATTGGAAAAACACAAATAGGACATAATATAGGGACCCAAGTGTAAATTTCCCATTTACTGTTGTGACAAGGTCCCATATAGCTACTGAGAATGAATTTTGATAAAAAAAACAAGTGCTGATATTTACATCTCCTCTTTCTATATGTGTAACAACTAAGATGAACTAACTGTTCTTGATGGCTTTCTAATATGAATTTTATGATTTCCAATATGTTGCAACTCATAGGAAAAAGTGAATGACATGACGGCTGATCAGGCCAATGCTGACATGGATGAGAGCACCATGTTTCTGACAGCTGTTGGTGGATCAAGACACGGTAGGGTGCGGGGATTTCGAAGCATGCTTCACAGCAAGGTGCCAACAGCAACCACCCGAGCCAGGCAGAAACACACAGCTTCTTATGTCTCTAGTTTGACAAACAATGAAGGGTCGAGAATCCAAACCCGCGAAGAACTGGAAATGCTCTTAGCTGATCATGATTGTTGTCTTGATGAGGAAAGGGCTGTGAGGGAGAGAAAACTGGCAACTTATGACTTATACTTCAGTCAATTATTCACTATGTATGGGGCACATTGCCTACTTCACAGGTAATTAAGACCAATTTGGTAGTTAATTTAGGGTTGTAAATTTTTTTTATGTTAACAGATTTTGATATGACACTGCTGTTTGCACCATTTTGGTAGTTGTCTTTGCTGTTGAGATATAGCAGTATACTAACATTACCTCATGTGCATTTTTTATATTTTAGGATGGAGTAAACGGTTCTGGAACTCAGCAAGGTGTCTTTCCTGTAATTCCTTCTCTTCAGGTCACAATTTTAATTTTACAAACATAACGATGTATATTTTATTCATCTTCCATTTTGTGATCTACGGATTATAACAATGCTTGCATATACAATGTTTAGGGTCAAGGGCTCACCAATTAACCATCTCATGGAGGAGCTTCACTTATGCAAATGCCCATTCCCCAGGTAATGAGTATATAGTGTTGCTTTCAGATTTAACTTATAAAAACCCGCTAAATGAGGGTTCATGTAGCTATTGGCTTTAAGTATGAGAAATAAAGCTTAGTTGACTAGCTAGGGGGTAGTCAATGTACAATCTGTGATCCTATAAGTTACTCAAATCTGACAATCTAAGATAGGTACAAAACACAAGAATGTACAATTTCAAAAACCAAATTCTTATTTGTTCTTAGGAACTTCATAACCCAATCCAGTGGCTGTCGGTGCAATTCTTTAAAAAAAAAAAAGCAAAACGTTTCTGTGATTCGAAGGAACTTTATTAATAATAACATCATAAATATCATCATACCTACCTACAATAGGATTAGAGTGCTTCAACGCTTCAGTATGTTTAGTTCAGTTCTCCTTATTCTGTGTTTCTAGCTTTCCTCTTTTTCATTTTCCTTGAATTAAGAGGAGAAGACCTAAAAGTATTTTCTTTGTTGATTCTCATTTTAGCAACTGATGATGAGACCTTGATTTAATTTACCTGATGACATGTATTTGAGTGAAAAAACTTTGATTGTTCAATTTATATGATATTTGACTATTCCCCAAGTTTAATAGCTGATACCATAGTTTAATTTATATGATATTTGACTATTCCTGATCTGTATTTGATTCAGGAGACATTTTCTTTGTTCTAACTGTCCCCAAGTTTAATAGCTGATACCATAGTATTAACCAAATTCTAATCTGGATAGATTCACCATTTTTATCTAGTGATTCTTTGTATTGAGAAATTAGCGTATTTTACTTTCCTGTTTCAGTCCGTCCTTCAATGCATACTGATCTCTCTCCTATGTTCTAAGCACTCAAAAGATCTCTCTAGCAATGATACTTTTACTCATTTTATTTTAACAATAAATTTATATTTATATTCAATTTAATAACAGATAACAATGGTTCAATTTTTACTTGTGCGCTTTCATTTCATACAGTTGTGGGTATTGTGGGTACAGTCTCAATTTGAGTTCTTCAAACTGAAACACAGAAAACATGGATTCTAAATATGGGAAATCCATAATCAAAGTATTGGTAATCTAACAAGTGTTTCTGACAATTATTTTAGACCATGTGCAATTGAACTAAAGAGCTTTTACCTTTTTCGGCTAAAATAATTTCATTACCTAATTAGAGAAGTTATCTGTTTGTTTTATTGTTTCGGCTTTTTAGCAATTTATTATGCTAGTCTCATACATGCCCCTGTGATCACTGGTAATGTACTTGTAACCATCGTGTGGTACACATAGGGTGTTCTTACAATTGTCTTGTAAGCGATAGGGTGTTCTTATAATTGTCTTATTTTTGCACATCTTCATCAATGTTTGACACTTCTTTGTTAGATAGTTTATATCTTCTTTGTTTGACACTTCTCTGTTTCTATGTGGTATACATAGGGTCTTGCTTTTCCTATGCAACCAAACCAGGGAGGTAGTTTCCAAGAACTACTAAATCAAACTCAAGCTGGAAATGATGACAATACAAGGGGTGAGGATGATATGAGCCAATGGTTCGGGCAGTTCACCTTCAACGTGAACCAGCGTTAGCTTCTAATGTGCAAAAGTGCACATTTTTTGGTTAATTTACAAGTTATAACATATGACAACAGGAATGGAACCTTATTTTGTGAATTTTTGTTAACTCATAGTGGGTATATTTTGTGTATATATAGTGTCAATGATGCAAATATATAGTATTGTTGTAGTAATGGCGGTTTGCTAATTTAGGGAGAAAGTGCATGATGATTATACTATGTTCATGCTTAAAGTTATTAAATGTTATCGATCTATTTATGAATGTTTTTTCTGTCTATTATTGATGTTTTATGTTTATCTGGTTAAATGTTTAATGGGGAATGTATGGGAGTACCGAATTGGTACAGGGAGGATTGTAGGATGGGAAATGTATGGGAGTACCTAATTGGTAAGGGAGGATTGTAGGATGAGGGCATACAGATATTTTTCCTTCCAGGTTTGTATTTCCATGGGTATTTCTTGGAGAATTAAAATTAATGTTCCCATGCAAATAATCTGGTGGGCCCACATACAACAACAGAATTAAAAATAATGTACCCTTGGAAATACTGGGGTGGGTCCCACGTACGCTGCCCTTGGAAATAAACATGTGGGCCCACTATAATTTGCCATGGAAATACTGGGGTGGGTCCCACGTACATGCCCTTGGAAATAAACATGTGGGCCCCACGTTCCCTTGCCTTGAAAGGGGTGGGTCCCACGTACTCTGCCCTTGGAAATGCTCTGGAGGGCCCCACAGACGTTGCCGTTGGAAATAAACAGGTGGGCCCCGCGTTAGCTGCCCTTGGAAATACTCCAGACAGTGTCTGAGTGTGAAAGTATTTCCATGCGCCCTTTTTCCAACTGTAAGCGCATGGAAATACTCAGAAATTACTATTTCCAACGGCGTCGATGGAAATAAGTGTTGTTTCCATCGAGGGTTGTTGCAACGGGAGTATTTCCAACGGTAGCGCATGGAAATGACGATTTCAGGACTTATTCCATCGGTACGCCCATGGAAAAGGCGATTTCCTGCCGTTGCAAAACGCGGAAATTCTAGTAGTGGGACCTACTCTCAAGTGCATAGTATAACAGGATTGCAGCTATGAAAATATATGTGAATTCTATAATTGTAATCTATAGGGGTGAAAACGGTACGGATAATATCGATTTCTATTGGAATATCTGATATTCAAATATTTGTATAGATATATGGATACTAATATGATTTTATGTTTTAATTATCATTATTGAAATAGTAGATATATACCATATATTTTAATATATATTATAAAAAAAATATTATTCACTATTATAATTAGATAAATATTATGAACTATAGTATTTTTTAATATCTTTTTAATAAATACCGATTCGATCCTAATCCGTATTTGAAAAATTAAAAAGAAATATGGATATGGTTTTACCACTGTCCATTCCGTATCCGCTCCGTTTTTACCCCTGATAATCTAGCTAGCTTGCTTAATTTACGGATGCTTCTTGTACTGTACACTAGCGTGAGAAATTTTTGTCTATAGAAATATTAAAAAAGAACAAAAACAGAAAGAGTATCAATAAATTTTCATGAGTAAAAGAATTGATAGGAATTTTACCAATCTAAAGTTTGAATCGATAGAAATCTACCGATCCAAACTAATTATTTTTCTATATTAAAATATAAAAAGTTTTATAAAATAGATATAATATTTTAAATTTAAATGTACTAGAAGGACTCTATTTATATTTCTAAAAAATATTTTAATAGAGAAAATTAAAACAAAAAAAAACAACTAGATTAGATCGGTAGAAAACTAATTCAAACTTTGAATCGATATTCTACCGATATTTCTACTCATAAAATCCTATTGGTACTCTTTTTATTTTTTCTCTCTTCTTTTTAATATTATCTATAGACAAAAATTCTCCACTAGGGTTATGTCCCCCGCTCGAGGCAGATCCAAGGCAGATTCATTTTTTCAGGAGTGAGGTTATGGTAATATGCATATTTACATATTAAATTTTTTATTTTTATAATTGTTTTAATATTTTTTAGATAGGTTCATAATCATTTGATTTAAAAATTATGGACCATCTAAAATTAATGATTTTTTACCTGTGAATGTTTTTTTCATTTATATATGTTGTAAATTGTAATGATGCATTTGTAGGAAAGACACCGTTATGTTATGCAGCTAATTTTAGGGATCCAAATGCCATCGAGTCTCACTCATCAATTGTGGTGCTGATTTCAATGTCAAAGATGCCAATGGCTTAAGTCCTCTCCATGATGCTGTCATTGGAGGTCTCTTTAATTAATCTGTAAATCATAATTCTGATGTTCTCTTTTATGCCTTACCAAATTAAGACCAACGTGTTGTCATTTTTCAAATAGCCGCCTTGTATTGCAATTAATTTGCACTCTACAAGTTTGCCTATTTGCATGCGGAAGTTGTTGATAATTAAAATTGAAGCATAGACCTAGAAAAAAGTGTCATCATTAGCCCTTACTTTAATAAATTAACTTCAATCTGAATGCATCCACATTTTAATTTTTTTTGTTTGGTTTTGACTTAGAAAAAGACAACTTATTTGGGGCAAAAATGAAAGGTGTCATATGAAAAGATCTAACCTGAATGTGCATCATTTCTAATTTAAGTGTTATGGGCGATAATAAAGAAATGACACTCTCTTATTTTAGATAACCCTCGAGCAATTGAAGTGTTACTCTCTAAAGGTGCTCAAGTCAATGTGCAAAACTTTACTGGGTCACCCCTGCTTTTAGCCACTTTGCATGGCCACATATCTTGTATGAAAGTTTTGTTGGCTCACAATGCTGATGTACTTGACTCTTTCATTTTTCTCTTTCCTCAAATACATGTTATATTATCAGAAATTAAAATTGTTGCCTCAACCTAGCTAAAACTCTTGCC
This sequence comes from Carex parvula, assembly GCA_025461045.1. Taxonomy (NCBI): domain Eukaryota; kingdom Viridiplantae; phylum Streptophyta; class Magnoliopsida; order Poales; family Cyperaceae; genus Carex; species Carex parvula. The sequence continues at coordinate 431,059 of JAJGRW010001306.1, read as the reverse complement.
AATTTTAAAGAATGTAAAAACTTAGTTAAACCTGTATTACATTCACCAATTGAACTATTGTCTTGTCAGCCAAATGAGCTGTTATGCGGTGTCGTGACGCCTCTCCTTATTGCCCTGATGAATAACGAGAAATGTACATTTCATCCACCAAATCAAACAAAGGAAATTGTAGAACTTCTGATAAAGGTAAAAAATCTTGCTATTCTGACACCTGTATTTAGGAGCTGGAATCATCTTTTTTGTTCCAGTGTACTTCTGTAAACTACTAGTTTACTACTGCATCAATACTTCTAAGTTAGACCTAACATAGATTATGTTTATAACTTAACAAGAACCATATATCTTTTGGGTGTAAAAAATACTCAGCATTACAGGAGTACTCAAAACTTGGCAAGTTAGCCCAGATATTTTCATAATCAAGTCAACCAAATCTATTTATGATGAATTTTCTGTAAAATTGTAAGCCTACATTTCAGTTCACTTTGTTTTAATTTGTAAGTGTGGTCAGTTACTAAATGAAATTCACTTATCTGTCAAAATACGTAAATTGTGGGTTCTTAGTTGCAAATGTCGCAAATAATCTGATTATTTTGGTGGTAGTTGCAAAAATTAATGGAACTGAAACTATCCTCATTATTTGTATGTACTGTAAAATGTTAAGTGTTATTTGTCCAAAATTGTTTTTATCGTCATCAGCTGCAATGTTATATGTTTTTATTATCATATGTTCATTTTGAATATCGTAGGCTGGGGCTGATGTGAACAAGATACCGGTGTTAAGCTTGGCTTACCATTCCAAGGAGCTGATGGAGTACTTGTTGGAATCTGGAGCTGACCCCAATCTCCCTGACGAAGTGAGTTTACGTAAACAATATGTGATATTCCCCTTGCTGAAAGTGAGATATTGCATAGCTTATAGCCCTTAAAACTGGGATTATCACCATAGCTCATCTTTCTGTTGTTGTATTACATAGTAGATAAAGTACCTCGTCCCTCTCCGTTTATTCAAGTAATAGTGTGCTAGTTGTCTTTTGATTAAAAAAAGATGGAGAAAATAGAGTTTTTTTATTCATGCTTTGTCTGTAGGCTTATATGAGATATTTCTTATGTTTTTTTTAGGTTAGTTAATTGAGTAAATTATTTGAGGTAGTTTAAAGGATAAAAGATTTAAATCTCTTTTTTTATGACTAAATTGCAATACCATCAAGTATATATTGACTTTTCACATGGCTCGTGATTATACAATTAATTAAATTCAACAAATCTGCATGTCAATTAATTACCAACTTTCAACATGTGTTGCAGTCTGGAAGGTTACCAATAGAAGTAGCAGCAATGAGGGGTAAAATTGAGTTTGTGGAAATTCTCTTTCCTGTAACGTCTCCTATTGCAATGGTGCCAGATTGGAGCATTAAAGGCTTACTTAGTCATGTTACATCTGAAAAGTTTGAAATAGAGGTACATACTTCCTGTCTTTATGTTTAGATGAATGTTTTTATGTATAAGATTATTTTTTTAGCAACAATTTTGGGAACAATAACAAAATAACAATATAATAACTTTGCTAACTTACTTTTAATGGATCTAGCGGAAAGTTCTTTCCAAGAAGAGACTTGTGGATCTGAAACAGAAAATCAATGATATGCTATTCCAAAAGGAGTATCTTGCATCACTAGTCATTTGCAATTATGTAAGTAACAATTCTGACCTGTTGTTGGAAAAATAGTTTTCATTGAATAATTCTAAAGCAAGCTTTTTTTATTGTAGGCAATAGAGGAAGACCCTGAGAATGCAAGTGTCTACTATGCAAAGAGATGCCTCTGTTGGATGCATTTGGGAAATGTTGCGCGTAAAATAACCGGCTTCAAGTACATGGTCAATGCCAACATTGATGCTGATTCGTCCAAAATGTCAGAAGTCATTCACACGCTAGGCATGGAGCACTTTTCTGAAATGTAAGTTTAACTGTCTAGATGCACTCCGTATTGATACCGAACCGGACTTGTCCCATTGAAACTAAACAGTTACAATGTACGTATCACAGTTTCAGTCAGTTCACAATAATATAGCGGGCAACGACATCAATTATACTTTATGGTCACTAGAATAATAATTGACAAGCTACTGCAAAGTGTGCTGAATCCCCTATTCCAACAAAAAATCTGATAATTATTTATTTCTCATTTAGAGTTTTGAAGACACTTTGTAACATATTTGTTTGTGTTAAAAATAATGAAGAAATGGTGGATTGATCTCAGACACTCATCATTGATCAAGTTGTTCAGATTAAATCAATAATAGCACATGTTCTTTACTTTATTTAGAAAAAGGAAAAGTAGGTATAGCATCTGTACCAATCGGGTACCAATAGTAGGAATAGTACCAACGGTACAATAAATAGCCGTTAACCACACATGTAATATAAATAGCGAATATGATCACTGTAAAAAGATACATATGCAATAATAATATTTTCTCCTCAGACTTGATAATTTCAACAGTTTGGCTGTCCCTGTCGCCCTCCTTCATAGGCTTATTTTGAGATTTCCAGGTCTAAAGTTGATTTGAAAATTATTATGGTAATTAATATTATTTTTGTTGTTTTATTGTTGCAGGATATCGTTCCAAATGCTTTTGAAGTTATCGCTGGCTTGAGATTGGGTGCTAAAGATGTTAGGAATGAGTCCAGTAATATTTTGAACCTTTTTATTTTTTTTGCCATCTCTATGTCTTGAGAGGAACTCTTGTTGTTGGCAGTACTTAATGCTTACAAGTTGTCATACTTGTACGCTGTGACAAAGATGTTTTACTTGATGGTGCATTAATGAAGTATGTAGTTTTAATGCATGTGTTAACATTTGATAGGAATATATGCGACCAAGGCATATATTGTTTTTATAATTTGTTGGTATTAGAATTAGAACGTAGTTTGTTTCTTTTGTTTTCTAATCAATTGTTTCAACCTAACATGCATTTAGTTTGGACAAATGAAGTCTGGAATACTTGAGCTGGGTACTGCAATAAGGATTAAACTATTTGAGCTCGGTAGTACTAGCTATAACTATGGTATATATAGTTAATTGCAGAATTGAGAGCCTCTGTTTTTCTCGTGTGGAACTATGAACTATCATTGGTTTGTGATGTAACGAGACAAGACGAGAACATGAATAACACGGACCTACAGAAATATCGGTTTGTCAATGCAATGCAATGAAAGGAAAGTGGTGTTCGATGAAATCAATATATATTAACCTTTTAGGTTTTAGCTGCTGGCGATGATTCACCAGTACGGACTCATCTTATCTAAACCTTCCAATTAATTCATGAATATCATTTTAGAGACCAAGTAAAAGATAAAATATAATATTTGTGATGTTCAATAATAATTATATGCAATCTATAAATTTTGACAGTTTTAGAAGGGGGGGTAAATACAAAATTAAGGGGAGGGAATTTTTGGACCGAGTCCGTATCCTCTGAGATATCTGAAATTTTCAGTTTATCTAAAACCGGATTAAATAAATGTTTTGGTGCCTATTTGAAATGCATGTAAAAATTGATGCAGAAAGAATTTGAAGGATATGAAACAAGATATATATGTGGGGGATGTGAATTCCAGAGTTGGCTCGATCAAAAGGTTACTTTGGTCAATGTATGACAATCATCATTGCATTGCTTTAATGTTTCTTTTTCCTAAGCGGTCAAAGCTAGACAACCAAAAATAGTCAAAAATTAAGTTGTAGTACAAGACCAAGTTGCCGTGCATCCCCAATACCCAATAGCAGAGATCGATCGAGTAGCAATCATATATACTCGTACATATGAAGATACAACTAACTTTATATACACGGCAGTCGGCACGATTAATTAAATCCATAAAGAAATTAAACACAACTCCATATATATACTGTCAACGACTGCTACAAAATCCAACTATGTAGTGCACAAATAAAATACAAAAATCATTATCATTTTTCTTGTTTAGAGAGGTCCTTTATACTACCAATCACAATGCTGTGCACGCAAACATAATTTTCTACCTAATACATATATATTAGTGCAATAAATTAATGCTAAGTTTAACTACGCACATAATACCACTACTATTACAATCAATAAAACCTAGCTACTATGTACTATATATATTGATCTAACACACTAAAACCAAAAAGGCCAGTCAACCTGACATAAAACTAACTCTAATATGATCTTTCGATAATTTGATATGAACCACATTAAGATTCTTGCACTGAGATAATTCCAGTAACATATATAGAATTATCTATCATTAGTTTCTGAAAATTAGGTGATATTTTTTAAGAAACAATGCAACTGGACTGAAATTACAAATCATACACCATCCTCTAAGCTAGCCATATATAATTTCATTAGGCAATGGAATTCTCCTAGCTTTTGTAACTCTTCTTTCTGAGTATGCATATCACGATTAAGAGAGAGAAAAAAAAAATTTAGAACGTTTATGGTACCAAAAATGGCACAAGTTGAAATCAAAGATGCATATACATGTACCTTAAAATTTTGCCTATATATAATTTGAGCATTGTAATGGAAGAAAAGCAGTGAACATTGTCATCTAAATGAAGACGTCTTGATGGATGAAGTTTTGCATATAGGATGAAGGATTATTCGATTCAGTGCTTTTCAAAATGAGTTGTACCCCAGAAGAAAACGTGGTAATTCTTGACTCAACTGTGTCCCCATGGTGGCTTGATGGTACATTAATTCAGAGTTTCTTCATTGGGTGGAACTTCCAATGCGCAACGATGGAGAGACCAAGTATTTTAGATTCTGGCTGAAGATGCATGAAAATTTACCAGTAGCAGTTCTTCAATGATAGCTCTTCCAGTTTTGGACACCCTGCACAAAAAGTCTGGAGATACTTCTACTATTAAGTTTAGTTTTTATTAGATGTACGTAATCTTCTAATGTGGGGAAGATTAACAACCTCTGGTATTAATTAATTTTGGAAAATAATGATGCCAGAAACTTGTTCGCAAGCACATTGTCTCAGTGGATTTCCAAGCGAAAAGGCATGCAATCAATTCTTAAGAGGGGATTGAATCCTCCATGCATAGAGAAAACTCGAGCATTGTGCTTCATGGCATAGCAAACACAAGTTCAAACGAGGTGAGAGCATCTATCTTCATGTAATATTAGTGGAAATCTAACGAAGTATGTGTTCAAGAAAGATGCTTCACGACGGTCTAGTATGGTCTCAAAAATACCTTCTATATATTTCTTCAAAATATTGTGTTGATGTTCAACCCCAACCCCAAACTCATTTGGGTTGAAGTCGAGAGAAGGTAAGGAGGCTCAGAGTTTCACCCATCTTCTTTGCACGGCCTCTTTTGTTTCTAGAAAGGTCAAAATATGTTGGAGCATATCATCCGACAAATCACTTATCATGTCAGATTCCTCTTTCGACATGGATGCATGCTTGTTGGAGTTAAACATTGCTCAACCACTGCTAAAAATAATATAAGACAAATTCAGTTAACATACAACATCATAATGTAAGAATGGCAATAGGCCATGTTAATTGTTAAGGTTAAGTTATCAAAACTCAGGTCTGGCTTGGCTTCTTAATTATAGTAAGAATGGGGGCAGTCCGATGGACATCAGACCAGATGGCCGGTCGGAACTGTCTAATCTGCATCATGATTCGTGCGAACAACTTTAAGATGATTCATATGAAACCGACATCAGATTGAATTTGATCTAATTAACCACTCAGATCATCAGAATATATAGGGTCAGGTTTTAATAATGATAACTTCAATTTGAACAGTATGGAAAGATTTTCACATCAACTATAAAAGTTGTCATGAGAAGATTGAATGATACTGAGGCAGGCACACGAAAGATCCTGCACATTAATTAATGCATCATTTGACTTTATACTAAATTAGTTTGAAAATTTATAAATTTGACATGTAAACTCAACACTCGTGAAGTTGATCGGTTTCAATGGTTTGGATGTATCGTTTGAAGCCAATAGATTTTTGAATTAAGCTTACAAATTAAGAGACTTGGTGAGCTTAAGAACACCCTAGTTGTATTCATATATTAAAATGTGCTTGGAGATCAAATTTTATATATTTTTTTTAAATTTGTTTACTGTTTTTTTAGATAGGTACAAACTTATTATTTTTCAAAAGATTGTTGACCATAAAAAACAACAATTTTATACCAACTTTTTTTAAGAAAAAGCAAAAAAAAAAAAAAATGTTATAAGTTGGATCATTGAAGAATACATATTTGATCCATAACTCGGTTTTGGAGGATGGGGATTCAAAAAGCTCTGCCCTTCCCCTCCCTTGAGTAATAATTAACGATTTAAAAGAAAATTGAGCTTAATTACAACGTAATTAGAAAATACATCTGCTGCTTCTGGCCGTACAATCAACTAACAATTAATCTTAGTTAATCTTTTTAGTCTGTGTCAGAAAAAAATGACCAGAACCAAAATATTTGATTTCAATCGTCATTCCTAGAAATATTCATCTCCTTTTTGAACGAAATGAGTCTAATATTGATAACCTACTAGCATTTTTTTAGTTTCTATCTCGAAATTTTCTAAAATAAGATTTCTAAGTTAACAAACTGTATTGCAAAATTTAAGTTTGATCAAACTTTAGCGTATAGTATTACAAATTTGCAATTGCGGTATGTGTAAATATTGTACACAGTAATACAGTAGCATCATCGCATCCCTCCCTGTTTCTTATAATGCTAGATGAGCAAAAGAAAAATATATGTTCAATTCTTATAACTCGGGATAAGAAGTTAAGGACAGTGCTACTTGAAGAGAGCGAGAAAGAAAAAAATTATCCAAGAGAGAGATAGGCATGTAATCATTACTTTTTTTTGGTGCATGCAAAGTCTATATATATCAGTCAATGTGAAAAATAGATATGCAAATTAAATTTTGAAAATCAACGAGTCACATCATATATATGGTAAAAATAATTCTATCGTTCATTTTTTTTTGTGCATGCAAAGTCTACATCAGTCAATGTGAAAAGTGGATATGCAAATTTTGGAAATCAACGAGTCACATCATATGGTAAAAATAATTCTATCATTACAACTCGTCATTTAGATACAATAAGAATGTATTCAGAAATAACTTCTTTTACTAAAAAAAATTCTGTTGGTTCTATAATATTATAGGGTACTAAACTATTAATATTATTATCAAACAAACACAAAGTTTGCAATTTCATGAATAGTGGTAAAATAGTTTTGAATAGGGGATGCACAGTTTGTATTTTAATTTTCTACTACTAATTTCCATTTTCCTATGTGAATAAGGATATTATGTGAGTTAGCACGGTACTGAGTTCTATATATGAAGCGAGTGACTGATTATAAAATAAAGAACGCATTGTTTGTGCAGCTCGTCAGAAATAATTTTTAAAAATATTATTCAAGATAATAATAATAATAATAATAATAATAATAATAATATTAATAATAGGTTTTAAATTAATTATCACCCAAATAAAAGGTATATGTGGGTTATCATCGTGAATAAAATTGACAAAGATGATTTATGGTGATAATATTAATAATAGGTTTTAAATTAATTCAAATAAGATTAAAAGTAAAAAAAAAAACACAGTTTTATATGTATGCTGGAGAATATATAAATAGCAAATTCAGAAATGATGTAAAACTTGAGTACCGTTTGAAGATGCAACGATGACTACTATTTTTTTTTAAGTAAACATTGTTTTTTAAGTTATTTTGAGAATAAAATGAGGGTTGAAGTGTTGGAATCACATTAAATTTTGAACATGTTTTTCAATATCTTAGTCAATTATGCGATACATGCTTTTCAAATTATCTCAAAATATCATTCATTTTAGATTGTTAAGAATTCAAATCACTTAATAATACAACTTTTTCATGTCGTAAATAAAATAACTAATTAACCGGTAGATTACCAGAAAACCAAAATAATACAACTTTTTCATGTCGTCAATGACGTGTCCCGTTAAAGGCTTTAAAGTTTAAAGTGATGAGAGATTGAGAGGAGTGCAAAATTAAATAGAATCATATAACGACTTGTTTTTTTAGGAGTGTTTTTTTGGTTAGTCGGTTGAAACTGAATTAAAATAGTTAAATTGAAATTTTCTTTAATTTTCAAAAAATATAACTGAACTAATTGAATTAAACTTATTATTACAATCAAACCAATATAATTAAAATATATTTCGATTTGTTCGATTAAACCGGAATAAGAGATTTATCATAAAAATAAAAATAAAATCTAAATGAAACTGCACTCTATATATAAGTTTCCAGAAAGTACACAGTGATGTGTATTGATAAGTCTAAAAAGAACTTTCTGCTCTAATTGGTGTCAATTTTAGCAAGTTGTGTGCTCTGCTACTGGAATTTCCAATGGATGTCTCTTTTTTCAAATTGCATGCTGTAACTATAATTATTCTTTTCAAATTTATAATATATTGTAAATCATTATAGCAAAGTAGGGCTGCGCAAAATTGCTCGAACTCGCAACTCGCTCGTAACTCGCTCATTTACAACTCGAGTTAGTTCTAACTCGAGTTGGCTGACTCGTTTAATAAATGAGCTGAGTTTGAGCTGACCCCAACTCGCTCATTTATAACTCGAGTTACATAAAGTTACACAGTTTGGACACAAAAAATCTCAGAATAACCAAAACCAAACCCAAACTCGGCTCAAACTCGGCTCAAACTCAGCTCAAACTCGTTTATAACTTGTGTTGTATTGATTTAACTGGTTAAACGAGTTGTGAGCCAACTCGAGTTGATAATGAGCTGAGTTCGAGTTGGCTCTACAGCTTGTTATTACCATCCCAACTCGAGTTGACTCGCTCATTTATTTAATGAGCTGAGTTCGAGTTGGAGGTAACTCGCTCAAACTCGGCTCATTTACAGCCCTATAGCAAAGTATACTATTTGAATTTAACTTATCTATTTTGATCGCACTTAGCGAATCTGAAAATCTATTACTGTTGTATTGTACAGTAATTGACCCAAAATTTTTATTTATAGCATAAACACTCTAGTTTTGAGAAAATTAGACATTTACTCAGGCCGCTCAATGCCGCTGCAGCCTCAAAGACTGGAGGTCGCCCAATGCCACTGCAACGCCAATCTAGGGACCGCTCAATGGCCTTGCCCCTAGGGCCGCCCAACACTCTGCAGTCTCCTGTGAGCGCTATATATAGGGGCCGCTGAAACTCATTTTATTATCCATTTTATTATCCATTCAAGCATCATTTTGATCCATTCTAGCTCGGGTAAGTTTTTTTCTTCTTTTCTAGTTTTTTAGGGTAGTCATTAGGTTTAGGGTAGATTTAGGTTTAGGGTTTAAGATTGAGGGTTTAGATTTAAATATTAATTTGTACGGTTTAGGCTTTAGAACCAAAATTTAAATAGAATAGTACCAAAATTTAAATGGAATATGACCAAAATTAATTGTTTGAGCACCAAAATTAAATTAGACCAATACCAAAATGTAATTAGGTTTATTTTACCAAAATTAAATTGTTTAGTACCAAATAAGGATTTAGAATAGTACCAAAATTTAATTAGTATCAAAATTAGATTTTATTAGTACCAATGTCGATTAAATTAGTACCAATTTTAAATTACACTTAAGGTACCAAAATGGCAACACATTTAACTAGAATTTTTATCATATTTGACCAAAATTGATACCAATATTAATAGCAAAAAATTATCAAATACAGCATGGCATCTAGTAGAGGTACACAACATGACCCTATCACCACTCCGTACGAGATGTCCCAGTACGTCGACAGGGCATTGGCAGATGTTCCGGGTATCCGGAGTCGCACTGACAGGATATGCCTACTCAGGATGCCGAGGTATAATTGTAATTAAAATACATAACTGTGATTTTTTTTTTTCAAAATTCTTGATTAACTAATTTGTAAGTTACTGCAGAGTGAAGAGGAGGAGCCACTGTTTTACAACATCTCAGCTGATTTTGGCACCGAGGGAGATGGGCTGTATTCTCAGAATTACAGTCCGACTCAGACAATCTGACTCAGAAAATTTTGGTTTAATTTTTTTTTGTTAGGTTTTGATTACAGTCCGACTAAGACAATCTGACTCGCACTGGCAGGCTATGTCTGAACATAACTGGAGTGTTTGGTTTTTTTTTTTTTTTGTTATGCTATAAATAAAAATTTCGGGTAATTAACTCTAACAATCTGAAAAAGAAACCATCGATTACACTTAAGCATGAATTCGAATTATACAGAGTTTGGTCGATTTGGTCTTCTCAATTTTGAAAAATCTAAGCTTTCATTTTTTTTTCAAAAAAACTAAACAAATCAAAGTAATTTAAAAATTCAACCGAATAGATCCATTTAAATAGATTCATTAAACAGAGAAATCGAACCATTTAATTCTAATTTTTCAGCTTGGTTGAAAGCCAGAATAAAACGGACCCAATGAACAACTCTACTCTACGGGAGCAGCTTGGGTCCGATGCCCATCGGACCACTTTTGGGTTCGAGGCTCGACAACCGTCCGATATGCTTTAAAATTCGTGCGCATGCAAATTAAAGCAGACGCGAAAGTTCTGGAGGGAATCTTAAAGCAGATCGGACGGTCGTCGAGCCCATCGAACCCACTTTGGGTATGATGGGCATCGGACCCAAGCTGCTCCCCTACTCTACTAGTTACTTTTTAGCAGCGTAAGACGTAAAAGTATGTAAAAAGAATCGGTGCATTAAGTATTAAGCATAAGACCTAGTGGTTTGACACTGCCCGGGGGGGCTGCCCGAACCCGGTCCGCCCATGCCCGGTGCCCGGGGTACCCGTACCCGAGCGCGGGTATACCCGGGTAAACGGGTACACGGGTACGGGTCTCAAACAGGCAGGTCCTCTATTTTTGGAAAAAACCCAGATGTACCCGTACCCGCCGTATCCGTTCCGGAACCCGAATACCCGTGTACCCGAACCCGCCCCGGGTGTACCCGCACCCGTTTACCCGAACCCGTGCACCTGTGTACCCGGACTCGTTTACCCGCTACCCGAAAACCTATTTTTTTCAAAAAAATTTCCCTCCCCCAAAATAGTAATTGGTTCAAATCAATCAAACCGGGTGGGTCCCACTTGTCATTTCAAAAAATTTCAAAATTTTTAAAGTAATTGATTTAAGATATTTTTTATTTATATTTTATTTAACCTATTAAAAATAAATGAACGTTTAGAAAATATATTATCAATTTAAAATGAACGTTTACAAAATATATTATCAATTTAAAATGTAAACTACAAATTTCGAGATATAAATAAATTATGAAACTATATAATTAGAATGCCGACATTTTTATTAATATCCAAAGTTTAATACAAATTATTAATTATGTTGAATATTAATATCCAAAGTTATATTACTTCTTTTGATATATAATTAGCATATTTATACTAAAATACGCTAGATTAATTGAAATTATGTTGAATAACACTATATTATGTTAAATTACGCTAAATTACATTACATTACGCTAAAATACGGTAAATTACGCTAAATTACAAATGAATAGGGAGGATATTTTTCACTGAAAAGGCGAAAAACGGCGATGAAACTTCAAACGGTCATAAAACGGCGCTCGAGTGTCCGATTTCAGCAAATGACCACTTTTCGGAAAGCTTGCGAAAATGCGCATGCGTCCGTGCTAGCTATGCTAGCTATGCTAGATTTCGAAATTCAGAATCGCCAAAAAACAAAGGAAAGAGCCTCAAAACTTGAGTTGAAGTTTCCGATTAAGATTTTCATTTCTATCATTCAATCCAAGTAGCTCAGTAAATTAGTTACATAATGAACTTGCAGATTACCAATTTTTACTATTTTTGGAATTTTTTTCTATTTTTTATGATTCATGAAAGATGAGCAAAATCAGTCTACTATAGCGTAATTTTCTGTAGTTTAGTGTTTTTTTACCGTATTTCAGCATAATTAGCGAAGTTATTGTAATTTAACGTAATTTAGTATAATTGAACATAATTTATTGTAATATAGTGTAATTCAACATAATTTCAAGTAATCTAGCGTATTTTAGTATAAATATGCTAATTATACATCAAAAGAAGTAGTATAACAAATAATTTAAACAAAAATTTCAAATTTTCAGAGTTAGGTTTCAATATTTTGTTCTTCATAGTCTCTCTCTAAAAAAAAAATGGAGTAAGCCGGCCAGAAAATGGCCGGTTTACCTAAGCCGTCCATTTTCTGGCCGGCTTGGGTATTTTTAGCGAAAGTTTGGAAATCTGGGCATAATTAATAATTTGTATTAAACTTTGGATATTAATAAAAATGTCGGATTAGAATGAGAGTTTGAAAATAAAATAAAATTACTTGTGTAAAGAAATAAATAATTAGACTTGTACTTAGCCGAATAAATATACAAATTTTCGCACAAATAATTTTTATATATAAGTTACAAATTTTATTTATTTAGAAATTATAAAGATGTGACTTGATAATTTTATGTATATATATATATCAAATATTGAACTATTTAGATTTTAAAAGTCGAATTATAAACACGTGACGTAATAATATTCGTACGACACTGTAAAAAAATAAGAAAAAAAAACAGAAAACAAAACAGCAAAAAAAAAAAAAAACCCGTCTACCCGTCTACCCGTCTACCCGGGAACCCGAGACGGGCACGGGTTTGAAACGGGCAGGGCAGACTTTTTCAAAAAAAAATCCGTCTACCCGTGCCCGTTGTACCCGTACCCGTTGTGCCCGCTACCCGTCCCGGGTTTTGCCCTGCCCGGCCCGAGGTACCCGAGAGCAAACCATTAATATTAAGACCTATGTCCTTTTGTATTTGGTGTACCATAAACAGACAATTGAACATTCCATTCCATTCCATTCCTATGCTATAAAGTCGGTGCGACGGTGCGTGCATAAATCAAATATCACGTTTTAAAACTAATTCGTACACCATGTCCAGTCAATTGACATGTTTTCTCTAAAACTCAAAGTCTCTTGTTTTGTCTCACTCTTACTTTTTTTTTTTCTGTGCTTCTCAGGTAAGTCTTTTCTCTGTGCTGAAATATTAATAGAAAGAAAAAGAAACATAACAATAGCGAAACAAAGAAATTCTTCAGGTATACTATGATCTCTCTCTCACTTTGCATTACAATTTAGCTATATAAAGCTCAGGAATTATGAAGACAGATGTATATTAATTAAGGAACTTGGAGAGAATTAATTAATTGATTGATTTAACTAGCTAGTAATATATTACGAAGGTTTGTATAATAGTTAATGTAACTTACAGGGTTTTATGTGCAAAAAATCAATCATTAATAAACCGGAAACCCCAAAATAGCACTTTTTGTTAGTAGTGTCGTAAGTTCCGTCTGCCCTTCTTTTCCAATTTCAATTGCGAGAAAGTCGAAATCATTTTTTATAACCAAACATGCTCTTTAGAGGGAATACGTATTTCCTCTAAACATTTGATTAGTTAATTAATTAAGTACTACGATGTTCGATGTTAGTTGATGAAATAATTAATGTAGTCCTAACTCCTAAGGGTTACTTGCCAAAGAAATAATAATTAATTAATGAGTAGTTCTGCCATGGACCACATTTTTCCTGGATACTTTCGTTGAAATCAATCGCAGCCTTTCATTCTATTAAGGGTAAATTTGGAATTGCATTTCTCCGTTTATATCTCCGTTAGCTCTTTTCTTCTCTGTTAATTCATTTTCCCTTCCACACGAGTCGCGGCTTCGACCCATACCATCAACATGTTGGCAGAGGCTGCCAAAGATGTTGATCGGAGAACTCTCTCTGCACTCAATCTTTCTCTTTCTCAGCACACCATCAACATCTCTTCCTAACAATTAGTCCTCCCACATACTGGCTGGTACCAGTCGGGCACCACACAGAAACCATCTTTTCTCGGAAAAGGCAGTGCGACTTGTAGGAGCCGATGCTTGACGTTCATATAAATAAATAATTTCAACGACAACTCGAGAAGCAAAGGACATGGTAAGTTATAAAAAAATTAATAAATTGAAATTTCATCAAATACTATGGCAATTTGAAATTGATTGCATCCTCAATTATCCTAATATCCTCTACCTACGCGATGCTCACCACTTTCCAAAAGATGTTCCCTAAGTATTTGATGTACATGTACCAATTGAAAGTTTTGCTTCTAATAAGTAGGTTGTTTCTTACTGCCGAAATTTTTTAAGTTAGCATAGTTTAAAAGAAAATAAAAATAAAAAAACTATTGTTTTTAGAAATTTGAAATCTACCACGGACGCAGAATGATTTTGCGGACTCAAATACTGGAGACCGCACAAGCGTTCTGCGGCCCCATTTTTTTTTTTTTTGGGTCTTTTATCTAGCACCACGTGGGGATGCATGCCCCGTATGAGAGATTTCAAAGTTTTTTGGTTTTTTAATAATTTTTTTTTGTTCTAGGAATGTGTGCCCCTTTTATGAGATATCTCAAAGTTTGAAAAAAAAAAAAAATAATATATGGGGCCACAGAATGCATGTGCGGTCCCTAGCATTTGGAGCCGTGAATCATTCTGCGGCCGTGTTAGATTTCGAATTTTTCAAAAAAGATAGTTTTTTTGGTTTATTTTTTTTAAACAATGATAGTTTTAAAAATTTCGGTTCTTATTGATTAGGCGTTTTGGACTCATTGACTGTGTACTATTTTATCTAGAGACAACAATGATTATATATACAAAATTACAAACTAAATATAATAATTCATCACAACTAAGTGCTGCCTAGTAGCCGTGATAGCTAGACCCCACAATTAATCATGCTAAGGAGCTGAGCGTTATCAGATTCTATTGGAACTTGACAATCTAGAGCAGACAAGGCTGATTCCAGAAAAGGGGCAGGATTAGCATTTTTCTTTTTTTGCTTCTTAACCTTATGTTGACTGTTTGTTCACAACAGTTATTTTGATTTGTATTTTGTTAGCATTTATGGGTCTAGTTACAATTTGAAGGGATTCTACATATTGAAGAGTTAGTAGCAATTTAGTTAGATTTGTTGGTAAAGATTGGTACTAGCATGGTACATGGTTGTCTTGTATGTTAATTGTTATAGTCTTATATATTGGCACTATAATGTACCCCTTTATTGTAGTTAATAGCAGTTTTGACCTTTTTCCACTGTTTGAGCATGGCCTTAATTTTTTTTTATTTGGGTAATGTGCTACTTCCTCAAGTTGTTCAAGTTGTACTCTCTGCAGATCCATACAGAAGTCCAGTTATCAATACCAACCAGTGCAAACCAAATCATACCAGTCGGTACAAGTGACAACTTGCATAAACTACCAAACCAGCTCAATATCTAAATATGCATGTTATGGCATTTGAATGCCTGAACTAAGGTTAATAATGCATGCAATGGCATTTTGAATTGCCTGAACTAAAATTTAATGGATTGCGTAGACACAAATTAATGGATGATTCTAGTTGATTACGTAGACAGACATTGGGTAGTGCTGATTGGTGTCTATTCTGTGTTATCTATGATATTTGGGGATAAAACATCAATAGACACAATAATGGCAATATTAATATTACCAAAGTGCAGTCACAAAGTTGACCTGCGAAGACTAAGCAGTTGATTCTTGAAATAATTTTCTTTAATAAACCAACCAGGAACATAGAAATTATAAATGAAAAACTAATTGTTGTTAAAGAACAGAGAAAATTATTAATTGCAAGCTCCAAACTAACTATAAGTAATTCTAGCGCCAGCTGAGTAGCAATGTATGTCTTGTCAGTCAACGGTCAATACCACTAGTAGCACCAATGCTGGTACTGTACTGGTGATACCATAACAGGTTTGAAAACCAAAACTCAACTTCACTTGGTTTCTTAGAACGGGTGTTGCCGGCCATTGTAATACACAAAATACCGCCTCATCAGACCTTTTCCAACCCTATCCTTTCCTTCAGTCCTACGCCGACATATTGAGAACATGCACCTCTTGGAAAACTGGTTGTGAACTCAATTAAGCTACATCATGAGTCACAAACTATTGGCCAATGTATGGCACGATAGAGGCATCTAGGGAGAGGTGTTAATCCATCTCGTTAGGTGACTCATCGGTCGTTTTTGAGAGGGATTGTTGTTCTGAGATGGGCTCACTTAGATGGATATCATTGCCTTTGTTTTGCTGACATGCTTTCTTTTTCTTTTACTATTGCATTGTGGCCTACAGATGGAAGAGACTTCACCTGTTAAACAAATCAAATAAAATAAAGTTAAATTTGTGAACTTCACCTGGACTTCATATCGAACATCTGATGTGCATGAGATAAAAGCACATGTTTATGCATAAAAGTACTTATTTTGTTCCTTGAGTTACCATTAATTATTGATTAAGCATTTGTGCATCACATGCAGTACAAAATGTTAGCGTTACAAAATTAAGAATAGATGCTTTGATTGGTATACAGTAAACTGAAATTTAACTACCACAAACTATTACCAGTCTTCACTATTGCGAAAAGCTCCCACTTTACAGCCTCCTCTCCAAGGCGTCCCATGTATCAAGTATACTGTCAGGCTGCCTTCCCTTTCGGCAAACATGATCCAGCAATAGAGCGAGCTCCATGGAGATTTCGCTTCTTCTGGAAGCCCTTGACGGAGTAGAAAGGCGTTGGTGAAGATGTGGAGTGATTTCCGGTGGAAGAAGCCGCGACGTGACGCTCGCGAAGGAGGCGGAGGAGAGAACACTTTAGAGGCGGAGGCGGTGATAACCTTTTAGAGAATGAGCGACTTATATGACTATTCTACCCTTCCGATAAAATTTTCTGTTAAATTTAACAGAGAATTTTGATTCTTACTTATATATCTGAACCGTTTGATCGTGAATAAATGGACGGTCCAAATTTTTTGTGGTCCATTCCAGAATTTGCCTTAATTAATGTAGTGGTGAGGAAAGATATTTTGGAGATTCTTGAAAGCTTCTTATTTTTCAGGAAATAATAAAGGTGATTGGTCGTTGTAATTTACGAAGGGTTGTGTAATAGTTAACGTATCTTACAGGGTTTTATGTGTAAAAAATCAATGATTAATAAAGTGGAAACTCCAAAATAAGACTTTTTCCGTCTGCCCTCCTTTTCCAATTCAATTGCGCCAAAGTCGAAACTTTCTCTTTCAAGGGTTTAAGAACTTTCTCTCTCAAGAGGCTTAGTAGAAATCGAGAAGGTCAAGGATTTAGTAGAAGCCGCAAAAGAAAAAGAAAAAGAAAAAGAAAAGATTTGTGCTTTCGCCTCTCTCTCTCTCTCTCTCACAGGGAAGGTTTTAGGGTTTAGGTAATTTTCTTTTTCCCTATATTTCCCTTATCAATGTTTCTTTGTCTTGACTTTAAATTATAATAACTTAGGGTTTTTCCTATTTTTTTTTTTCCCTGTTTTCCATCTTTAGATTCAGCGCTTAGCATTTTCTTCTTTAAGTGACGGTATTAATGTATTATAATGCAGTGTAAATAGGGTTTAAGTGAAAAAGGTGTAAATAGGGTGTTTATGGGCATTTTTGAAAAATATCCACAGGAGACTTTTAACATTTCATTCTTTTTAGGATACTAAAATAGTTCTTGATTGCATTTCATGATTCAGATTTGCTAAAAGGGAGAGAAAACCATGGCTGAAAAAGGAGAGGAAAGAGAGCATCCTAAACCTAGCCTACGAGAGATCCTAACTTCAACAGAAGGAGCTCAACGTCAGAACAACAACAACAGGGGGAACCAGTCTGACAAGCGGGGCCAGTCTCTGAATGATGAAGCCAAGCGTAAATCTGATGGGTGGGGCATGTCTTCTGGTAAAAAAGAATCCGATCCTCTCTCGTGGAACCAGTCTAGGAGGATGTCTTCTAGCCACAGGTTCATAATTTTTTATGGTTTTATGTTCTGTGTGGTAACTATAACTTAATTACTAACATGAAGCACTAACCAACTTGTGAATTTTGTTTTTGGTAGAAATGTTTGAAGAAGTTCTACAAGACATGGAGGTGATTTGAGGCAACTTCTTAACAGAGTGATAAACTGGATAGAAGAGTCTCTATCTCCTCCACACTGCATTCAAGATAGTTTTTATTACGAGTGTTTTTGCAAATTTCACCTTAGGTACTTCCGACGATATAGAGAACCTTACTGTGATCTTAGGAGGGTTTCATGGAGCAATGGCAAGAAGCTAGCTGCTACATATCCTAGACGCTTGACTCTATGTTCTGGAAGAGAAGGTTTCCGACTTGACTGGTATGATGCTAATCAGAAGGAATATGATGGGTGGGGTCAAAACTATTCACCAATAAAAAAATCACGATCAAGGTCTTTGACCCGTAGCTCTCAAGCCGCAGTTGGCACCAACAATAACAACAAGGAGACTGATAGTTGGGGCACAGCTCTTGATCAAACTTGCGCTGATGCATGGAATCAACCTAGTTCCAACCTTTCACCTTATCTTGGTCTGAAGTATCCATATTACTATTCCCCATTGGTAAGCACCTCTTGTTCTGGAGGAACTCATGCAAATATGCAACCTATATCATCCCCATATGCAATTGTGGGGACTCAACTCCCGAGGTTGTCTTCTGTCAATCCAGTATCCTCAACTCCCGAGGTCCCTAAACTCGGGCAGTCACAACCAAATCAAAATCTTGTTGTGGCAACTGGAACTGCAGCAGTAGAGAAAACAGATGCGATCGATAATCACAGCCTCCGATGGGCACTGCTAGGTTTTGCGAAGCCAAAGCTGAATCCATTGTGGTTAAATCAGCACTTGAACGATGCTAATTACCAGCAAATACTTTATAAATTTGTGAATAATGTCACTCGATCCCTTGGAACTTGTGCCCCAAAGACCTGCGTGGACAGCTGCAAGTTCGTTAAAAAAGAAAATGACAGTCTGAGCAAATGTCTACAGGTTTGTATTAGTTCTTCTCTCTTTTGATTAAGTAATTATTTTCCTGCTGCTTTGGATTTTTTTTTCTTAAAAAACTTATGTCAAGTTTGCAGCTTGTTCATCATATAATGTCTAATACTTTCCTTTTACAGATGTACCTGGGAAGGTTTGTGACCGAGGATGTCATGATGAATATTTAAGAGACTTTTCAACTGTATGAAATTTTGTGTTTTTGTGATGTTAATCAGTTTACATATGTTTCATATGCAATATGTTGATATCATCTAAAGAAGGATATTGTTAAGGACTTTTCAATGGAGTTTAAAGTAGATTTGGTAGGTACAGAAGAAATAAAAAGGGAATATTTCAGACTCACTGTGTTTTTTGTTTGTTTATGCAGGTAATTTACGTGAGAAGGGACTGAAGAATTATCAAGAATTATGGGCTTTTCTGCAAGATTTATATATCAAACATCACATTTCTTAATTCTTATCCTTTTCCAAATTAATTGGCTGAGCCAAGAACTCCATTCCTGGCTCCCTCATTGTGTGATACTGATGCTATTCTTATTATATCTAAGCTTGTATTTATGTAGGACAGTTTATTGCATATATCGCTGAACTGATAAATTTGTGTATTAGTTATCTCATGTCTGTGTAGTATTGCGTGCCAGACTGCCAGCCATTACAAATCAGAACTCAGTACTGATTAAATTTTCTCTGTCTATAAAATATTTGTTTCATAGTTGTCCTTTAATATTGTTGTTTGGTCATTGTTGGTTGTTGTATAACCAGAATCAAGCCATCGTTCTCTGGATTTTGTCATCTATATGGAAATGAATTTCGGCTTCATATTTAATTTTTTTTACATTTGACAGACGTTTAAACTTAAATTAATAAGAGTCTTATTCATGATATGATCCTTAATATCTAAATGTATAGCTAAATAACTACAGAAATCCACATTGATGATGATGAAATCTTCACCGTCTTGAACTGTCTCCTAATTGTAATCCTTCCTGACCAGCATTCCAATTATGGAATATTCTTATAAAACATCCTTTATTATTCTTATTTATTATAAAACTGTCCCCTGTAATTCTTGTTTCTGAAGCCAATAAAAAATCATTTGTTTTTTTTGCAATTTATCAAAACGCAGTTTCAATTGTAGTTCAAAATATTGTACTATTTATTTCGATCTTCAAAATTTGAAAACATTGCATGAAATTTGTAGTTCAAAATATAAAGAAAAATATCAAAACATGCCTCATTTGTCGTTCCGAAGATAGAACGAATTTCACTGCTTTCCAGATATGAATTACAAATCTAATTTCACAATTTGAGACTTTCTATTTTTTTATATATATTTTATATAGGAGTATAAATGGGTAAATGGATTCCATAAATTCTACTGGCCCGATTCTCAGTTCTCACCCTGTTTATAATAGTAGTATATCTATCTAGGTCTAATTGCTCCATTGTTGTAAGAAAGCCAAGCCAGGCTTGAGTTTTGAGAACCTAACTTAACAATTAACATGAACTGTTGCCATTCTGACATTTGAGTTGTTGTTCAATAACTGAATTTGTCTTAAATAATTTTGAGCAGAGTGGATGAGCAATGCGTAACTCTAACAAGCACATGCATCCATTTCCAAGGAAGTGTCTTCTACGAAAAAGGTGGGTGATCCATTTTAAATGCGGCTATGAATTTAGTATTTAATTATTTCATGATGTCATTCTGATTCGGTTTGGGAACCTGTTGCATGTATATCCTAATTTAGATGTCTCATTTCATTATTTTGCATGCTTTAGCATGAAATTATGAGCAAGAATAGGTTTGCTTTGCTGACGAGAAAGTTAAAGCCTTAAGGGCCTGTTCGTTTGTCATGGGATTGTGCGGGATGAGATTTGACGGGTTCGGAAACCAACTTTTTTATTTGCGGGAACCCATACTCATAGTATGTACGGGAATAATTATGGGAATGTATTAAATGAGTGTTCGGTTGTACCGTGAGAATAGTTGTGGGAAATTCTTATTTTCTTTCTAAAATTGATGATATCAATAAAATAATTATTAGTTAAATCAAATTAAATCAAATAAACAATAGCATAACAATACTTGTACCGTAAGCTTGTTATCCGATCACCGAATTTTTTTATAAATAAAAAATAAAAAAATAAGAAAATAACAATTAAATAAAATAAAATAGATTAAACAATAACATACATTACTTATTAATTATTATATTATAAAATATAAATATTTTTATAATTAAATAAGAAGTATTTAATGAAATGGGAATAAATAAATTAAGAATATTTATAAACAATTAAGAAAACATAAACATTTATAAAAATTTATAAAAAATAAATAAATTTTTATAAAAGGCAGGGAGTTGGAGTTATGAGACATAGAGCAAGAACGTCTCAATAAAAATAAAAAGAAGCAATCCGGATCATACCACTAGCTTAGTCCCACAATGGTAATGTAAAAAAACAATAGCTCTTTATATATATTGCACCTCATGCTAGCGTGAAGGAGAGAGTTGGAAGGAGAGAGAATGTGTCAGTGAGCTGTAAAAAAATCAGTTATAGGCAGAATGTGAGGAGAGAGATAGGTTGGGATAAAAAAAATGAGGTCCAACTTCGTTTTTTTTTCCCCAGATAATTGCACTAAATTGAGTAAGGTGGGGAATAACCCACAGGAACATTTAGGGAAAAAATTGTGCTGCCGAACGCCTTCAAAGAATTAACATCCCATTAAACCCAAACCCATATAATTCCCACAAAAAAATGTGCAGCCGAACAGGGCCTAAAGGTGGACAAGCATTTAGGAAAAGAGAGTATTTGCAACCATACCCTTCTATAGTGCAGTGAGTTTGCTATATTTATTTTAAAAAAAAAAAATACTGATAGCTTACTTTCTTCTGAGATTAGAAAATTAGAAAACGGGTTTATGTCGATAATCTTTGATCGTTTAGAGGGCATTGCTTTCATGTTACTAAAGGTTACTCAAGATTCAATATTAAAAATTAGGATTGCACCTTTTTATTTCCTTGTTCTTATTGCTTATAATGTCAGTGCCAGTGCTACTGTTGCATAACTATACTAGAGAAGGATATACTTTGTCTGGCAGAACCCATACGATAGAATACTAGAGAAGGATTGTTTGTTTGATGCACATAACAAAGTAAAGCTTCCGTTAGAAAGGCACAAAACAATTACAATAGTAGTGTGTTTCACAGGTGTTTTGGATGGCTTTGAATAGAAACAGAGTAACATAAGTCAATCATCAGCCCAACGGTGAAAGGAAAAGCCCATATAAAATAAATTACATATGTTTCTGTACCTCTTTCGTGTTATTCATCATTTGGTCTCCTTCCATCACAAACCCTTGATAGTTCCCCCAGAAAAAAAACAGAGACCCCCAAATATCACTGATTCATATAATATTGAAAAAAAAAAAAACAGAGATCCACAAATAACAGTGCGGAATAGAGGCCAGGCTTAATATGCAAATTACTTTGTTCAACTCTTTTGAGTCCTTATAGGATCTTCATGTTGCAGTAAATTTAACCTTTATTTTTTGCAATTAACTAAACCATTGTGCTACCAAAGCACCGTAATTCAATCCTTACTGCACCAAGCTCAACTATTCCAGACTTGATTTTGTCCAAACTAAATGTTAGGTTGAAACAATTGATTTCAAAACAAAAGAAATAAAGAAAATACAACCCAATTTGCATCCCAACAAAATGTTAACAGGTGCATCAAGACTACATACTTCATTAACGCAACATGAAGTAAAACATCTTCATCACAGGGTACAAGTATCACAACTAGTAAGCATTAAGTACTGCCAACAACAAGAGTTCCTCTCAAGACAGAGAGATAGCAAAATAAGAAGGTTAGAAATATTACTGGACTCAATATTCCTAACATCTTTAGCATCCAATCTCAAGCCAACGATAACTTCAAAAGCATCTGGAACGATAGCCTGTAATAATAAAACAAAATTTAATATTAACTACCATAATGCTTTCCAAATCACCTTTATCATGGAAATCTTGAAATAAGGATATCAAAAGAATGTGAAAGTAGCAGCCAAACAACTATGTTACAAAGTGTCTTCAAAATTCTAAATGAGAAATAAAAAATAATCAAATTTCTGTTGGAAGAGGGAATTGGGCACAATTTGCAGTGGCTTGACAATGATTAGTTCCAGTGACCATAAAGTATAATTGAAGCCGTTGCATGCTATTATTACATTTGTAACTGTTTGAGTTCCGAAGGGCTAAGTCTGGTTAGGTATCAAAATGGAGAGCATCTAGACTTACATTTGAGACAAGTGCTCCTTGCCTGAGCGTGGTGAATAACTTCTGGTATTTTGGACAAATCAGCATCAGTGGTGGCATTGAACTGTACATGAAGCCAGTCAGTTCTCGCAGAGCATTGCCCAAGATGCATCCAACAGAGGCATCTCTTTGCATAGGAGACACTTGCATTCTCTGGTCTTCCTCTATTGCCTACAACCAAATCAGCTTCAATGCTTAGACAATTAGTCATGAAAATTATTTTCCAACAACAGGTCAGAAGTGTATCTTACATAATTACAGAGGACTATTACTGCAAGATACTCTTTCTGGAACAACATTATCTTTGATTTTTCTGTTTCAGATCCACAAGTCTCTTCTTGGAAAAGAACTTTCCGCTAGATCCATCAAAAGTAAGTCAGCAAAGCTAATACATTGTTAATTTATTGTTCCCAAAATTGTTGCTCAAAATATAATCTTTTACCATAAACATTGATCCAAAAATAAAAATAGGGGTATATATATACCTCCTTTTTAACCTCTCAGATGCTTTTAATGCTCCAATCTGGCACCGTTGGAATAAGAGAGGTTACAGGAAGAGAATTTCTACAACCTCACTTTACCCCTCATTGCTGCTACTTCTATGGTAACCTGCCAGACTGCAACACAATGTCGAAAGTTGGTACTTGATTCGCATTGCAGATTTGTTAAATTTAAATTATATAATGCTAGCCATGTCGAAAGTCAATATATGCTTAATTATAGTGCAGATTTTGTCATAAATAAGGACAATTAATTCTTTAGTCCTGTCAAAATATTCAACATAATTTAAAAATACACAAGAAATATCTCATATAACCTCACAGAAATTACAAGCATGAATAGATAAGAACCCTATTTCTCCATCCTATTAATCAAAAGACAGACAACCTGCCCATGCACACTATTACATTAATAAATGGTTATTTCTCAGTTATAAGATCGAGGTATCTGCTATGCAATATCTCCCTTTTATCAAGGTGAATATCACATAA